>CM023615.1:12235506-12813006 GCA_013358685.1 Antennarius maculatus
ACACACACACACACACACACACACACACACACACACAAACACACACACACACACACACACACACACACACACACTGTAAATGCACACTCATTGTCACAGTCCCATATCTTTAGGGTTTCTAGTGGGCAGAAGCATCTCTCTGTGAATAATTCTAGCTTTTTAACAGCTCCCCCACTCTGAAGCCAAAAGCTAAAGAGCTGAGAGCTGACTCCGTGTAGACAGATAGCAAGTGGCTGCCTGGCTGGCTGGCAGGAGGACAGGAAAGAAAAAGCCATATAAAAAAGGGGGAGGTAGTCAGTGTTGGCGATATGAAATTGTCTGTACAGATCAGCCAGCAGTGTTGACAAGATGTTGATTGAGCTAGTCTTGTCATTTCATGTCATTCCTGCTTACCCCCTGGTGTTTTCACTGCAAGACAACTGCTGGCTGGATCTGTGTCAGAGTTCCAGCCCTCCTCTGTCTCCCAGCTTCTCTATTTCCTTCTCTTTCTGTCTCTTGCTTTTTATTTCTGTATCCCATTTTGCCTCTCTGCTCCCTCCCTTTCACCAGAATTTGGATGGAAGGGCTTTCAATATAATTTACTGTGCTTTTAAATCATTAACTTTTTGTGCTGTTTGCAAAACCCCTGCTTTAGTGTGTACATAGCAGCTGACATGGTGGATAATAGCTATTGTACAACATGTGAGAGAGAGGTTTCCCAAAGATAGGATTTTAAGAAGGAAATCTGTTTGTTATCTGCCGCAGACAATGAGTAATGAAACAAATAAATAAATACTAGATTTTAAGTCCATAAAACAGTGACAAGATTACGTAAAAAAATGCCTCCATCTCCTTTTTTCTAATGGGCGGTTGAAAAACAAAAAGAATTCTCTACATATATTCTGTGGACTCTGGGTCCAAAGCCCTGGAGTGTCAATTAATTTAGTCTAGGGATTTGCGACCTACTCTTCCTAATTGAGCCTGGTAGAGACCCCCTTGGCTCTTCAAGATAGGAAGCGGTGCGTTTCATAATTAATATTTTTTTCCCCTTTATTAATATTATTTTTTAATGAGGGTGGTAATGCTGTAAATGTATGCATCTCATTAGCGTAAAAGGGCTATCTACACTATTGTTCACTTCTGGAACATGTGCTGCTGGTGAGATGAACAAGACAGGCAACCTCATTCAGAAGCAGTAATGGCACATTCAAGTGAAGCTATGTTTTTGTATGTGCCAGAATATAAAACAGAGCTCACTCAATGAGAGTCTCATTAGTGTTGCTTAATATGTGTGCTTTTTAAAGCTTAGAGGTTAATGCTCGGCTTGCCTCCATTTCTCTGGAGCTCTCTCTAATTTAATGCACAATTCTTTTTTGTCCGAAATGACAA
Source organism: Antennarius maculatus (assembly GCA_013358685.1). Taxonomy (NCBI): domain Eukaryota; kingdom Metazoa; phylum Chordata; class Actinopteri; order Lophiiformes; family Antennariidae; genus Antennarius; species Antennarius maculatus. The sequence continues at coordinate 12,236,875 of CM023615.1, forward strand.
GAGCCACTTCAAAGAAAGCGTTCGAACTTTGTTGTGAACTCTGTATCCAACAGCAACACAAGACCACACTTCAAAATTTGACTTGATTCACTTCTGTGCATTCTTCTTCTAATCCTTTCTTTGCATTAAAGAACATATTTAAGAATTATCTTCCCATCTCTATATCAGGACAACATACCTTCTGGCGACTAAAGAAATTACCTCCTCTTCCCAAAAGATTCATGGATGCGGTAGAAACAGAGAGTGTGTTTCACAAAGCTGTTACTTCTCGGTTCTTATGAACACACATCAAGTGGCGAAATATTAATCACTGTCGTAGTGAGATTGTAACCAGAATACCTTTTCATTTAGATGAGTCGAGTTTTAATTTAACATCAAATTTTCATTTTGCTCATCAGACTACCTGTAAGTTAAATCACTCCTTTAAAAATATTGATGACTAAGAGCTTCCAGAGCAGAAGGCGGGGGACAGGCATGGGGAGGGGGGTGTGGATTGTTACCTGACGACCTAAATACATTGTGCTTTGTGTTGTACAAAAGAAGGGAAGAGGGAAACTAATTTCCTGAAACTCCATTTCTTAAGCGTTGATTAGTAAGGGAGCATAATTAGAGTGAAATGTGAAGTCAGGGTTTTTTTCAGATTGCAAAGCTTCCTCTAGAAAAATCAGGCCATGATTAATGAATAAATGATTAATGAGGGAACTAATTAATCAATTAATTATTAAGCAAGCACTCAGAACAAAAAACGTGACTGTTGACAGTGAATGGTGGGTATAACAAATGCTTAGGTTGTACATTTATTATCTGCCTGTTTGCTCAGGTAGTGTGTTTTATCTCACATTTTGGGGAAAGAAGACAATCAAAGAAGACGGACGGTTTGGACAATTGTTTTGAACCTCATTTACCTTCAGTAAAAGAAGCTGCATTTGAAAGTCCGACCTGAACATCGAAGAGATGAATCTTTAGATTACACAGTAGTGGTAACTGCATGGTGTAACGCCTGTGAACTACAGCAGATGTCTGCACTGGGCTGTCAATGGCCACGCGACCCGCAGTCAGCCCCTCTAAAGAGAGAAACCTGCAACTCAAAGTTCTCTTGCCTAACTAGTCATCTCTCCGCCCCCGTCTTTAAGTAGGACACCCCATCAATCTTTGATAATGTGCAGTGTGGGTCTCTCCTGTGTGACCAGGCTGATGAGACATCACAGCAGGGATTGATGTATGAAATACAGGCTCCGAATGTAAGTGTGATATACTGGACCGTTTCAAGTAAGGTTTGACCTTTTTTTCCCGGATATTAATCGCTGCAGTGAAAGAATATATGTGTGATACAGCCCTCCCCCAGGAGCTCCTCACACTTTATTCTTTGGCACAGGCTTCCTTTATACCTTTAACTTAGTGGTAGTGGGGGCTTTTTCAAGTCTGCCAAAATTCCCCAGAGCTGCTACACAACAGGATATGGGACACAAAATATTATTTTATAAGCAGATGGGTTTATTGTTTCTATTAAAATGCAGCATTACACTATAAAGCTGCATTTTCCCCACCTCCCCTTGACACCCGGAAATGCATCCTCAAAGCAAGTAACATGAGAGAAGGATCTTTCATCCCTGCATATCTTTCCTGGCGTTTACTGCTGGCCTTATTAACAGAGTTGTGAGTGACAGAGGCAGAATGTTCTGGGAGAATCTCATGGGGCTTTGATGGAGTCGAGCAATGGAGCTGCAGCAAGCTGAGGGCAAGATCATGCTTGCATTTATTGGCTCAAAGTGTTTTGTAAAGTTCTTTGTCTTCTTACTCTTTTCTCTCACGCTCCTTTTACTTCCCAGTCTCTTCCAGTCTATACTTTTCTTGACAGCAACTGAATGGACTGGTGCTGCATTCTGTCCTAATCAAACCATGGCATTGCAGATTTCCTTGGGCCCCGTCCACACGATGGCGGAATTTTTTGAAAACGCAACTTTTTGAAAATGAATCGAAAACGATTCACGTCCACACGACAGTGTTTTCAAAAAAATCTCCGTCCACACGTAAACGCATCAGTGCGTTTATCAACACATGTATAAGCAGAACAACTCCGAGACCGACAGGAGAGAGGACCGGGACATACGGAAATTCACGGTGTTCTCCTGGAGGACGACCTCCATCACAGAGTTCTCCACCAGCAGCGTGTCCCAGTCTGACCCAGAACTGGCGTCGGCGTCTTTGGCGAGGAACGTGAATGAATGAATGAATAAAAAAATACATATATAAACTTTAAGACACATAAATGAAGAAACAGACGAAAAAATATTGAAGTGCAAAGCATGTTTATCAACGCATCTTCGACATGGAGCTGTTATACATCAGAAAATAGCTGGTTTTAGCTCCGTTTGTACATGTAGATTCGGGTCACATGCATGACGTCACAGCGGTTTTGGTCCCAGGGACACGTCCCCCGGATAAAAAAAGTAGCGGATACACCGTCCACACAACAACGCAGACCCAGCGTTTTAAAAAAAAATCCAACTTGGCCAGCGTTTTCAAAAAGCATTGTCGTGTGGACGGAAGGTGTAAACGCAACAAAAAAGTTGAGTTTTCAAAAAGTTCCGTCATCGTGTGGACGGGGCCTCAGTCAATTGGGAGTAAGTATGCCTTTGTCATGCTGGGTGGGTCGGCCCATTGACTGTGAAACCATGCACATATGGTGGCAGTGTGGTGGGATTTATCTTGTCAGAGAATACCATGGGTTGGGCCTTTGACCCTTGCCTGGCCTTAAACAACTTACTGGTTATGTTGGAGTCTGCCGTTTCATGAACTTAAGCACATAAATGTGCAGTCAGTCTTGGGGTGTGTTCCCTTTAGAATTTGAATCTGGATAGAGAATGTATGGTTTGCAGTAGGGACAGATGTCTGCTATGTGAATGTTTAGTCAAACATGGAGCACACACATTTTCTCCGGCTGCTGGGACTCTCACAGATGGACACGCACTTGGTCGTGAAACATAGTGTTTGCATGGTAGAAGTAAACAGTGCTGGTGTCTTTGATAGCCAGACTCCTACAGAGAAAATGTCCTTTGTCCTGGCGTGATGCGCTTGTTAATTAAGTGCCTCACAGGCCGGTCACAGAGCTTCCACTCTGGTGACACCACCCCCCAAATACAACCACATTACACAGGAAAATTATCCTTATGTCTGGTCATTTGAAAAAGACAAAAAAGTTAAATTAAAACTTTCCCAACACATGTCTTGAGCTTTAGTCTCTCTCATCTATTCTGTCTTCCTGTCTACTTTTGTAGGTCACATCTACTGAGAGAACTTAGGTTTGAGGCTCTCATAAACAATTGGAGCGTTACATGTGCTCAAGCCCATCTAGTGAGATGATCGATCATTAGAAAGGGTGTAGGGATAACTCCCTCAGCTTGTCTGTCGGCTATCACTAATCCCACATCACCCCTGCAGGATATGGTATGAATCACAGGAAGATGAGATTGATCTATATAGATTGTTCTGCTTGATTACAAATGAAAAAAAATCCCACTTGGCTTAGCCACTTGAATGCCTTGGAGTCAGTCTGTATTTGTGTGAAAGTATTGGTGTTTGTGAGTTTTGGATCTGTCTGTAAAGTGAAAGCTTCTTTAACCGATTTCTGATATTTGCAGAGCCGTCTCTACAACCTACCTTCATTCATTTACTTTGCTCGGTCCATCCTGCTCTTAAATCTCTCTTCTTGAGGGAGTCGTCTTTTAAATCTTAATTAAAACAGACTGCAACCCTCCCGCCCCACTGTCCCTAGGGTTGGCTGAAAGCAGCTTAGAACAATCAAGAGGACGGATTAGAAGTGAGAAGAATAGAAGAGAAGAGGAGACGCAAGGGTAGGAGGGGGGAAAACAACAACGAGACTGGAATTGCAGAGAAAAATATTGAGAGGAGAAAGAATTTACCCCCTTCCTTCATCCCCTGATCCTCTCTCCATCATCCCTCGGTCCCTCCCACTCCTCCAGAGCTCTCAAGTCTTGGCCTGACCTATTGACATTCAGCTTCTCGGCAGATTAAGCAGCGAATGGAGCCTCTGGAAAGGGTAAACACACTGGAGGAACAATGACCAACAGGCAGCAACCTTATTGGATTCTAATTAACTGCCAGGAGAGATGGCTGGGGCCATGTTAAGTGCTTTGGGACACATGCTGGAGCCTCAGATTTTAAGTACCACACCTTACATCAAACAGTCTCCTCCTTTCTTATAGCTCATGTCCGTCTTCCTTATCTTCTCCTGTATCTTACTATGCTCCTATCCTTTGAATCTATTTGCCTCCTATTTGACATAAGACCCATGAGAATGACAGGTATAGTCTTTAAAGCAGTCCTATGAGAGCTATTTGCCATTCCGCTTTCCTTCTCTCTTTTTAACAAGGTAGCCCTAGCCTCAATGGTAGCTGTTTGAGTGATAGGGTTAAATAAGATGAAAAAGTTGGGAAAGATTTCTTACTGGAGATTGAATAATCTAGAGTGAGGTAGAAGGATGAAGGACAGCAAAATAATATTTCTGCATTTCCCTCTGGTAGAGCAGAAGCTAAACAGGAAGGAGCCAAGATTTAATCCTCAGTGGCCACATATCTGATAATACAGTCAGTTCTTTTCTATTTATTGCACTCATACCAATTAGCGACAAATGATAATTTGGGAATCCAGGCAGGTTTTTCTATATGTGTGAACTTTCTCACTGGTTATGGCGGGTCCTCAGTCTTTGAGTGGTCCCCTGATTAAGCCGACTCACAATTGTATTGCGGTTTCTGGGGTCCCCTGTATGGCACCACAAGAACTAATTAGACTGGTCTCATTAATGTGGGAGAGTGTGGGAGAGAGCTCCGGCCATCATGCGTTCACTGTGGTGCAGAAGGTGGTGGTGAGGGGAGTCAATGCCCTACTAGAGACAGGCCATTGTCACCTCAGCAGGCATATAAAGCAATTCATTAATTGGTGTGAAAACAGCCACTAGAGCAAATACACACTCTCACACCTCAGCATGAATACACATTCTAACGTTATGGGTATTTCATGAACCTGTTGCTTGTTAACACATTACCTGGGATCAAAGAAGCAAAGGCAGGAAGGAGAAAAGTCCAGAGGGGTCACTATTTGTCAAGGAAAATTGCAACCCTGTGTTAAGTTTGTCCTTCTGCGAAACAAGCAGAATGGAGGTCTCATCCCTTTCCCAAAACGGATGGATCTCCTGTCTGTTCACCATCATGTGAGACTCTTTGAAAACCTCAGACTGCTTTTTTTTAATCAAAGTTGGAAGGAAAAGAATCAGAGCTCAGTTGTGATCCACGCCTGGAGGTATAGAAGGAATCCACATGACCACTGCCTATTTCCACACCATTACAGCAACAGTCATGGGTATAATAAGTTGAATTGGGCCATTGATTTCGCTCAAGCATCCTCTCTTTACTCCAAAAAATAGTCAGTGCCAGTTCTGAGATACACCCATTTCTTTTTAACAAAGCATCACATGCTCAAAGAAAGATAGCTTGCACATAGTTTCAACGTCAGTCAAGTGAGAAAACACATACACATGCACACACACACGCACGCACGCACGCACACACACACACACACACACACACACACACACACAATATAATACGTCCCAGCTTGAGTTGCTGGGGAGTTAAACAAAGGACTGACTTTAAATTGACTCTTCACGAACTGCCCTGCACAATCAGGGAACTAACTTCAGCTACTAGTGTGTCAAAGGACTGTGTAGAGAAAGAAGGGCAGTTGGGTTGGGGTCTATAGTGCAGTGAATGGCTAATCTGAAGTGTGACGGCTCAAGAGCTTCAATCGGATGATTTCAATAGTCCTCCAATCAGACTGGACTGCCCCTCAATCTCTGGTCAGCTGTTTTAACTGGTTTGTGATTGAGTGGATTCATTAAGGACCTATTTATCTTCCCCTGTATCACCGTCCTGAAATACTGTTGACATGCTCAACACACCCACGCACCTCCTACATATGAACCTGAGCAGATGTACAACAGTAGCAGGGCACTCAGTACATTCAGCACCACAACAAGCTACAAACATGGTTCTTTTCAAATGTCTTTTTATCAAATTGTGGTGGTTTAAAGAAAGTTTCAGCTTCCTCATGTCTTTTATTAGAGAGCCTAAAACATCTTTACAGCTTTCCAAAAGCTTTATTGCTTTCGGGCACCACAAGTTCCCTCTAGAAACCTGTCCCGGGCCCTTTAGGCTGTGATACCTTCGAGGACTTGGCATGTGGCTGTGCTTAAGTAAAATATCGTTTGAACAAAAAAGTGCCGGGTCAAACTGTAACCTTACACAGACGGGGATCCTCTCAAACAAGCCACAACAAACAGGTTTCTGTTGCTGCTCCCTGCCTTTGATCAAGAAGCAGAGATGAGATCTGGCTTCTCTTTCCTCTCTTCTCTTTTGCCCTTTTTATTTTTCTTTATGACTTCTCCTTATATCTCTTCTCCCTCCTGCTGAGCAGATGTATTAAATGAGGTGACTATTCCAGTAGCATTGGGCCGCACCTCAAAGTGCAGTCTGTGAAGAGGGCTTTTCTCTCCTTTCCTCTTATCTTTTATCTCCTCTATTACCCCATCTCCTTTACTCTCCCTTTTCTTTTCCCTTTATCCCTCTCCACCCATTTACTTCTTTTAATGTGTTCCCATGCAATCTTGACTGTGAAACAGAGAGAGCCATGCCTCTCATCTATTTGAATTTGTACACACCTCCCTGTCTGTTTTCCTCTGTGCATCTCTCTCTCAGCCTATTGTCTATTTAGCTATATGTCTAATTATGCTGTCTCACTTATGTAATTAGCACAAAAATAAATGTCTGCCATAGCTATGTCTCTCCCCTTTACCCCTCCCCTTGCAGGCTCTGAGAAAACAAATTATGGAGAACAATAGGTACAAATGGCTTCTGCACCAAACCACATGATGGATGCAGCCTAGGCTCCCTGCATCTCATCCCTTCCTTTTTCCCTTCCTCGATCACTCTTTAATCTCCCTCCATTCTCCATTATCTCCAGCTCTATATGTCTCTGTTTGAAAACAGGGGAAGACTTGAGCACTCTCTTGCCCAACACCCTATCATTGTATGGCTATATCATCTGTCTTCCCTTCTTGGCACTGACACTATATTCACACTGACATCATACTAGGTAAGGTTCGTTTTCTATCCTTTTTTTTTTTTTTTGCTATCTCTGCTCTACTCTCCCTTTCTCTTCCCCTGCTGTAGTCTCCACTGGCACTTTCTTCTGTCCCCCAGAGTTTTCTACACACCACGAATGCAAAGCAAATGCCTGAGACTTTCTAAAGCAAACAGCCATCATCCTGTGCTGTAGCCCCATCTGTGGATAGTCTGAGCTGGGAACAATCAGTCCCTCTCCTCCTCTGCTTCATTCTCTCTCCAGCCCCTTGGGATCGACACAGCACCAGGATGCCTCAGTCAGACGGGTGCAATGTGCTGGAACAATGGCTGGGCTGCTTTCTCCAGGAGGGGTGTTAGGTTCACCTCAGCCAGCTTGGGAAGCACTTAGCCATGTGTTCATGCCTTCTTTACTGCAGCTTCACGGGAATGTGTCAAGACACCCCCCCCCAAAAAAAGCCCACAATACTCCTTCCTGAACCCAAACTCATCCACCCCATGTTCACAACTCTATGCTTGTGTGCACTGACACACACACGCACGCACGCACACACGCACGCACACACACACACACACACACACACACACACACACACACACACACACACACACACACACACACACACAGCCACTTTCTGTGTGTCCAAGTGTGCACCTGAGATCAAATTTTTAGCCTGAGGTATTGAAATATCAACTTTCTATTAATCCCCCTCAGACTTGCAGTCAGCTACACCTTTGTTGTTTTTTTCACCTCTGCCATGCAAGAAGGAAAATAGCAGGTTTGGTTTACACCAATACAAGCATATCCATTACCTGAGATGCTAGGCTTTTGGCAGTAAATCCCTTTGACCCCTCTGGTTTCCTTTTCTTCTGCCTTTCTCCCTCTCCCTCCCCCAGCTCTCATGCTGAGACCGTTGCTGTGTTAGCTTCGGCTTTCTTTGGCCAAACAGACAGCAGGAAAAAGACACACCTTAACCTCATATCAGCTCAACCACCACCCACCTCAACTACATTGTTCCTCGTGGCTCCACACAGCTCAATAACATTAACATGTTTTGCCACTGAAGGAGACGCAGTTAAAAACACGATCGATACGCTCTGACTGACACCTTTCACTTGATTGGAAATTGGCTGTCTTCTATCGCAAACCTCCTGTGGCGAGTTTCTCATCCCAGTCTGAAATGATAGAATACAAATAATAGGAATAGCAACACTTTCTTCAACCTTTCACCCAGCCTCCTAATGCATTTTGGTGCTGAGAAAGAACAGATTGAGCCCCAGCCATTCTACTATTTTGTTTAATGGTTGAGTCACTAACTCAACATTAGCCTTGGCAATTCAGACAATTGGAACTAACACGAAGGAGAGATGAAAAGAAGAATAGGAAAGGCAGGGACTGGACTTTACGGAGAAAACCCTTACAGCTGAAACTGTGCACCATGCCCACTCACTAATGCAAATGACAACGCCTTGCCCAGATGGCACAAATGCTTGTCCCCAGATCATTGTCTGCATGAGCTCTTACGCACTGGCGGAGGTAACAAAGGTCCTCAAGGGGACAGAGCTAATCAGAGCATTTTCACGGCATTACACTAGAAAACACTCAACCCTTTATCTAGATCCACTTTACAATTTCATGGGCTCTTCTCTGTCACATGCCAAACTTCTGTACCATGTTTAGTGAAAAGTAATTTTGTGCAGTCCTACTCGAGTGACAAACAAACAAACAGATACCAGTGAAAACATCCTGAGAAGTAACAAAATATGGCTTCATGGAGAGGATGCCACTATGTCTACAACACAGATGGAGGTAAAGGGAGATAGATGAGGAAAGAAGTGAAATGGAAAGAAATGAGGTTTGTACAGTGCAATTTGTACAGACTATACCATTGTCAGCTGAGAACTGGTCAGGTGTGGCTGCTGTAAGGTAACCTAAATAAAAAAAAATTACCTTGTTGTTTTACACTATATATACCCAAAGGGGATTTTTTAAGGTGGAACACTCATGAGCACAATGACGCAAGAAATCTGTGGAATTCACCTGTGTTGTTCATGAGTTTGAGTCCTTTGTGGACCGAGTGTCTGCCCTTAGAGTCTCACAAGAGTATACACTTTTTCCAGTGCTAATAAAGTGAGCAGCAAGCTGGCGTCTCTTGTTTCCTTGAATGTGTTTTCCCCTCTAGTTGGTTAAGGAGATGACATGTTCTCAGAGCTGCAGCATCATTAATTAGACAGTTGGACTTTGACTAATCGCTTCAGAAAGGGCACACAGCCCTGAAGATGTCATACACTCATCTAAGCTTTTCATCCTCTACCATAGTGTTTGCCCTTGACCTGTGTGTGTGCACACAAGTGTGTGTGCACACAAGTGTGTGTAAACGGTGTTTCTTCCTTGGGCTCCTTATGAGTCATTTGTGGATGATGTGCATACTCCAAAAGCCCTGGTCCACCCAGGGCACCATTTAAAATCTTCTGTTTCAAGTAGCGCTGACAATTACATTTCATTAAAGGAAAGTGAAAAGAGATGTTAAGTAAATCAGCATCATAAAATTAAATAAACGTGATCTGGTGCTATTCAAAGCTATACTTTTCTTTTTCTTGTGTTTCTTCTCAGCTGCGAGCATCTGTCTCCAACAGAGCTATCTTTAATAAGAGGTTAAGGAACACGTCTGGTGAAGATAACACATGAGCACATATTGGTGCAACGTGGACGATACATTTCAATTTGCTGTTGGTTTCTGTGTCTTGGTAGCAGATATGAAATTCTTGTCTTGCAGGAGAGCAATCAATTGGAAAATAAAAACGAATGTGTGTCTAGTAAATAGTGTCTCTGCAATTTTTCTGTTGTTTGTTGACTTCTGGGTTTAGGGTCTTCTGGAATGGTGATATATCTCACTAGGAGGATGTGGCAGTTGTATTTTGGGGGGAGATAAGTGCAATCCAAGCCTTTCTTAAAATAACTTCTAATGTATAAGTGTGACTGTTTCCCTCTGGGGCCTGTTTTAATGAGATGCACTGAATCCCAGGTCGCCCCTCTCTCTATTCTTTCCATTACTATGTTTGTACAGAGAAAGAGTAAACAAGTCTAAGCCGCCCACCAGTCTGTATACTGATGATACAAACTGAAGTGCTGGGGAAGAAGTCTCCAGGCAATGGCAGGAAGCTGACACAGCCCTCCATTGTCCTATTCCCTGTCATTTCCTGCCTTGATCCTCTGACTGCCCCACAGGAATACAAGGTGAGGATGTGCAGAGACAGACACAAGTAGAAAGCAAAGACAAATAGAGGAAGGGTGGGCAGAGGTAAAAAATAAAAACACTGGAAGCGGCCACGTGCCACCCACACTCTGGTACCTGGACACACTGACTTCCTGTGTTGAGGTATTCTATACTAAATATAGTGTATATACTGTATATGGAACTACTGAAGTCAAAGTACACACTGTCAACTTCTTCATCTGTGTTTATCAGCATGAGCAAAACTGATTATAGTCAGGCAAATTTATTGAGACCCACTGTCTTCTTTCAAACTCGTTTCTTCTTTCATCCATAGAGTATGTTTGTTTGTGGGAAGGAGGAATGGGAGGATATCTGTGTATGACGAAGAGGAGAAAAACAACAGCATGCGTGCGTGACATGACTCTTGGCTGTGGGAAGAATATCTGGCCATATTTTAAGATTTTGATGATTCATTGATCTGTCATGTAACAGCAAGAAAAAAGGGGCTTTCTTCAAAAATTATTTAACAGCAATATTCAAACATGAACTTTTACTGTTTTTTTCTTGCTTAAGAGAGCTGAAATACACATCTTGGATGTAAACATCTAGCTACAGCTATGACAAATACAGAGATGTTCATTTTAGAGGCCACAAGAGAATCTAGATGTTCCACATAACAACAAAGAGCATAATCGTTGAAAACAGGAAATCGAAATAGGCTAAAATTAATCTATCGGGCAACAATATCTTTGCAGCGTCTATGTCCCCTAAATAATGCAAGGCACTTCTGTTCAAGACTGAGCTATGTGTTCAGGTTCTGCTGCCTCTGCACTATCATGCCCCTCATAGCTAACACTCTTCATTGGCTGGCTGTGGTTCTTGCTGCCAAATTCTCTCTGACTTCCCTACTTTATCATCAGTCTCTTAGTATCAGAGAGATGTTCAAGGAATGAAATTGAAGGCGAGCAAAGGAAAACTGAGGAGGAGAGATTTGAAAGCATGAATATCCTGTATTTGTGTGTTTGTGCCCTTGTCTGACAGAGATAGTGAAAAGGTTAGCAATTCTCAGTGATGTTCATCTGTGTTTCCCTGCTGATTCATCATCAAGACAGAGGTGACACATTCAAGTTGCATCCTTACAAGACGACCCTGCTCCCTCCATCTGCTTCTTCATTGTAAACTTTTTCTCTCTGCCATTATGACTGCCTTCACAAGAATTACACGAGCATCGACAGTTAATAAAATATGCACATTTCCCAAAGTCCAACCTCTTGGGCCACACTGCTAATGAGTCCACAAACACATCTCAGATGTATGGCAAAAAGCAAATCTTGTGAAAGGAAAAGCAAAAGAAGCGATGGGCCGGGGAGGAGAGGCTTTGGTCAGGGTTTATCACTTTCTTGGCTTATATATCAGTCCTCTGTTTGTGTCTGTGTGTGCCTGCATGAAGCATTTGTATGTGAGCAGGCTTTTTCAACCTCTGGTGAAAGTCTGCCAGCTGCCTCCGGCCCATTAAGCAGAAATGCTCTCATGTCCTGGTGTCTCATAGTCACACATTTTACATTCAGGCAAAAGAGTTGCAAGAAGAAGTAAGGTGGAAAATTTCCACAGCATTTCAGTATAGCAAGACATGAGAGGCAACACGACTTAAGAAGAAGGGAGAGAAACTTGTAATCTCAGCTCGCAGACTTTGAACTTGGCCCGATGAGACACAAGCGACCCAAAGCAAAAGGTTCCAAAGAAGAGCTCACTGAAGATTACTCAGAATACTGATGCAGTGTGGAATCCAATTCCTCTGAGAGCCAAAGGGACTTTCCGAGGAAGTAAATTATCAGTTTGTTGTACAAAACTACATACATAAAAATGTAAGATATGTGCAATACATGCATTTCAAAGTGAAGGGTTACACCATGACCACATGTGACTCTGTGAAGGACTGGCACAATTAAATGAGATATAAGGTCTCATAGGTTCTAATTAAGACAGCTGTTACCATTCATATTATTTGTGTCTATGGGAGAGATGTAGAGAGGAGTTGTGTGAACATGTGTGTGGGGTTGGGGGAAAATATGCCACTGTCTGGCTTCAGCCCATTCTCATCCAGCTGTTGCCTGTCTGTCAGGGAGCAGAGGTCTGCTGATGTCATATCCCTCCCCCAAGCTTTGAATAATGACAAAACCATGCGGAGCTGGAACTTAAGGTAAAGATGTACACAGAACAAATATCTGCTAAGGTTGCTTTGATATGTGTGATTTTAAAAAATGTTGAAACTGCATGTTATCAAGAACTGATGATACAAAAACTGTTTCTGTTTAAGATAAATACTGTTGTGCAAACTTTTATAAACATAGTCATTTAAGCATCTTGTCAGGTAGGTTGCTTGTTCTATAATCATTATATTTATTAAAAAAACCCCCAACATAATTTAGTTAGAGCATAACTTTAATAAAAAAAATAAATGTGGTGATCCACAAAGCTGAAAACGGCTGTATAAGCAGGACATGAATCACATTAAACACAGTTTTTCAAAAAACGATTAATTTTACCATAAAACATTCACAATATGATTTACATGGTGCGGAGTCCGAGCAATGATACATAAATAAACTAGTTAGTCAACTCCGTTCTGCAAACAAAAGGCAGCGGTAGGGGGGGTGGGGGGTGATGGAGCTGGATGGAGACAGGTGCGTTATATCTTCTCCCGTCTCCTGAAAAACACATGCTCCTCCTCGTCTCTCTCACGCTCACTCTCTTTATCCCTTTCTCACTCACTCTATCTCCTCCACCTCTAATTCTTCATGTAATTTCCTTGCTCCATCACAGACGTGTATACCCGTGAGGCTGTGCTCCCCTCCTGATGGACCACGCACTCTTTTATCCATTTACGCACTGTTTACAGTGACCGTGATCGGATTGGAAAGCTCATCAAAACGAGAAACTTCTCTGTCGTGAGAGAGACTTTCCATATCGTTTCAACACGTTTATTGTTCAACTAAAGTAAAATTGTTTAAGAAATGTTATTTGAGTTAAAAGAGGTCAGTCAGGGGACCATCACTAACTTACGGGCGAAGGGATACGGAGTCTTAGTACGTTGTTGTCAAAGCTTCGCATCACTTTTCTTTAGCCGATGTGCCCAAACCGATATAAATATTCGACAATTCCAATAATAGTCTTTTATTTGTCCAGAATAGACGCATACAATTCAGTCTGGACCATCCAAGCAAATAATTATTTCAAGTGAAACTTTCCCGTCGTGCGCCTTGCGTCTGCCAGCTCCACACTATCCGCTAAAACGGATCGTTTCTCACACATCGGGAGTATGAACCAGAACGGCAGCAGCAGCAGCCTCTCTGAATTACGCAGTACCGCTGCTCCCCGATGCTCCGGATCGCCTAGCAGACAATGAAACCTCCTGATCACTCTTTAAAAAAAAACCTAATTAAACAGGTATCTATAATTAACAGCTGTAAATTGTAGCACTGCAGCACATCGGTTCCCGCTGTAAGGCGCATTGGATGTCTTGACGCAGCGCGCCACAACGGAGCGTGGTCCATCCTCTCTTTATTGGGACTACATGATGAAAAAAAGAAAAATCAGGTCTTACCTGTGACCAAAAGGCAAAACACGATGTATGACACCGTCATTTTAGTAGTTCTCTCTGTTGATTGTGTTGCGTGCAAGGATTTACTCGCTCCGTCTCTGAGGCTGAGCTGCTGATGGGCCACCGCGGCACCGAATAATATCACTGGACGGACAATCACGCTGGGGTTGTTCTATAATAGCATCCAGATTCAAGAAAATTACTCTTGCAGGTGCCAAACAGTTCGTCAACTCTCACTTAACACCGCATCTCCACAGTTGATAACTTTCTCCACTGCATCTGCGTTTCTTCCAGTGTCCGATCCCCGTCACGCTGGCACACCTCTCACTGCGCTCCCCAACAGTCCATGAGTGAATCTGGTGTTCAGGAGGCTCGTCTCCATCCACTTTTTTTTTTTAACCCGCCTGTGCGTGATGCGCTTCAGCGTAGACCTTCCGGATGGACCCCGGTGAAGTAGCCTCTTACTCAGATCTGACTGTATCACACACACACACTCCTCTCTTTGCTCTCTTTGACACAATCTTCCCCCTCCGATCTTCTCTGTTTACTTCTCACTTTCCCTCGCCAATTGAAAATGCGCACTGACAGTCATCTGGTGGTGGTGATGGGGTACACCAAATCTGGAACGAGCTCGGTCGGAGGAGGAACTCCGCATCAGATGTCTGTCTTGTGTGTGTGTGTGTGTGTGTGTGTGTGTGTGTGTGTGTGTGTGTGCGCGTTGGGGGGGGGGTGTCGTCCCCAGGGGCTCCGCTATTGGCTGAACGAGCGTCACTGGGAGGGTCTTTAAAACATTTATTCCAAGTTAAACGACTGCTTTAAAATGTTAGGGTGGTGTAGCCCTCATGTGGACATAAATTCGACCCCTGGTCAAATCATTTTAAAGACATGTGCATTCCCTTGTATTCTGAATAGTTGTCTTTAAATTCCACTCGAGGATGCCAGCTCAATATAATTTAAAAACCACAGCTTTACGATTTAACCGAGAGTGAATAAATCCCAACTAATTTATATCATTAAATCGCACTGAATCGCACGCAGAGGTCTATGAAAGCATGACCTGACTTTACTTTAGAAACAAACAGAAATAACTCATTCTTAACAAATGGTCCCTTTTTTAGTCATTTGCGGGTAAACTTTTGTATAAAAATTAATTTTTAAACCTTGAAAATTAATACCCAGCTCACTCCCTTCATTGCCCAACAGACTGGGAAATTAATTGAAGCGAATTATGTGTAAGTGGATGGATTAGAGCTGCATCAGCTGCAGACATTTTGCCAAATGTTGAAATGATCACTTGACTCAAAACTTTAACGTTTGCTGAAGAGTAAATCATCAATTACTTTCAACTTGTCTTTTGTTCACTCAGCTTGATCCAAACAAGTCATTTAATTTAAGTATCTATCAATTCAGTTAACTCACAAATGCATTTAAAGTGGAAGCGTCTTAATACTTTATGCAGAGTGAGTTCATAGGCTTACAAAACATTATTTTTTGCTTCAAGGTGGCTCAAAACGCAGCCTACTTTCTTCAGGTGTAGTTTGATCTAAAATGAGCTCATTGTTCATTTTCATACAGTGGGTGCTAAAATGAACAGAAGAGAACAGAATCATTATCATATTTCAACAAAAGGCTTTTATAACGAGATGAAAATGTTGGAGTCTATCACCTGCCTGTGGCTGTTTATAGGCGTACTCTTTGATGTTGTTCATTAGTTATTCAAGGATCTATTGATTAACCAAAATAATAGGCCTGGCAGTCATCTGGTTAATCAGTGTTTCGCTTGTATGTGTATTGTACAAAGCAACGATTTAATTTAATGTCAACACATGCCCAATTCACAGACACACACGATAAGACACACACACACACACACACGCACACACATGCACACACTGAGATTTACTATTACGATAAGGGTTAGGGTTAACCAGGTGGTTAGAGAGTCACAAGACTGTGAAAAATTCATCAAATTGTGTGTAAATTTGGACACTAAGGACTGCTGTGTGAGTTCCAGAAAACTTCATCCACAAGAATAAGGCTTTCTTTTTTGACATTTTGCACTGCATTAAATTAAGGCTGGAGCAGTCAATGATTAGGGCTCACTCCTCCAGAGAGTTTCCTCCAAACAGTAGTTCTAACGCCCCGAAGCTAGCCTTCCTGTTTATTGCCTCCCTGTAATGCAAACATAAGGGTCCCCTGCCAGTAAACACATGTTGATGGAAGAAACAGCTTGCGCAGCTGGAAAGCCAATCCAGGTTAGTGTGAGTTAGCACATGGGTAAATGATCAAGTCTGAATCTGTGTTGTGTGTATGTCTGAAAAAATTAGTTTTCACTTTCGTTTTCTACATATGTCGAGGTGTGATTTAAGTTGTGTGTAGGAACCTGAAATGTGAAAGATGGTGTGAGTGAACAGAAGTTGTGCTGTTTGTTTTCACATGTTTGTATTTGCCATAGTGCACACGCGTGAAAACTATGTGTGACTGAAAATGGGGGTTCGGGTGAGCTGTAAAAACAGCATGGTGCCTCCACCAGTTGTGCTGTGATAATAATATCAAGATCCACTGTGCAACGGCTGTCACTGGGCGTGATGCCGTCATTTAAATGTATGAGCTGCTATGGCTTCCACAGACAGACACACAGATGAGAGTAAACAGATGAAACATGCACTAGTATCATTTTGAGCCAATAGTCTTAAATGTGCTGGCCTCCGTGGCATCAAATGGAGGGCGCCCATACTCCCCAAGCTTTTGAGTGTGTGAATAATTTAGGAATAAAAAGGGGGTTTTCAGTTGTGGCTTTATTAATAATAAATATGGTTTGATATTTACTAAACTGTTCAGAGGGAGAAAAGGGTGACAGTTAAGACGTTGTTTGCATGGTAATTGTAAGGAGGCAATAAATAAGGCATGAAGTGGATATATATGGAAATGTGATTCACGGGAAATTAAAATAATTTAAGAAAATATTATCCCGGTCCCTGTTTGACCCCGGGTCAATTAAAAAAAAAGTGATGTCAATCGTGGAGAACAGAAAGCTGGGCTTTAAAATTACAATTGCTCGCTCCCTCTTCTGTCTGACTAGAAAGAGGATCTAATGTTCAAGTGGAGGAAAATGTATTCATACTGACATAAACCATGTGTTGGTTTGAATGAATATTTGACTGTATAAAATCAACCTCATTTTTCACCACAGGAAAAAGAAGAAGAAGACGTTTCTCTTCCAAAAGTAAACTAGGCAAACATGAACTAGAAGCTGAGGAATGTAACTTTTGTTTGGTCTCAAAACATTCTAATATGCTGGGAAAATGCCACAGAGCTTTCAATGAAATTAATACTGCACACACATTATAAAATATACAAGTATGAGAAATAATCATATATTTTGTTACAACCCACACAAATGACTGTCAATTAACTGAATCTGCTAATTGATGCATTTTGTCTTGAGGTTTGAAACATAGCCTGATAGATTGATGAATATTAACATTCTGCTCTATTTAATGTGGTCCAAGTTGCAGTGTTTGGGTTTCTCAGGGGTTTCAAAGTTTATGCTTTCCATGTGAGAAACATTACACTAGCTTTTACTGTAATTGTGATATTGAATGCTGAGCTGATCTGTGTCAACCATAACTCTATATGTCGCTGCAACCTCATAACTCATGAGGACATTCACCTTTGCTAGGCAGTGGTATTCATCTGCCCGCCTCACGGGCAATTCGAAACCTGTCACTTCTCTCCCATTTCAATATGATATGACGTCAGTCCTGCTCACTGGTTGAAAATATGCAATTAAGCATTTTTCTTTATGTGTGATTGATGAACAGGAGGAGGGCCATTAAACCCAACATGGACCAGGGGCTCACTCTGCAGTCTATAGGACTATTTCCATCCTCGTATCAGACACATGTCCTCTGCCCTAATATCAGAATATGACTCTGGCCACCCATGGATTTTGTTTTTGTCTGTAATGAAAGTTCCTCTGGGGACTTGGCTGAAGGATTCTTTTCTTCAGAGGTCAAGGAGAGGTTGAGGCTTCTGGTTCAATCGGCAAAGTGAAAAAGGTGTGGATTACAGGAATATGATTTTTTTTTCTACAGATGTATAAAAAAACCTGATGTCTGACAGTGGGACACTAAAGGAAACCCTCACGTGGCGGTAAGAATCAGAGGAAGCTCGGATTCAGAATTATCAGAATAATAGTTATTTTAACTAGAAATTTTGAAGATTTGTCATATTTAATAAAAATGCATATAAAGCAGCGTCACCTTCCTCTTACTGCAAATGTGAGTTTCATCAAACTGGTAGTGCATTTTTACCTGCTTCTTAAATAAAGTGATTCAAATGTCACTGAAATTTATGGTTAGATTGACTGGGTCCTCGGCCAGCCTGGCTGTGTCTCAGTTGATAAGTACAGCAGTAAGCTGTCTAAAATATTCATGTGCTGATGCGGAGTTGTCGTCCCTTGATGGACCTCACCATGTGCAACATCTGTTCCTGATGTCATGCACGTTCCTCTGTGCCAGAAATGCCCTGATGGCGTCCACGGCATCTCTACTGTACTAAGCCGTGTCCAGACACACAAAGCTCCACTCAGCTACAATAACTATCTGAGACAACGATGGAAATCCAATTGTCCCGACATAATGACTGAACACTTCTGATAATGCATACAGATATATTAGCCATGGCAGCTGCACAGTGAGAGCTGAATGTGTTCCTTTATTTTTGGGTCTATCATAATTATTTGGTAACCATCACATCCAATCATTCCCTACATTGTACAGTAAAGCCTTTCTGATATACATTTGCCATTGCACTCATTGCAGTTTGCTTTGTAACAACTAGATGCACCTAAAACTCATTTAAAAACATTGTACCTGGTGATGTAGCATTAAGCTGTGCTGTCATGCACTTCCATACTTCCCCTGACATTAAAGCTTGTAAATGTGTTTACATGATTTAGATTGTTGAAATGAAATTTAGGAGTATAAATCTTTTGTGAAATGAAAAGGCCATAGAAGTTTTTTAAAGCGATGTGGCAATGATTGTACAGCAGCACTATTCGATTCATTTACTCACACTGAACTACATGACTAGCACCCCTTCATATCACATAGCATTAAAGCTGCATGCTTAAAGTAGGTAGCACACTGTTTTGACCTATCTGTGCTTGACACTGACCTTAGATGTCTATGACTTGAAAGACAGACAATGAGAGGGATAGACACAGAGTCAGCAGTAGTCAAGGTGAATCCTGTCCTGGTGTCCACACAGGCCACAACCACAGCCACAACTTCCTTCATCATTAAACTTGCCTCGCTGTTTGCTGACAGTCACACGAATCGGCCATGACTGGCTGATTGTTTTGTGCCATGATCCCTTGCTACTCATGCTGCTGAAAAAAATAAATAAACAGGTCTACACTGCTATAAATAATGGATGACTTGTCCACTGTCACTTTTCATAGCTTGTCAAGCCACGGCCTGGACATTATTAGGGTCTGTCCTCTTCGCCTTCCTGCCTCTGACTCCAGTACTGTTATTGTTCTGGTTGGCTTATCCACACACCTCTTCAGTTGGTTTTCTGTCAGTCTTTCTTTTAAGTGCACTTGACTGTTGCCTCAAAGAAGAAATACTTTTGGGGCCGAAAATAAGATCTGTGATGAAGCAAGATTTAGCGTAGAGCAGCAGCGGAGGGAAACCTGCTTCTGCCAGAACAGGCAACTTGGTGCTTTCAGTCAAGACACCAACTGACTGCTTGTATGCAGCCTGCCTGAGCTAAAACTCTACTGGAACTGTGTTTAGCGATTGACTCAACCATGCTGACACAGAATTTCTGTTGTCCTTGGACTCTTCTTGAAAATCATCAGTGTAGGTTTGAATTTGAAAACAGTTCCCCACCCTTGCCACAAGAGAAGAGACTGTTTATTTAAACAGATGCACAATATGCCCCAACCAACCTATCCAGCCGGGGAAATCATGGATTATTTACATACACACAGCTGTGTCTGAGAAAAATGAATGAGGAACATCTGGCTGAAGAGGGGATATGAGTGAGAGATACTACCAGTCTTGGTAATACAAACACAATCTACGTTGAAGAATCAGACGAGGATGTTTTTTCAGAGGGAGACTCAAAGTAAGTAAAAACTGTTTTCACCCCCTATTGGTTTCAGCGCTCTGTTTGTTCAAATTGCGCCTCAGTGTCACCAGGCCAGGCCTGAGGCAAGTGTTGTCCACCAGCAGCTCTCGGCTCCCTCAGACTGAGCCAGCCTCTCCATCTGCAGAGTTAGAGCATCAAATCAAGGCCTGCAGCAAACAAACCCTGACAGATACTCTCATTTGGGATTCACTTTGGGACAGCTGTGGTGCCATCCAAAAGGGGGGGACAGAGAAGAGGAAGCCAGCAGTCAGTAATGTATGCGGAGTGTCTGCACGTCCTGGATGACAGCGACACGGGCGCTTGTCACAGGAGACATCAGTTCTACTTAGTCACAGCGCTGCAGGGCAATCTATATGACTGCGGTGCTGTGTGAACTCTATTAATAGTTATCTACCTTTCAGGAGTTATTATGCTGAGTAGGAGATGACAGAGGAATAAAATGAATGAAGTCCCAAATGAAGGAATAAAACACAGTCTGTAGACCATCTTTTTTGGACACTTGGCCCTTTTCAACTTATGAATGTTCCCCCAATCTCTTCTGTCATCCTACCCCTGTTAGCCTGTGTGGCTGGGCACTCTGGTCTAGACCCACAGTTTATGTGAGAGGCATATTAAGGATTAGTTATGGGGCAAGAAGGGAAATGGGCAGAATGGGGGAATGGAGAAAAAAATCACTAGAGAAGGGATGCACACAGGGATGTTAAGCGAGATGGATTGTAAAGTGAATGAAGAGGAGTGTGGGAAAGACGGGCAGGCTGTCACAGACTTGTTTAATAATCAAGGTCCTGAGTTGGCCACGGTTAATTTTTCATTATTCTCCTAAATTAAAAATGTGAACGGTCATCACTTATTTGTCAAATTGTCTTAGCTCAAGAGGTGGATGTCACAACGGGTTTGTAAAAGATCAGGGGAGCCAAGGGAAGAGGATGAAGAGAGTGGATCAAAGACTGCTGATTCCTCCAAATTCTTTGCAAAACTGCAGCACCTTGTTTGAGAGGCATTTACTCCAAATGGAGTTCACCAACTGTTACACTAAGTGGAGATGACAAGATTTATAAAGCAACATCTGGAATGGCTTTGCCATACCTATTCAACATATATCCTCAGTCTTATATGAATGTAGCAAATACTGTATATAAACAAAATATACCACAGCACACTTAGATCCCCTACTTAAGTCTAAAAAGCCTGTAAGTTAATACCCATATGCACTAAATCAATACCACATTCCTTTCAGTGTGAGCATAAATACATATCTTACTTTTCCTGTGATTATCCACTCACATTTGCAGTAATCATCTCATGATGCTTCTCCATATGCATGAATATTTAGACATGCTATGACATGAAGTGAATCCATTAGGGTTCTGCAGATTATTTGACTGTTACTGTCCATCATTCCTCAACTTTCTTTCTTCTTGTCATTTTGGCGCTCTTTGGAAAGGAAAAGCAGTGTGTCTGAAGGCAAACGCATGCAAATACACAGCACGAATAATCAACCTCCCCTGGCGATGCTTAGTGAGTCTCATTTCCAAGATTTCCAAGATTAGAAAGAAGAAGGAAAAAATGACTGGTGTTGCTACTACCTCTTCAAAATTGCAAATGTGTAAATCTATGGATGAGTGCTTAGCCCACAGCTGCCAGCCAAAGCAGAGGGAGAGACACAAAGATCCCTTGTGTTCGGGGCTAAAGACTGGCCAAGAAAGGGAGCTTAAGATCTACAAGGCTACCTCAGCTGTCTTAAGGGTCCATAGATCCTTTCGACCCCGCTATATGAGCCTACGACACAAGTTGTTCTACCAAAAACAGGAAACAGGTTGGTATTCTTAAATCCAAGTAAAAGACAGCAACATAGATTCATATTCTGTATCATATATCTGTATCAATACTTAATACATTGTTGTTTTCTTTTTGAATAGTGAATAAAAGCATTTAAAAAAAAGTCAGGGTGAGGAGACAACTGGATCCCACTCATTGATATAACAGCGGCCTTCAATTTGTTTTCACACATCTGGAGAGCTTTGCTCTCCAGATTTGCGTCATTCCCTCATCTCTCGTCTACAGGCTCAGGATGAGCATCTGTTGCTGGGGACATCTTGGAAGACACATCAGCCTAACAGATTGTGTTTTTGTTGATAAGGAAAAAGGTTGTTTTGATTCAAAAAGGAGGTGTGATTTCCTACACGGGCTTCCTGTTAGTTGCCTGACCTTGCCTCCTGGAGGAGATCACAAATTGTGATTTTCAGTAAAAATTGTGTTGGATTGTAGTTGTAAGATGGTAAAACTCAGAAGACTGTTCAAAAATATATTTTTCTTTTTATTTGAGTAGAAGATTATGATTCACCATAGGATCCTTAAAGGAATGCCAAACCCATAAATCAATTTACAAGTGGAGAGATTACATTCTATCATAGTTAATTTAAAAGAATAGTCACCTTTAGCTTGTTCACCTTGGTCAAATCAAGAAAGAGTACTTGCATAGTTTGGCACATAAACGTTTTGAGAGCATTTGAAATATACAAAGTCAATTTAATGATTTCTTCATTTGTTTTTGTATTCAAAAAATGGCAAATGTGGTTTTTATAACATGAAATTGCCCAAATGGCATTTGATATTTCTCTGTATCTTTAAATGACTTTACAATGAATTAGTTATTCTCTACATCTTCTTATCTTGTTGTAGGATATTTATTTTGAAAAAAAAAAGAAAAAAATTGGTAATATTTCATCCATATCTGCACATCCGTTTCATGAGGCTTGCTAGTGTGTTGCAAATGATGAATTCATTTTCCTGCAAGAGGAGATTTGAAGCAGTTAGTGTGTGTATTGTTTGGGTTACGCTGCGCTCTTATCAGCTCTATTATTAGCTGGCCACCCGCTCTCTGCAGTTACCTTCCTTCCAGTATTTCCTGATTGCATTTTTCATTGCTGTCTCAACAGCATCGTCAGTTCTTGTATGCTTTGTACTTTCCCTGGCAGTTCCTGTAAAAGGCCATGTCTTCACCGTGATTAGAACAGCTTCCTGAAAAAAGTATTGAAGAGGAAGTTCATCTTGCCCTTGCCACAAACCTCAGTCAAGACACGTCCCGATTTCCACAGTGATTTAATTATAATTTACACCGGAGGTTGTAAGTCAAGGTTGTGTCAGAGTGTTTGTAGAAAGCAATGTGAATTGTCGGTTAGTGTTCCTAAACTATTATAACAGTTAGAAAATTCAAAGATGGAGAAGGCATGGAGATTTTATGTAAATATTAGTGTTATTATTTCATGGCTTGGTGCAGAAGTTCATCCCAAGCGACACACAAATTCTGGAAACCATTTGCAAAACAGAGCTTGCACCAGAGAAATGCAGGTAAAGTACATTGCTCAAGGGTACAACCGTTCCACATAATATGTGTTGTATTAAAACAGGTTGTGCTCAAATTAAGTGGACCCATGAATTGAAATGAAAAAGGGCCCTTTTGAAAGGAAAATAGATTAGTTTTGCTGATAGATGATCACTTGAAAGCTCTGTGATGTGAATAAGTAAATTTTGACCAGTCGCAGTAAAGCTGATTTATATCAGTTAAGATGTCCTGGGGGCCACTGCAGGGGGAGGGGGATATGGCAATTTATCCCTGAATACATCAAAGACTTCTAAAGTGGCTTATTACTACAGCTACGCTTTTTCATTGTTTACATTGTTTAACTTCATTTAGAGGAATTCCTAAAGAGAATTTTAGAGTTACCTTTCAAGACTGTTAAAACTGAGTTAGTGACATGAATGATATTTTATTGGCATATGAAATACTTCTTTCCAGACTAGTCTGGTGCAGAGCTGACTTTATAATGAGAGAATAGTTAAGACCAGAGGTGTGGAAATCTATGTAGTTTATGGGTCTCTACAAAATTGTGATGAAATGACTACATAGTACTGCCTATGAATGTGTAATTAATTATGGTCCTTGCCATTCATTCAACTGCACGTACAGACTTCAAGACACATATAAAATGGTGAGACTTAAATAAGAATAAGTCTTTATACCTGTATATGTACCTATGATGCTACAGTGAAACCCAAACAGGAATTTAGTCTGTAATTTGTACTTAGTATTTGCCATTTGCATGCATCATACAGTACCAACAAATGCCTATCCTGGATTTAACTTGATTGATTTCAGATTGCGTCAATCCAACCCAAAGGTACTAGAAATGGTAAACTATAAAGCAATTTTTATTATAGCTATGGAAGAAATGCAAATACTGAGGCTTTGCCACAAGACAGTGATTAATGTCTAACTTCACTAAATGCCAATAAACTTCATATTTTTGAATCACATGTCCACGTCTGTATTCTGTAATGTACTTCTGTCTATTAGCAACAGGAGAAAACATTTCTACAGAATTTGTGCAAATTGCTGTCCCACAATATGGTGGGACAGCAATGGTGCCTCTCGGCGTGGATGGCCCCCATGGGTGGCTTCTCCTCACCTGGATCCTCAGTGCCAAGCCATGTTAACACTCAGCTTACTGTATGTGTGACTGTGGGCGTGTGTGCAGATGTTTGTGTGTGTGTGTGTCACTACCGTCACAGTACTAGTGACAGTGCTGTCACTAGCATAACAGGGATTGTTTTATAAAATAAAAGAACAAAGTCATTAAATTAAATTATGTGATAACTATTAGTTAAATGCGCATTCAAAGTAATAACTAATTAACTCTGAGATCTTTAAGATCACTAATTCTATTTAGATCATGTAATTCATTCATTTTTGCATTTAAATTTTGAAATTTGTTTAAAAAATGATTTCAAGTGATTTAATTGTAAAACCCTTCATAAAAAAAATTCTGTGTTACGGTAGTGGCACATTTCAGGTTCGGGAAAACATTGCAAGAACAGGCAAGGCATTAATATATGAAATTTGACTGCGCCTTTTCTAGATTTGTACAAACATGGCACAATTTATGTATAGACAAGGTTTCTGGAAAACAACTTTTAAAAATATGTCTTCAACTCTGAACTTTGCATGAATTCGGTAGAATGGCCAATATATGCCCACCTGCATCTAGGTCTCTCCACCTGAAAGGATTCCTTGCAGGTGGAGAGACCTAGATGCAGGTGGGCATATATTGGATTCCTTGCAGGTGGAGAGCAGACCTAGATGTCAAATTTGTTGCTGATGAGTTAGTGATACTCAGGAAATCTTAAATTAAAATTAGTCAAAATCCATGAAATTTACAAAACAATATGGGTCTTGGGATTGGATGTGAAAAAATGGCTCAGTGCAGCTCTCTGAAAAATTACATCTGCAAAGGTCACCTGGATCCATATAGTGAACCAAAGAAGAAGTCTACCATTTAGAAAATATTATTCAATATCTTTTGTGCAATTCGCTGGACTTCAGTACAGCTTGACTTCATTAGCAGTCCACTAAGGATTTTTACAATATGGAATATCAAAACTTAGTAGAATGGCATTTTTGTGGTAATGGGTGGAACGGTGACGCAGTGGATAGCGCTATCACCTCAAAGTAAGATGGTTATAAGTTCGAGTCCTGTTTTGTGCAGAGCTTTTATGTTCTCCCCATGTCGGCGTGGGTTTTTTCTGAGTTCTCCGGCTTCCTCCCACCTCCAAAAACATACATTTCAGGTGAATTGGTTGGTTCTAAATTGTTTGTAGGTGTAAGTGTGTAAGTGTGTGAGTGGTTGCCTTTCATGTGGCTCGGCAGTGCACTGGCATCATGCCCGGAGTGTCCCCCGCCTCTCACCCTTAAGTCAGCTGAGATAGACTCCAGCAACCCCGGTGACCACAAAAGCATGAAACAGTGGTCAAGAAGATGAATGACTTAACATATGTGGTATATTGTTGAACTTCAGTGTCTGTCCATGAAACAGGAAGTGGTGTGTAAATGGTTGATTCATCAAAAAATTCAATGCTTTAAATAAACGTCTAGGAATGAGGAAGGAATCTCAGACTAAATAATAACGAGAGTAGTTCCAGCACCTGCAGGAAACAGAAATATGTGATTTGTTTTTGTCTTGTGTTCATGTTGTCTCATGAGTTCATGTTTTATTTTGAAATCTAACTCTGCTCTTGTATCAGGTAACATGCTTCCTTCCCCTGTTTGTGTTCCACAGTGTGATCGGCTGCCCTGTCCTGATTGTTTCCACTTATTCCCACTGACTTTGCGTATATATGGTGTGTCCTCTGTCCTTCTGTCCTTTTGTCCTCTGCCAGTTTGTTTTGTCTTGTGTGTTAAACTACTTCCATGCCACATCAGGTTTTATGTTTTGTTGCTACTTTTTGTGCCAATTTTCTACTTTGCTTTCTCCAGTTTTTAAGTTTTTGAAGATTTTTTTCTCAGCCAAGTGATATTCAGTTGTTTTTGCCTTTCCCCTGTCAGCAAAGATAGTTTATTTTAAACTTATTTTAAACTTTGTGGTGCATTTGGGTTCAGTCAAAGTTGACAAGAAGCGATCTTGATGTATTAAAAAGTTGTAAACAAATTGTGTTCTCTTCAGCAGGTCCTTTTAAAGTTTTAACTATATTTTTCTGTAATTCAATGTGGTAAAACTCTTCTTGTTTTTAGCTTTATTAATCACCAATTTTTAATTTCATTCATCCAATCCCTTATAGACAAGACTATTGCCATTGTCTCTCCTGCAGCTGTTTATCTGCTGTGCGGGTCTGCTGGAACCTATGCCAGTCGAATATGGGCGAAAAGCTGGGCACATCCGGGATAAGATGCCAGCTCACTGCAGGGCCACATGAAAGACAAAAATTTTTTTAAAAAATAATGCACACACTCATACCTACGAACATTTTGGTGTGAGCAATTCACATAAGCTGCTGGTTTTTGGAGGTGGGAGGAAACCAGAGAGCCTAGAGAGAACCCACACAGAAATGAGAAGAACATACAAACTCCACACAGAAAGGATTCTAACCCGGAATCTTCTTGCAGTGAGGCAACAGCTTCACCCACTCCGTCACAATGCTGCCCATAGTGAAATTTAAATTTTC
The DNA here is from genome assembly GCA_013358685.1 of Antennarius maculatus. NCBI lineage: Eukaryota > Metazoa > Chordata > Actinopteri > Lophiiformes > Antennariidae > Antennarius > Antennarius maculatus. Next base: position 12,264,012 of record CM023615.1, read on the forward strand.
TGATATTCTGTTGTCAGCAAAAATTCAACCCCCCCCCCCTAATTTTTAGTAAAGTGTTACAGACCATTAAATTAGTCAGTGATGCCTAAAGTACTTTATGGCCAATATATATTTACAACTAATGTCAGTGAAATTTGTGTCCTGGTATTCCTGATGGCTGTTCCTATTCATCTGTTCTGAAATCTTGTTTTTAAAACCTGCTATAGCAGCAGTGATGAATAAAGCAACACTTGGAGAAAAGTGATTGTCAATTACTTTATTAGATACACAAAGGCACTATTCTAGCCTGTTTATATTATATCTATTCATTCATTCATCGTCAAATAACCGCTTTGTATGCTGTTGCTGGACGGAGGTAGCGTATACTCCGGGCGCGATGCCAGTGCACCGCAGAGCCACACGTAAACAGACAACCATGCAGGCAACCACTCACACCCACAGCCAATTCACATTTAGCTGCATGTTTTGTTGAGGTGGAAGGAAGCTGGAGACAACCTACGCAGACATAGGGAGAACATGCAAACTCCACACAGAGTGGGACTCGATCCGAGAACCACCTTGCTGTGCGGCGACAGCGCTACTCACTTCACCACCATGCCACCCTGTTTATATTATATGTGATCACAAAATATCACTTTGAAATATTTTAAGCTCACCAATAACTATATTTTTGTTCATAGTATGTTTGTTATCTTGTACATTTGAGACCTCATTATACCCATCCACACCAAACTCAGTATGTGGGCATAATGGGCCAGATCTGGAAAAGAGTAAATATAAGGATGTGAATATTTTGCTTACAAAATCTTTAACTGTTGTCAATTCCAATACAGACATCACAAGTCCCAGTTCCCATTACAGACAAGTACAAATCAGATATTCATGGGTTCCTCCAATCTATAAAGACAATAAGATTAGTCATGGGACCGAATCTGTCTCTTATCTCTATGACAATGTCTCCTATCATGTCTCATTTAGACTAATTATACACTAAGATGATGATGTGAAGGTTCTTCGTTGTCTCAAATGTACAGGCTTGATGATTTTGATGTAAAATACTGAAGCCAGTGTGCTTTCAAGAAATGCCATAGTGGCTGTGACAAATTACTCAACATGAAATAGGAAGTTTTTTGTAACATTATCCATTCACTCCTTGTTTTTGTATGAGTGATAAGAGCTCAATCTTCAGAACATGGATATGTCCTCAAGCTAGGACTCAGTCCAAGTAATAACACCACCTGCTAGCATGTTTTCATGGTGTTGTCTACAATAAACATTGTGAAAAAACATTGTGCAACCACACATGGTGGACTTAAGTGAAATGTATCCCCTTTATACACTGTAATAGAAACATCAGCGATGAGCTGTGTCAATGAGCTGGTGTCCAGAAACGGCGCAGCCTCTGTGAACCCCAAATTACAGCAAGAGTGTGAGCGCTCATTCAACATTACTTGCATATTTAATTATTGCTTTAACACTAGCTGAAGTACCCTTGAGGAAACTGGATATTGTGGTTATCGTCAAACAAAACCTGCTCATTATTGTCCATGTAAACAGTTTGTCTGATTCATTAAGTCTTTCCTGCACTGTATGCTCAAGAGACACAGATACCCAAGAAAGAAGGAGCTGTCGGAGGCTGGGAGGATGGTGTTAGGTTGCGGTTAAGCCACATGCGTGTTTGAAGTGAAATACGATTGATTAGTGCATTCCTGGGTTGACATGCCCTCGCTGCTGCTGAAATCTGTTAACTCAATATGCAGAAACTGGGCTGAATGCAGAGTCAAAACTGTTGCGACTGCTTCATGACAAATATTCTGGTTAGCTGGTCAGGCCACAGCTCATGAAGGGTAGAGCAGTATAAACAATGACCCACCAAGATATTGAGAGCCTGTGTGACACTGCATGACCGTGTTTGGCAGAGTATGCATGTGTTTGTATTATGGATGAATGTGTGAAATGATGAGTTGTTTCCTTGGTTGACATGAAACATAATACAACATTACAGAAGCTGAGTGCTCCAAAACATTTGCACACTTAAAACAAACATGGCATCGCGTAAATCTGGACACAGACAGACACAATTTCATCCTGTGAATTACTGAAAGATGTGAAGCAGGAAAATGGAACAGCACTCCACAGTAGCTATCACATTTGGAGTTAATGTCACCAGCTTGAATCATCTGCCGTATGATGAGCCACTACAACAAATGCATTCTTCCGTACTCTACATTAACGCTAGATGATTTAATGTGGATTTGGCATGACTTTGGGGAAAGGTCAGATTAAATCAATTCTTGGTACAGCCAGAGCTTTGTCCAAATGTAGTAGGAGAAATACAGTAAGAAGAAGTGTGATGAGTGATGTGTGAGCCTATCTGTCAGCAGCCATTAGCGGTCACATCAAAGCCTCAATGAAATCAGAGCCTTGCTGAGAGCTGTCATTATCGGGCTGTTTGAGAGTCTGTAGGGCCAGTTTTCAGATCTCCCTCAATCCTGCATTGCTCCATGGGACTGGAGCCTCAGCAGCAGCAACTGCCGCTCAGTATTCATTCAACTGGGCCAAGTTCACACCGGTTTCTGTCTCTAATTAGCAAACAATAAGGTGAAGATGAGAGGCGTTTTGAATTCATGATGGTATCAAAGAGGTTATTTAAATCACTGCTCCACATGCATTTTTCTCTATAATAAAACTGGTATTATCACATTTTCTTTTCTCAGGAGGATGCCGTTATAATTTCTCACATGAAAAGACAAGTAAAATATACCTTTGCCATAATGGATAATTTGGTGTGAAGTACTATTATCTGAATCCCCCCCCAAAAAAGCCTGAATATAGTTGAAAGGGCTTGGAATGTTAATTCAGAAAAACATGTCTGCATAATTAACCACAGGAGATCCAGGCCCTGTATCTTCAAATGCTGATTCTGGAGAGTTTCTGTTAACATTATACAGCCAAACACTCAGGAATTATTGCCATAGTCAGCTCTGTCTGTCTAAGCATCTGCGGCTTTATAGGTGGCCCATGCAGTGAGGACAATCGCTGTAATCTTGACCATAGTAGGGGAAATAGTAGCTCACCAGGAGTTGTGTGGTTGTCACAGGAGTTCATGCTTGACAGGCTCACACTTGTAAAGTCCCTATGCTGTGAGCAACTGTCCTCTCTCTTCTTTTTACCCTTTATCTGGTCCCCACAGCCCCTTACACACATACACACACACGCACACACGCACACACGCACACACACACACACACACACACACACACACACACACACACACACACACACACACACACACACATACACTTCACCCATCACACAAGAGTGCGCTGCAACAACTGTCTCCCTCGGCCACCTCTGTTCCCTGCCCACTCAGGGAAGATGACATGTGTTTGATGGCCAAACATCACTGTGCTGTCTACCTTCACTGTCTCCTCAGCAGCATCAGCAGCAGGCTCGAGGCTGGGGATGAGGGGGGGGAGGGAGATTGAGTGACTGGCATGTTTGTACTGCTCAGCACCTTCAAAAAGATTTAACGTAGCTGATATGTTGTTTTGTTTGTTGCTTTGTGAGTCGCTCTTAATTAGCTCCATGGACAAACAGTTAGCATCCCCTTCAAAGCCACTGTGGCTAATCAGGAAAGCCGGGGATACAGAGATGAAGAGCAGAATGATGCTGACCTCAAAATGTCAGCTGGTGTTGCATTTCTTATTGTTTACTCTTACTATTCCATGCACTGGTGTGCATGACCACGCTGAAGGCTCTTGGCATATTTGTACTCTGCTTTTTGTCCATAGTTATTTCTTATAGAAGTAGTTTGGGATTGGAATGGAGGCTAAAAAAGCCTTGTGGCATTTTTTGTTGAAAGGATGGAAGCTCATTATGGGGAAACAACATGAACTTTGGCTGCCAATGCCATTTATTTGGGGAGCCATGAGGATCATTATCGTTTTGGAGAGACTACAGGCCAGGGCACCACAAACCTGCCCTCCGTAATCGCCACAGCAACAAGGCCCTCAAAACCCAGAGGTGATGAGAAAAGGCACATTACAGTCTTTTACTGTTATCTCATTAACCAGTCAGCCTGCAGGCTGAGAGGAGATGGTGAGGATGAGTAGGAAAGAGACGACAGCCATCAGTCACTATATGAACATGTGACATGATGTATGTAATTCATTCTGTTTGGGGACGACTGCATCAGTGGATGTGGTGCTCATAAACACAATGCCCTGCAGGTCTTGACTTGGTACTACAGCTGGTACTACATTCCGCAGATACATTCCTGGGCATGAAATAATTCACTGAAATCTATGCTCTCCTGGGAAAATGTGGTTTGAAGAATGGTTTGATAAATGACAGCAAATGTGTCTTTTATTATACAATAAAATTGTAATTACTATATATGGTTTTCCTACCACAGGTCTTCAGTGGGTTGTTGGCCTCAACCTGCTATGTGTTGAGGTTATAATGTACCAGGTTCAGGTCATATTTGTTTCATCTGTGGGGGTACACCGAGAAACCTGCTTAAAGTGTTTGTTTGGTTGACAGAAACTTTATCCTTCCGATTGTATCCTGGATATCTAATTTATTTAAAATCCTCTAGAGCAAAGGAAAGTTAAATCAATGTCAAAGAGTATAAAAGTCAGAATAGCACTTTTATATGTTAACTGCTATGCCAATACAGGGATTTCTTAACACACTGCTAGAGGTAGTGTTAGAAAATCTCCCGATTTGTTTGATCTTTGCAGTCAGACAGAGCCAATGCACTTAGTAAGGATCTAAGAGCCCACACAGCCTAATATACAACTTTTCAGATGTAGTTTTGTAGCTTTGTACTTTGTAAGCATGTTTGTCATCCCAATTGGTGTTACGAGATGGATAATGACCTTAACACTTCATTGTATGAACCTGCAGATTATGAAAAGCAATAGTGTAAAGGACAGGCTGCAAAATCTTTGTATCTACCTGTCAAAATACATTCTGAGCCCAGCTTTCAGACCCATCCTACTCTTTCAATCCAAGCTGAGCTTGCATGCTCCTCACATGTGCACCATCTCCGCTGTAAGCAGACAGCTGATTGTTGCCAACTTCGCATGTTAGCAATGCTTGGTCTGCTCAATAGCACGCACAGCTGATGCATGACATTGTAGTTCTCATGCTGAACCACATTGAGCACTATTACACAAACCCCCTATAAACACCATCAGTTGGCATATGTGCATTTCTGTTTTTACAATACTATGTTTAATGTAGTTGCTGTCATTTTGCAATCCACAAATCTTACACTAATCTTACTGTGGCCGCACAGCTTTATAAAGTATGTCTTAGCTGTCTTCTGTCCTTGGGTTCAACAAATCAGAAAAAGTCTGCTGCAGACTTTTCTCTTTCCTTGTTGCTCTTTGAAATGAAGCCACTTAAAACAAAGAGCCAATTCTTAGCCTTCATAAAGTTAGTTCTATTATGAGACTCATGGCTCTTTCTCTCTCAATATGGTCACAATCTGCCCTTATCACTAACCCAGCTATGATGCTTTTCTCTTTCTGGCCTCAAGAGAGGGAAATGTGGAAATGGAAATTGGACATTGTTTAAAAATCCCACTACTGTTGTCTTTCTTGATGCCCAACTTCTCATTCCCTCCATCCCATGGCTGACTGATAATGTAACAAAGCTAACGTCCACTCATCTGTGTATGTCACATGTCCTGCTTGAAGCGCTCCCTTTGGTTATTGTGAATCATTTGCCACAAAGTAAGTGGAGCACACGTCACTCTGCCCCCTGGCTCTGCCTTACCAGTGCCAGTGCTGAATCCATTGTCTACCCAGTAAGAGTAGAAAGAGGGCAAGCAAGATTTTGCTGAGATCTGTCCCCCCACCTCTTCCCTGAAGCCCGCAGAGATCCAGCCTGCATGGGTGGCCCTGTCCAAGACTGTTTGCTCTTAATTGAGTTGCTCACTCAGCCGCTGGCCCACGGGGACACCTCCGTGTCACTTCCAATGATTAACCTAAATTTCATCCATCGTCCAAGACTACTGCCATATCTAGCGAGACCAAGAAGTATGTGTTGAGACATCCACAATAAAAGAGCAAGGAGACGAATAGGAATGGGGCGAACAGAGGGCCAAGGTAAAATCTGATGATGGTGGCAGAATAAATCCACCCGTTAATGTGCAAGTCAATACATAAAACAGTGAAGTGAGGATGACCATAATTAGGATACCAGCAAAAAAAAATTCAAACTTTCCTGCCTCAGCAAAAGCTATAATTCATTGATGTCACACAGTCCACATTGAGCTGGTCAAGTGGATTTAAAAATGGCCTCTTTTCATACCATTCCATTAAACAGCTTTAGTGTGGACCAATTTGGGCCTTCTTGCTCTGGCTTGGCTCCAGGGGATAGGATGGTAATGTACGGGGCTTTCTGTGAGTTTGTCTCAGGCCAGGTTTCTCATTTCCTCAGTAAGTAACAGCAGATCAAAGGCAGTGAGTGAAGAGTCATTCTGTCCAGTCCTACACAGGGCCAATCAGACCTTTCATTTATTGGCACTCTAAGAAGCAGGATAAATCATGTCAACCAGCATCGACCAGAGCCCAAGTCATGAATGGTAGCTCACAACAACACATGGATTTGCTGCTGTCTTTGATAAATGTGAAGTTATTTAACAGCTTTGATGAGCGACCATTTGCGTGCGCCATTGTTTTTCTGTTTTTTTTTTTTAAATATATTCACAGATTTTTCTTTTGTTCATTTTCACTTGTTTTCCTTCCCACTTGCATCCTTTTTCATGCGTATTTTGTTTTCCAAACACTTGTATGTGTCGGCAGCCCTCTCTCTGCCAAGGCGTTCATGGAGAAGTGATAGGCATGGGGGTTCTGTGGGCCAGCTGAAATAAATATGGATGGTCATGAGTGAGATGAGTGAGAATCATCTGTTTTACCATCTGCTTTTGTGAGAGCATGGATGTAAAGACTGTAGTCCCTACTAGCCCAGTGAGCTCTCCATTGGCTGGAAGGCACTTGCCAGAACCACACACTTACAGGGCACAAATTCACACAAACAAATTGCATGTACATATTCATCTGGGCATGCACATTTAGGCATAGATAGAAGAAGAAACAAAAGTCATAATGTGACCAGTCACCTGTTGCCCAAAAGGCTACAGCATATGTCAGAACCAACAGGTACAAAAATGGCCTCCTTCTTAAGATCAGGTTTAAAACATCTGCTGCAGTCTAAGTTTACCCATCCTGCATATTCCGTTTGGATTTGACCCTCTGCGGCCATTGGAAATGATAGGTTGACAATTGCCAGACAGGATTGGTGTTGGTGATTGTTCAGCTGGCAGCAACTACATGTGACAGCCTGTTAGTGTCTCAGCATGAAGAACAACATAGGAGTTGTGTTTGCAGTGGTCTGGGCATCAAAAGGAATACAAATCTGTACCAATCCACAAACACCGGCAACTTCCCCACCAGGCCAGAGGCCTGGTAATGTATGAGTGTGTAGAAATAGTATGAGTGTTTACAAAAAAAGAAAGAAAAAAAAACAGGCTGTTGAATTATACATATATTCCTTATGGAGGGTGACCCAGTAGGAGCTCTCAGAATCAATCTTGATGCTTGGATGGAATCATAGTGTGCAGAGAAAATAGCAAACATTGCTGTGGCTCAATGGCCTGATGCTCTCATAAATATGTTTTTATTGCCCTGAATGAGTTGGGCAACGGAGATGTTTGGTGCTCATAAAGGTGTGTGGGTGTGTGTGCTGTGTGTGTGTGTGTGTGTGTGTGTGTGTGTGTGTGTGTGCGTGTGTGTGTGTGTGTGCGTGCCTGCGTGTATGTGTGTGTGTGTGTGTGTGACTGTAGAGAATAATATCTCATACTACAGGCCATAAAACATTGTAATTTAATTGGTTTATCCGATGTGAAAATCAACAGCATCTCAGTCATAGATTCACATGTTGAGCATCAGGAGACGAGACCTGGGTGTAAGACAAGGACTGGACTTTTGATGCTGCCTTGTTTTTCAGTCCATCTTGTAGAAGAGGCTTCTGTTTGTAACAACAATGTTACGAATGCATCTAATCCAACACAACACTCAAATCAAATTCAATCTCATTTACTGCATCCTCAGTGGAGAAATTGAACATTCTGCTGCCTCTGATTTTTCATCCATTCTTTGGGTTAAGCCTTGTCTTGGGAACTTAGAGAAAAGCAGGCGGCTGGGGGTGGAATGGGGTGAGGGAGACTGTTAAGAGGCTCTTGAACTATCGTCTACTGTCAGTGGAGAGTGCTGAATGAGAAAATTGTCCAAGAGGAGAAAATAAGAAGAAGCAACAGATTCATGCCTTAGATAATTTGATTCACTTGTCTACACCCCCCATGCCTCTCTCCTCCACCATCAATGAAATACACTTGAGGAAAACCAAGCATAGCTCCATGCAGACAGTTATGGGATGGGAGAGGAGAGACATGCCTAGCAGTAGCTAGGCATGTAGCTTTTCTACTCCCTGTGTTGTTTACAGTCTCCGTTTCCAAGTTCCTTGTTCCTTTTTGTCTGATTAGGAATTTAACAATGTTCTCTTTGGTTTCAGCTGTGTTTTTTTCCCTACACATTCAGTTTGAAGTTTCACCAACTGGCACTCTACTTTTTTTTCCTGTTGCCCTGGCATTTAAGATACAGAAAAAGCACTTTCTGAAATCTGTAGCTCAAAATAAGTTAAATTCATCCCCAGGGATATGTGGTGGCAACAGTATACCACTGTGTTTTTCACTTGTGTAATTTCATGTTTGCCTTGTCCATCGTGTAACTGACTCATCTCCATTTCATTGAACCATGGAGAATTACAAAGACTGCAGATGTTGGACTTTGGACACTAGCAGTGTATTGCTACGATCTGAGTACCACTCATATTCCAAGGCCGTTCTTTCATGTGTTAGGGTTGAGCGGACCAGAACTCTCGAATCCTCAGATAACAATTCCCCTTTTCACATCAATTATGATCCGAAGAAAATAAGCCTACAAAGTTTAATAAACAAAGCAAATCAACATATCATCAGAAATCTGTATCGTTTCAACCTGGATTAAGTAAAAGAGTGAAAAACCTGTTGACAGCATTTGACATATTTCTTTCAAACTACAGCTCCTGTGGCCACCCAAAGGAAACTAATCTAGGAAATAAAAAAAAAAAATCAATCCTTGGATGCATATTCAATATAAAATGAATCAGTGGTTATATAAATCAATGAAAACACATTGGAGAGAAAGATAATAGAACCTGGAGGATACCATAAGGAATGGCATGATTATTTGTCCTCCAATTGCAAGCTGCTTTGTCTCTGGATCAGGGCAGGACTGGTAATGGCAGCTGTTTGCTGAACCTGGACAGAAAGACTTTTCTGCAGTTTGCCTTCAGATATTGAGAGGTCTTTATCTGTGGAATGTCCAGGGCCAGTTCTATCACTGGATCTCTGGGGAGACTGGACATAGGTCTACCTGCCAATGGTTCACGAGGTGACAGATTAGTAGCAGAAGCTCTGGAGGTTCTCATGTTCATGAGGGTCAGGCGAAATGCTTGTACCCAAGTTAGCTTGGAGTTCACGCAAAACTTAGCAATTTTTTTTTGTTTTAAGTCTGATTCGACCATTCTAGTAAACTTTGTGAAGTTTTTACACAATTGTGAAGTGTGTGTCATTATTTAAAAGGATCAATTTAGGGAAATTTAGGAGTCAGCTCTTTTGTTAGCCATTCTACCACATCTTCAACGTATTTTGTTTTACACGAGATGACCTTTACCCATTTTGTGACCCTATCTACCATTACCAGGATACATTGGTAACCCTGAACCACGTTATCTCACCCCATGTCTGTGTAGCCTATGGCTATATCTTGCCAGGGGACATTTGGCACTGGATAGGGGAGGGTGCCGTTGTAGTAGTTGTAGGTCACACAGTCAGACAGCTGCTGCTTAACAATACGGAATGGGTGCCACTAATGCATCTGAATGTCTGTTTGAGTTCTTCTTTTCCCTGACGAGGTTGGGCTGCAGGCTGCTGTGATGAGGTCAATGAGGTGTTGGGCAGTTTCAACTGTTCTGTCATCATAAGATCTCCATATTCCTTCACTGAATTTGGAAGCTCCTTTCTTCAGCCATTGAATGTATTCATGTGGGCCAGCATTTTCCTGAATGTGATTTTTTATGTCAGTCCAATTTATATTCAAGCCTCATCCCAACCTTTTTTGTTAAGTTTACAATCACTATTGAATAGTGATCACTTTACCATTTATATATATGTATTTTAATTTAAGTTTACGTATTTTGCTCCTGGCCAAGACCACTGATTGCTTCTTTTTATGACTTTTTATGGATTTATTTTATTTACTTATAGTTATGTATTAGCATCTACATTTATTTGTCTAATTTTAAATATTTATCAACTCATTTATTCCTGTGCATTCTTTCTTTTTTTACTCCAAATTATTTTGATAAGTTGTAGCAAAAACCACCTTCTGAAGGTGCCCCCTTCTTCTAACTTTGATCCCTACCTTTGTGCTTCTCTGTTTTATCTGCACTGATAGGCGGAAGCAGTAGAGGCCTAGAGCTAGACGTGCGAGCTCAAGAAACTGGAGACACAACAGATAGAACACACAAAAACCAACAAACAAAAAATAGTGCACTGTTTGGTACAATGGTGTTTAGACTATTTGTTGAAGGATGATGCTCCACCCACTGATTATTACCACTGATACACTGAATGCTGAATGCTGTCATTATAACTTCATTCAGATATGCTGTCAGAAGTCAGTAAAAGTTAAACAACAATTACTTCTTAATAGTGAGGCTGAAAAAATGCACAATGACCCTGGCATGTTTTGAAAATGTATTGGATGATTTCTGCTATCTGGTCCAAACACATAATCGAGATTTACATTTTATCGTTCAGACCTTGAGTTTGTGAAGAACAAGACATTCAGTGTTAAACACATATGACAATATGCATATTATGCATAATATGTTCGGATAAATTAAAATAATCTGACTCCATTACATTAGCTTAACAGTCAATAAACCATTAAAGTATAGTTTGACTGAGTACAGTAAATACCTTAACACATTCCCATTTATCTCTCTAATGATTTACCTTCCAACAATCAAACTTGCCTCACTTTGTCGCATATACTCTGATAAAGCTTATTAACAAATTATGCATTTAAATAGCACAGGCCAAACTCTGACACCAGCTTTGTTGCTTGCTCTATATAAGGCTAGAAATAGCTAAGATCTGGCCCAAGACGTCACAGGGAGATTTGGATTAAGTCCCGCTTGATGTCACCCTCCTCTTCATTGCCCAGATTTCCACTTGTATGTTCCTGAGAGCACTCTCACATCTTTGTGGGTCACATCACAGAAATTCAGTCATCAAGGGTAGCGGGTTTTAACGTCAGGGACAGTGATATTTCCTCCCCAAACCCTTCCCCCTCCCTCTTCTCTGCCACTGATAACAGCTAATCCTTGCCTCACATTAAACTGTGACCAAGATCAATTAAAACCCTGCCTCACCCTGATAGCAATCTCCTTCTACAGCATCCAGTGGTGGGAGAAGTTTGTGCCTGTTGTGTGCATAGTATGTGACTACACACATGGATGTGTGTGTGTGTGTGTGTGTGTGTGTGTGTGTGTGTGTGTGTGTGTGTGTGTGTGTGTGTGTGTGTGTGTGTGTGTGTGTGTGTGTGTGTGTGTGTGTGTGTGTGTGTGTGTGTGAGGAGAGTGCTATAACAGAGAATCATCTCCGTCCTCTTCAGTGGGTTGCAATCAGTTGACAAGCCGCAGGGAGAGCCTGCCATTGATTTCATCGCCTCTCGACAGAGACAAAAGACAATAAAACACAATAACAGTAATGATCACTACACTGCTGCCCATGTATGCATATAATGATCTCCCATATCTTAATTAGTCTTCCTATGTTGTAATTATTTTTATTTGGCACAGGACCTATTACTGTTGTGAATTCCATAATGAACATGATTATTATTTCATGTGTTGGTGCTAATACAATCCTGCTGAATATGGGTCTGCAACTAACAGCTTGTTGTTCCTCCCCCTGCATTTCTCAACTTTTAGATCAGTCCAATAAAGATCTCTGACAAAACAATGATTCACCCTGCCTACCATTTTTATTTGGAAAGATGAATGTAAATGGGCAGTATTTTGTGTTACGTACGGTGTGCCAGTTTCATGGTGTGGAGTTGTTTCCAGTGCCACTGGCATCACAGTAAGCCTGGTTGGCAGATATAGAAGGCTTGGTCCTGAGGTGCCAAATGTGCTTTGGCATGTAAGATTGGGTTGGGAAGTGGGAGGTGGGGGACACCATGAAAGGACAGGGAGGGGATGGTCATGAGCACAGCAGGACAGGGCGGGAATAGAGGCGGAGCAGGGTACAGTCTCGAGCGTGCAAAGTGGCTGCCAAACCGACTGTCAGCTACTGGGATTGGTTGCACTGGGCTTCAGGTTGTTTTGGTGTGTACATCAAAAGGACAGTCTGTGAACATGAAAACACAACTCACTTTTTCCCATCTTTCGCTTCTCTTGCACTTGTTTTTTTTTTTTCCCGCTCTTAGGCTCTCTTTTCGTCTTCTTCCCATAAGGGGCGCATCCAAGGTGCTGCAGAATCTTTGAGCACAGGAGAAGAGACAGCATGCCTGCAGGGTTGCCACAACAGAGAGCATGAAAGACCCCGGCGAGGAGGCAAGGAGGGAAAGGGATAGAAGTGGAGAAAAGAGGTGGCCAGCAGTCTGAAAGACACAAGTCTAACTATTGTGTTATCAGAGATGACAGGAGAAATGTTTCCTCCATATTTCCGACTGAACAGATGACCCAGGAAAACTACACACAAGCTTCTCACTGCATCACAAACCACAAGGAAAGCACCATCTGCTGCCATTTTCACCCCCCTTCAATTGAGTCGGTTTTATACTTCTGTCAGCACTGTTTCAATTACATCCTGCAGCTTATTTCTATAGCCGATTACACCAGTTTGGTCTTCATGTGTGAGGCTGTTGGTTGACTTTGTTTTTAGCCTATGCCGGGGCTTGCTTTCTTATTGTCTAGTTCAAAGACAATGATGTTCTTGGCCTGTGAGCAGTTTCCACCCCTGAGCACCACAGTGGTAGAATTGCATTGTAAATGATCCAAATTCAGAGCAGAGAGATCCAAGTCTGATCCCACAATGTTTTTGTTTTCTTCCCTTTTTGTACACTTAAGAGCTTATTCTTCTTCTAAATTGGCTTATTTTTTAGTTTTGGCCTACTTTATTAATTGTTTTATCTTTCTCTTTTCTCCAAAGTCATCAGTTGCATGACATGATCATTGCAAGGCTTGAATATATACTGCATTCTTATTATTGCCATACTTGGAATTATGGGCCACTTCAAATGTACTTTTGTATGCATCCCATTCCTCAGGCACATTGCATTTGAAATACATAAACAGTTTTTAAATAAACGTTCACTTGAAGAATGATTATCTTCATTTATTGATCTTTTCCCTAAGGGATGTTTATGTGACAAAAACAATACACAAAAACAATGTGTGTAACCATGTAACCATGAAGATACCACCCTACCATTGTGGTGTAAAATACACAGCACAAAACAGTTTCAGGGAAAATGATGCTGTGTTAAGGGAGCCTATGGTTTAGTTGTTGGGAGATTTATTACAGCCAAAGTATGTCCCCCCATTCAGTCAATAGCCCCCTTTTCACCAGCTGTCCAATGTGTGGCCAGTGTGTCTTTATACTGCCCAAATTCCTTACATAAACAGCAGTACCATTCAGACAACATTTACACAATCTACACATTGTATTTTTCCCTCCCTCTCTGATGGTATTATGATGGTATTATTATGGTACACCATTTTTTACCAAGCGCTGCTCAACATAAATGTAAAATATCACACTGAACATCTGAAGTGTCATCATGCCAGCTTGTTATTCAAACACAAACTTACATTTTGATGTGGTCACAGATACGTTTCTCTGCTTGTATTCATGATTCGATATGGTATTTTGCATTTAAAATGCAGACTATGTATGTGACCTTTTGGATGTGTCGAAAGGCAGAAAACATTCATCACTGATGTTAAGCTTTTGTTCCTTATTGTAAATGTGTACTGGATCTCTTAACAGGGAGACAGAGGTTCACAGGACAAGAGGCAACCTTTTGTCATTCACTTTCACAGTATATTAACGTAGGACTCTGATGGCAGTAGCTTCACCTAAGTGTCACTGCTAGTTTTCCTGTTGTATAAGATGTATAAATTTATAAGAGTATAAGTAAGAAATTCTGCACTGTACACAGAATGAATTGTGTTGTGTTTCTTATTCTATCCAAAAAGTGCATGATTCAGAAAGTAAAATATGCTTACACAGCCAGCATCACAATACTCCCACTCTCTAATGAAGTGTGGATTGCGATGTCATCATCCATATCAGCATGTACATTTTCATAAACATAGTATTTTAGAGACACTTGACTGAATCTCCGCCATCGCCTCACCTGTCTATCAGGGAGACAATTGCTTTACTCCAAAAAATTTTGCTTGAAGGACTATGTGTGTAACCTTTTGGGAAGTAAAATCCCTGCGGAAATCTCAGAATATTAGTTGAATTTATTCTGTTTTCTATGAAGTCTATAACTGCTGATTTTAGTTTTTGCTGCTTCAACGTCACATAATATTTCCTGCAGTAACATTACTGGAAAGGTTTAAAATGACTGAAAGTGGCCTCTCTAATCATTAGAAGTATGAGTGTTTTACAGAAAACACTCATATATCCCTATAACATGCATTAAAGAAACCACCCGGAAAGCTCGCTCTCTTTGGCATAATATAAAAGCCATTACAGCTTACAAGGTACATCGATGATGCAGTGAAATGTCTTTTCTCTTGTCAATTTTTCTGAACTGAAAAAATGAACTTTGTCTTTTATTTCTAATTCCTCTGTTTCATTTTTCAGTTAAGATTGGTTTTCAGTTCAAAATTGTATTTTCCTTGCCAATTTTTTTTTTTTCTCAGCAACTATGGATAGAGACTTATAATTATCTGTGTTTCATAGACCATATGGTAAGATGAACAGTCATTTCAATCAAAACAGACAACTGAACAAAGTTGTTTATTCCTGCAGATGACAGTGTTTGTATAATGATAATATAATTACTCTATCAAAAAGTATTTCTTGGCCATAAAGTTTAATAGAAAGATCTATCTCCCATGAAAGTCCTTATAAGGATGTGGTGGCTGATGAGCTACAAATGCAGGAAAGGATGGCGTTGGTAGATCAGTGAAGTCAGGAGAATGATGGAGAAGAAATAAATAACAGCATCATGAAAGAACCACAGGTAAAGACTTAAAAAGACAGCAGCAGTTTTTAACAATGAAGTTGTATCACTGCATATTTGGATAGATGTAAGCAGCTGATATCACAATTGATAGTCCCAGACAATGAGAGCAGGAAGCAAAGACTGATCATAGCAGAGAGATAATGTGCTGGGCTGGGACGAGAAATCAGCATTTCAGTGACAGATCACAACATTATCTAAAGGTACGTATCTCTTCGCAGTGTATCAGAGTGTGTGGATGCTGTGGTTGTGAAGTCAATGGAAGCAGTGTGTTTTCATTGTCTTTACTTTATTTGCTGGCACTTTTCATCTCATATTCATTGATGCACATTTAGCCATTATCACAATGATAATTTATTGGCCCATTATTTATTGAACATCCCTCATTCTAGCCCTATAAAAATCTTTGCAGTGTCAACAGTTATATTTTCCACAGTGACAAGCAAATGCTAATTGTGTTTGTCCATTAATTTTATATACAGTACAACAATATAAATGAGTATTTTTCAAGTTTTCACTGCTGAGTGACCGGCTCAAAAATAAGCCCATCTTCCATCGTCTGTCATCTGCCCTACATCTTCATTGTTTATTTGTCCTTGTGTTTTCCCTGATTTAGCGTAAACACAAACATGTTATCCACAGCCTCATTTGTAATTACGCATAGCCAGGAGTGATAACCTCATTGAATCTCAATGGGTTACCGGGTTATCCAAATGAAGTCAGCTTACAGAAGAAATCAGGGATCAAGAGTAATTGACAAGAGGATAAAGGGATCGGTGATGGGAGAGTGCTGGGGAGGGACGCTCTGCATATCGTCTGACGTGCTGTCAGAAAATACAGTAGGAGGTAGTTTTTATTTGGATACTAATAAGTGACAAAGATCTCAAAGGTGTTGACTTCAATTCTTGCTTTTACTGTTATTTCACTGTATCATAACCCAGCAGTTTGGATGCATTTTAATCAGTGTTGTTGCATTAAACAGTTGGATCCTACTTGCACTGATAAGATAGTATTAGTTGTACTTTTATTTCAAAGGACAGATCTATTCAACTATTTGTCTGTTTGTTTAGAAGCACATAATGCATATGTGGCCATATCATGTGTAACAGAGACAAACGGACAAAAGGATCGTTTGAGCAAATGTTGTGAGTACAATGTGGAATAAGCAATTTAATGGCAGTAGAAACAAACTTCAGAGTCCCCGACAGAACACAGACAAGGAAACAGGCGCTAATCAAGACCTGTGAGTACTGCAGGCGGATCACTCATCTATGTTTTTACCTTTCATTACCTGCCATGCCTCTTGTGAGGGAAGTTGGATGTTGCAACTGGATGCCTCTCCGGGACATTTCTGCTGGCCCCCCTCCTGGTTGTCCCCCCAACCCCTTGTAAATAAAAAAAATACCCATTGCTACTTTTAAACTTGTATTGGCTGATTAGACTTGGATTGCATCCCAGAACAGTGCTCAGCCCCGGCAGGGATTCGGCAGGGTGCATCGAGGCCAATGCATAATTTCTCAAGATGGGGCGAAATCACACTGAGCCTGTGAGTCCCAATCCCACAATGGGAGACATATGAAAATATTATTGAAGAACTAAATAAGACATTATTGAGCAGATGAGAAAAAAGAAGCAAGATTGGATCTTTTTGTCACTCCCAGATGGAATGGCAGTTTAGTAAAATTCTAAGTTAATGCTCATTATTGGATAGAAAGGAGCTGTTTCCATTTTCTTTTCCTCCCAAATGAATGAAGTTCACCTTTCCAGTTCTGCCTTCTGTTTCACATGCTTTCTATATCCCACCATCTCCTCCTACACGTCCATTATCTCCATAAAGAAATGCAAGAATAACCCCTAATTTATTCACATTTTAATTAAGGGTTTTACATATTTGTTAAATTTATTTTTATATTTCTCTTCAGAATTGTATCTAAATTCTATGATGGAAGGCAATTTTCTGAAGAGAAAAACTTTTTTTTGAGTAACAACAGCCAAATTGTGTGGTTTTAGATAGTTACGGCTCTCTTCTCCTGCCCATGTTGAGAATTTAGTGTCCTGCATGCTAATATTTAACTGCCAGGATCATTTTGCAAAAAAAAAAGTAAGAAAGAAAAAATATCCTCAGTATAAATCAATATATTCTTTATAATGGAAACCTGGGCAAAACATTTAGTCTCACCAAAAGTATTATGAATCACCCTGAACTTAATCTCATGAGCATTCCACAAGGGAGAAAAAGCTGCTGTTCCTGAGAGTTGCGTGTAAGGGAGTATTTTATGTTCGTGTGCATGTTTGAAATCTTGGTTTTCTGTTCTGAATTCTTTCTTGTACCTTTTGCCTTTTTGGCAACTGTGTTCACAGACTATGACTTTATTCCAACATTATTTATGTATTAAGTTTGTGTTTCTACAACTAAAAAGCCATCTTTCATTCTGTCATGCTCATAAATTTAATTTCTCAGTCAAGAAATATGAAACAGGAATTAAAAAACAGACCTCTAATGTGCCTGGATGCGTGCCAGTGTACTTTCAACCAATTTTTTTCCCCGCCTCAGCTTTTTATTTTTTATTTTTATATTTCATTTAACAGTAAAGCATTTTTTTTTTTACTTCTAGCGATTGTGCAGATCTACATGCCAAGGGTTTTAGGGACAGCAATGGTGTTACCATGGTGCTTGTACCGTTCGCATGTGTTGTCAACAAGAGCCAGTGATTCCCCATTGGGATGATTTTGCATGCAGGTTGGAGAGCGAAAGCTGCTGGCCCCCCAAATGCATTCCATCACCATCACCCTAAGGGTCCACTGAGCCTTATTTCGACATTTAGAGGAGAACAGAGACAGGGAGGTTTGGGGGGTATATAAAGGGCCATACTAGAAAGGGAGAAAGAAAGTTTTCAGAAAAATGCGTTTTAAAAAATGGAAGGAAGAATAATATCAGAGATATGGAAGAAAAGAGATGCAGAGTAAAAAAAAAAAAAAGGGAAAAAAGGTAGTGGCATTAAATGCTTTGAAAGTATGTCAGCACAAATTGACATTCCAAGTAAAATTTATCTTAGACAGGCTTTTGTGAGACTTCAAAAACTCAGCTAAAAACAACTACTTACTGTACAATCAATGGTTTCTCCAAAAAAGTGTCTCTGGTGGTCTCAGCAAAGCCAACTACGGAGCCCTGGGTTAGTGATCGGGCCATACGATGGAGTGTCAGTCTGAAGCAAGCTTTGATGCTGGCTTCAGGCTTGATTATTTAATTTACCTTTTTGCAGTCCAATCCTTTTATCTGTGATCTAACCTGGAATGACGAGATAAAGCTGTGCTGACTTTTCCATAAATACACTTATCAGAGCTGTACAAGCTTTCCAATGCCAATGAGATGGGCAGAAAGATCACTTAGCATTCATTATGCATACCTTCACCTATGCAGCCCCCATATACACACGCAAGTGCACACATACACCTACAGTACTTGTGCAAAGCACCGAGGTGCACACACAAACATGCTTTTGCTGCTGTGTCTACAGGCTATTCACGGTAATAGCTTGGGCTTTCAGCCGTAAGTGTATGTGCATATGTGTGTGTGTGTGTGTTTTCTGTTCCAATCATACAATAGTGCCTGCTGAGCTGGCAAGTAACAATATAAAACAGCAAATGAAATTCCTTAGAGCCATCTGCACCAACACTAACTTGTAACATGAATTTTTCATATTTTGTGTGGTAATATTACCTCATTAGCGTACTCAGGCAACCATTCAATAAGTACCACCATTCTCCGTGCCAAGATGAGATCAGTGGTCGTATCAAAACAACTCAATTCATTCACTCACACACACATTGATATTTTGTTGTGCATGCAATGACACATTATGAAAGTAGTGTGACTGGAGATGGACGTGGTAGAATCATGCTTTGGGTATACAGTGCTATGTCTCAGGTACAATAAAATATGCAGGTTGAACACATAATGTAATGCCTCTCTCTCACACACAGTCTTTCAATCTATTTCCAACTTTTTGTCTGTCTCATCCCATCTCTAACACTCATCTTTACACTCCCACTGGGATCAAATGGTATGCAACTTGGAGAGGGGTGGGTGAGGTGTGCAGAGGGGGACTGACTAAGAATTACAAGCGCAACTGAAAGTTCTATACAAATATTCCAAGGAGGTCTTAAAAGTGACTGAGATCTGCTGCATTCACTGTTTCAGCAGCCTTGTAGCCTTTTGTTTGTCTGTAGTCGACAGCAGCTAGCCAGCTTGGTGGGTTAAGCATTTTCTCCATGTTGGAGTCAGGAGAAACTACCATTTCCAACTGTCTTCTGATTGACTATGATGAAAACATCACACCAGAAGGAGATCAGCACATATCAGGAAGGGTTGACACATTATTTTTTTCTGAAATGGAAAGTATTTACATGGATTTCCTACAATACTTGCTTCAGTTGTACCTTGAAATTGGACTTAAAAGCTGTAAGTGGTATACAATAACCTTCTGAAATGCTACTGTTAACAGTTGACAAATCAACTATGAAAGTAAGGGATAAATCAAAGCAATTTATCAGACTGATGGAAAAACAATCAAGAAATCCAATATTGCCAAAAACCAGTCCTGATCATATATTCATTGCCATTATTGAATTATGCAGTGTTATAAAAGGATATAGAGGTCATATAAGCAGCATGAAAAACTGATATCAATGATTGTAAATTGTTCAATATTTCCCTATTGGTCATTCATAGCAGTAGTCTCTTTTTTTTCAGGGCAAACAAGTAAGGATTTGGCAAAGACATCCATCCCAATCTGTTCCCAGATAAATCTTCATATATATATGTGCGTGTGTGTGTGTGCGCGCGTGTGCGTGCACGAGTATGTATGTGTGTGTACATTTCAACAGGTCATAATCCACATTACACGGATTTAACATGAGATACACAGGGATTTGTGAAGCTCAGCCTCTACTCAGAGACAGGAAAAGAAAAATATCTCTTTTCCCCTATTTTTATCATTCATTTATCAAGTGCTGTTGTGTGTGTGTGTGTGTGCGTGTGTGTGTGTGTGTGTGTGTGTGTGTGTGTGTATGTGTGTGTGTGTGTGTGTGTGTGTGTGTATTGTATTTCTGTGTGTGTGTATGGAAGTTTGGTGTATATTTTTTCTGCCTCTTAACATTTCACATGTTCATGTCAAAACATATTGTGGCAAAAAACTCCACATCTTTTTGCTCTCTTAAGCCCCCAAATCCTTTATCACTGTTGTTGTCATATGCGCTTATTGCAGTGATGTTTCTTACCCAGCCCCCAGCTTACATTATGTCTGCTGTTGTAGTCATCTTATTTACAGTCCCATAAGAACTACCTCTGACAGTCACAAGAATTTATCATAAGGCATGATGTTAATGATGAGACCAGGAGCCACCTCCCCAAAGAACCAGCCTATGGATCAGCTCAACCAGCTGCATCGGCATCTGACGGGATGCATTGTGCCATCTCTGATGTCCCCCATCACTTAACAAGCAGAATCTGCTCTTTACCATTTTACACTGAGCAAAGCAGTGGATGGAATCTGACTGGATAAATCCAAAGAGTTCGACCTTTTACCTTTACTGAATTTGACACAACTTGCTTCAATTTCAATCACTGGGCAGCTTTTTGAACAGAGATCCTTTTCTTCCAGTAACCTTTAGATGACTCAATTTTACAAAGACTTTTCAGGTTTAAAATGAAATAAGAGATTACATTGAAAAATCAAGTATCCAAAAATCCAGAGTTGATTAACTTAGAATAACAAAGATTGACATGCTTAATGCCTGGAATGAATGATTGTTTGCTGCTATAACATATGACACATCACATCTCTCCACAGGTTAAGATGAAGAATGTATAAGTTAAGGAAGACTGTAAAAACATTTGTTTAAGAATAGAACTGTGTTAACTATAGGTGCCTGCATCTCGTCTGTTAACCTTGTTGTTTCAGTTCTGTTTTCCAGCCTCTCTTCCTGCTCCAATATGATAAGATTTACTGGCATGTCCAAATAGGTAATCTTGTTCATTCACTGTAGCTATTTGGAGGCCAACATAACCAGGAGAATTAAAGCTGCTGTATCTCAGCAGGAGGTCAAGTGGAAATGAGGGAAATGTAGTTCTCTATCTCTGCTCTGCCTCCATGTTGGTGTTCATTAGTGCTGTAATTGTTATTATTTCCACTGCAGGTCACCTTTATATTCCCTCCTCTGTTGTTGAGCTCCCTTTATATGTCTTTCATCAATCTTTCTATTGCCGCCCTCCCCCCATGCATGCCTGTCTGTTGCTGAGTGTGGATATATGTGTGTGTATGTCCATAGAAAAGACAGACAAAGTTGTGTACAAGATGTAATAAAAAAAATGAAATTTTTTGCCATTAATGTAAAATACAAGAAGTAATTTTTTTTACATTGCCACTGAAATCTTTAACAGAACAGTCCAAAAATCACTGCAGCTTGGGCTTGGTTGCGGGCGTTTTATGGCGATGGATGGTTGCTGATGGCTGCCGGTTGTCGGCCGTGGCCATTGATTCGCCGCGTGGCCATGGTGACCAGGGGTGTGGCGCTGCAGCACTGATGCGGGGATGGGGCGGTGTGTAGGCCGTCTGGCCTGGCCTGGGGGTCGGGCTGCGGGGGGATGGCCCGTGGGTGCGGGGGTAGTTGGGTGGTACGGAGTCGTCGCTGCATTTGGGGGCGGAATGGTTGCTGGGCGGCTTGGCTTCTCCCCCGCGGACCCTGTCTCCCATTTACCTTTGGGTGCTGCACGGCTCACCTGCTGGCCTATCGGGCGTGGGACGTTAGGTTGGCTTTGTGGCATGTGTCTTGCGGCTGCTGTTGGCCGGGGGTCGGCGGTTGGTGGCCGGTGGTCGGTTTACTTTGCTGGGCGCTGGGGTGTGGGATGGCGTCGCCTTCGGTTTCCCGATGAACCTGGGCTATAGGCGGGGCTCGGCAGGGGAGCGCCTGTGGGCGGGTTGGCTGCGGTGGGCCTCTGATGGGGCCTGGCATGGGCTGCCTGGGACAGCCGGCGGTGTGCCGGGGCTAGCGGCCTCTGGCCGCCTTTCCTCTGTGGGCGGCGGCGCCCGTTGCCTCCTTTGGGTCCCTGGGTCTACTTGGTTCTCGGTGCCCCCGATGGCTCTTCGGGTGATGGTTTCTGGATGCTCCTGGCTGCCGGGGTTGGGAGTGCTCGGCTAGCGTGGCCCTGTTGGGTTCTGGTAGCCTATCTGGATGTTGGTTTCATCACACATGCATGTTGGGTCAGGGTTTACCAGCTCCTGTCGAGTCCAATTGCTGAGAACCATTGGGTCCCGTAAGAATGTGATGAGTCTCATTTCAGTCATCACAATGCCCTCTGTCTTCCTCCTACACTGGTTTCTTCTGGTGGCCTATTCTATACTGTCAGGACCTCCACTAATCTGATGTTTTGTAAAAGTGGTGTTGAGGTATCAGTTCTAAGATAGGATAAAACAGCCTAAACCTTTTTCACTCCAACAGCACTGCCTGTCTATCCACTGACTTTGTTTGTGTTTTCTCTCCCTGTCTCCTTTTGCTTTCCCCCTTAACACACAGGGGTGCAACACAACCGTCTCTGGCTCACAATAGGAAATTCTAATAGACTGACAATTTAGTTCCCAGAGAGTACTGATGACAGTCACATGCACACATTAAAATATATAAAAGATTTTGCTGCAAGACTAAAATAAGCATTGATCTCATAAAAGGTTGACCCCCTTTTATGGAGTTAAACTATGAGAATACATGCAGACAAGAAAAAAAAAATCACTGCAGCATCTGGTAGAAACCTCAACAACAGAGCTGACAGAGGTCCTGTGGTCGGTTACATGAGATGTTTCTTTTCTTTGAGAGATCTTCAATTATAAGGGGCTTGCACTGCTTTTTCATTCCCCATCAATCCTTCACCTCTACCCAGATAAGCCTGGGTCTGCACCACTTGGCCTCATGAGGGAAGCATGCAGCCACTGAGAGCTGATTTTTTAAAACCACAAATCCTCTTTGCACATCTTCCTTTTAGAGACATAACATATTAAAATATGTGTTACTTTACACTAGTCTGCTCTCACACTAAGACCTTAGAACGTAAAGATCGACCCACATCTTAGCTCATCGCTGGCCAGAGTGTTGGGAAATAGGCTGAGCTTAATCTCTGATTCAATTTCACCATCCTTCCATGAGAGCAGCATGAAAACAATCCCATCTGAGCAGATGTAATCTTGGGATTGTGATAGTGGCAATGTGTAGCAACAACAACACTGGCAAAACTCAGTCCTGACATGGCAAAGTGCATGTCACACTGCAAGCAGAGTGTGCTTCTGTGCTCTTGGGGCTGACAATCTCTCCATCAGTAAGGCAGTTGTCTCAACCAAATCAATTCTGCACCAAGGAAGAAACAAACCGCATGCATGAGACATCTTAGGTGACAGAGAGCCTTTATTTGTTCTCTTTCTCACTTTCACTTCCTAATAGATAAGACATCAAGATACCCACTGGGAATTGTTTGTGGTGGAGGTGTGTGTGTGTGTGTGTGTGTGTGTGTGTGTGTGTGTGTGTGTGTGTGTGTGTGTGTGTGTGTGTGTGTGAATAGGTGGGGATGAAGAGGTGGGAGGGGAATGCAGGTTGTGTGTGATTGCATCAGCCATATTGCTCAACGTGGACGCCTGGATTTCACTCACGTATATTGGGGCCATTGAAAGGAAACAGGTGGCAGAGTATGGTGGGGGTGGGGGTGGGGGGTGGGGGGTGCTATTGTAATTAATGGTGCAGATGCTGCTTTATGCAGCACATCTGGCCAGTGCTCTCATTTTCTGAAATCTCCTCCAAAATCGCAGCAAATCCCTGCAGGCCTTCAGAATCCCTTTAAATCTGTGTGCAACTTCTATTTCCCGTTATTTCTTGACCATCACTTCCTCCTCCTCCTCCTCCTCCTCATCCTCTTCCTCCTCACTCTCTGAGCATTTCTTCTGTGATATCAGATGCCAGATTATTTCCTCTCCACTGCTTTTATTTGATTTTTTTATATTGTTTTATTGCCTCTCCCAAAAAATGTTGAAATTCTTCAGACCCCTGACACGTCCACCTCCTCTTCTGACTCCTCACCCTCCCACACCCACACACCTTTGCACAGTTCAGAATATGAATGTCATGTGTTTGTGTGGTCTTAGTGGACTGAAGGCCAGTCTCCCCTGATTACCGTGTGCTCAGGATTAGAGTGAGTATGCTCTAACATCTTCAGCTGGGTATTAGATTTATATCCCTGACTCTGCTTCTCAGGAACACACCCAGGCCATAATATTGTTTCAGTGTAAATGACATGACATATATTAGGTGGAATCAAAACTGGCCAGATGGTACAGTGGGCATTTCAGTTCTGATGCAAAGGAAGGAAGAAAAATACCAAAAAGTTTGTATGGAGTGCAATAATTTTCTAAATAAAACATAGGGCAATTTGGAAGGCCAGAGTAGTAATGAAAATTACACACTGTACGCAATATAATCTGCTTTATTCC
The DNA here is from genome assembly GCA_013358685.1 of Antennarius maculatus. NCBI lineage: Eukaryota > Metazoa > Chordata > Actinopteri > Lophiiformes > Antennariidae > Antennarius > Antennarius maculatus. Next base: position 12,288,928 of record CM023615.1, read on the forward strand.
ACTCCACTGTCATTTTGGAAAATTGCAACATGTGATATTTTCAGGGGACAAAAAAAATTCATATATTTTGATTTGCATTCGTTCACACATCAAGGGCACATTAAAATAAGGGCAAAGAATTCAACAATCTTTTGAATTTTCTCCCCACTTATCTCCCTCAGCTCAGCAAATGCTGTGCCAATGGAGCACCCACTAAAAAAAAAAAAAAAACATCTTTGCATAAAATAGCAAGTGAGCAAAATCTAAAACAGTTGGTGAGGAACTCTAAATAATCACAGGGCTTTTGGAGATGAATACATTAGCATAACTTATTCCCAGTGAGGTAATCACTCATCTCAGGGTGAGAAGATCCCCTCCAGGCTCATCTCACTCCTGCTGCCTCTATCCCCCTGAGTTCAGCCTCGGCAGAATGACTGACCCCCCGAGACTGAGGGGCAAAGGGGACACGTGGCAGCGAGGAACAGGTTGGAGACCCCCAGTGGTTTTGTAGCCAAGTGCCTACGGCAAGAGATGAGATTCCACTAAAAGAAAGGTGATGGTGCTGCACTGCATTATTTGGTATGTCTGTATCCCAACGTCACTGGAGTGACCACATGTCATATTCATCCTAAGGCATCTTAGGATGAATACAAATAAAGAGGGCAACATCCAGAAAAAAAAGAAAGAAATAATGTATGTAAATGAAAGGCATAATTCCATTCATGTATTTTTTCTACTATTTTTACAGATCCTATTTGTGGCATAGCTATAGGAAATGTTTATGTAAATTGCTGACATTTGTTGCTTTCGTCAGTTTAAAGGTTTTGTACATTTAGACCCATAAACGTGACAACAAATTAAACTCTCAGTCATTATCCCATTTACACACACTGAAAGAGCTGTATAGGCTGTGGCTCTGGTTACCTCTGACAATTAGGTTATGTTTTCACCCGTGTCATTTTCTTTGGAAGATTTTCATTTCATTTTCTTTAATCATTTAGTTTGTCAGGGAATAAGTTGTCAGGGAATTGCATAGATTTGCTTTTACAAAGCAAATCTATGCAATTTTGTGCAAAAAATATCCCTTTTGGTTGGTTGGATTGTCAACAAACTGGATTATAGAAAAATAACCTAATGAATGAATTTCCACAAACTTGGCAGGAGGTTGGGTTGCAGTTCAGAACAGACCCAATTAAATTTTGTCGTGGATCAGTATAAAGGGGTTGATCAAGGATTTTTTTTTTCACACCTTTTTCAACAGGGCTATGAATCTAGTTTACAAAAAGCCTTGATTGAATTAGAAGGGACCATTGGCCTTGACAAGTGTCAGTCTAGTTTAAATTATTAAAAGCAGTATTAGGAGTATTAAAAATAATGCTAGACACTAATTTTCATGGTTCAAGAGGTGGAACTTACAAGTCACAAAAGGAACCAGAGTTGTGAGAAGTAAAATAGTGTATTTTGAGCAACTATATTTGAATGTTTTTTTACAACCAACAGACACAGTGCACATATCAAATACATCCTCATCTTCTTGCTTTACATATAAAAGCCCACAGGGCCTGCTGTAACATTATTCTATGGAAGCACAGATTACAGACAAGAATGAAACAATTCTCTCAAGCAACCATGAGACCACCTGCAAAAGCTCATTTACAAATCACACACTGACGGCAGGTCATTGAACAATCAAAAGTAAGGATATTCAAAATTATTCAAGGCGTTAGGGGTTATATCTGTGTGGATAACTGTTGGTACCTTTAAAAGCTTCAGGGGTGAGTCCATCACGCATTCAAAGTAATTTATTAACATCTATAACCTCAACAAAACAGCAAGGTGTTAAAACACAGACAGCGATGTAAACGCATTTAACTATCAGAGAGAAAAAAACAGCAGACAAAGAAATAAAGGAGTGTTTAACTCACGTTCTTTAAGAGCTAAATCCATGTTCTTTTCTAACATGACGGTGAAGTATCTGTCTAAGTGCACTTACTGGTGGGGTGTTTACTTTGCTGTGGTTGTTGAAAGTAACATTTGTCCTTGGTTTCTCATCTGTCCGCTGCTGTTAGCTAACTAGCTGCAAAAAGTACAGCAACTGATGTTAACAGCAATAAAAACTAGCTAATATTTAATCATTCCATTCCATGCCTTAGCAGCTTCCAACTACATATAATAATGTTTGGCTAGTAATTTTAGTCATCGGTATTGGCTACAAAACAAATTATTGTTTTTGTGCAGAAGAATTAAGTAATACAAAAGCGACAAATAAGCAAATCCTGCAAGTCTGCCAAACTAAATTGAGCCAGACCATTATATTTACTCTTGGAATCATAGAGGGTGATAGCTAACACCTTTTCCTGCCATGCCGTGAGCAAAGACTTAAGCAGATGGAGTACTAAAAATTGTCCAGATACAGTACAGTACTATACTTGTCACAAAATCAGAGGAAAAAGATTGCTTCATTTTTGATTTTCTCCTTAACAATAAGCAAATGTCTTATTAAAATATGCTAGGATCACAGACATTGCCACTGCATAGCCTGATGACTGAAGGGAACCAAAAAAACCTCAGTGCCAGATACATTATCAAGAGAAAGAGGGGAACAAAGTGATGATAATTTATTAGACAAGCTTTCTAATGTTTGCTTCTTTGTATTTTTTCCAGTTAGGAATCAGAAAAGGAATAGGAACTTCAGTCACATCAATCAATATTTTTGATACTGCCAATAATTTAAATTACCCCATGTTGAATATGTTCCAGAAGGAATTGACACACAGCCAACATGTCTAAACAATTCTTAAGGGCTATTTATGCTGTTTTATTTGGTGTTTTAGTTGTGTAGTTACAGAACACCAAATCCACACAAAGTTCACTCAGGCACACAACAGGCCACCTGCCAAGATAACTTTTTCATGAGCTGGTAAAACAAACCAGAGTGCAAATTTTATCCATGGATTCAACGTTTAGAGAAAGTATTGATATAGTGCTGTAGAGCAAGATTCATTGAAAATTGAACTCCCCAGAGTTCCTCCACTATTCTGGAGGTTAGGAATTTCTAAAAGTACATTTGAACACAAAATATGGATAAAGAGGAGTCATTTCTCAAACTCTTTTGTGTTTGGTAATTATTGAATTTGACTTGTAGCATTTTCCATCAAGCCAGATTGTCTTCAGTAAAAGAGTCACTCCTCAAAACTTAGACACAGTTTCCCCTTCCTGTCTGGAGATAACCAGATTGCAGAAAGCGTTTTTCACAGTTTACAACAAGTTTTCATGATTAAGAAATGTTGCTGTTGAATTTTTCAAATTTCCTTTGTGCTTTACATCACAGCCAAAATGCTACTCAGTGCACTGTCCAGGGAAAATCTAGAGGAAATATGAGCAAATAATGTTCTGAGGACGGGGAAGGATCTGTTCTTATGTGGGTAGAACTATGTCACTATCTCTATGTTCATGTGGATAAAGGCAATGCATTTCCACAATGAAGTTGCCTTACTTTATATTTAGAAAACATCAGAGGGTGGCTCAAAGTGAATGTTTCCACTGGAGCTTTAGTCTTTGGAAACACATATCTCAATGACAACATTCACGACTGAAACAGGCCTTGGGTATTTCAACAAGAAAAGGAGCACATATGGATGATTGTGCATGTTTGCATTTGTTATGTCGCCTTTATAACTTCAAGATTGCACAACACCACTGCAACAAAGTCCTTTCTCCAGAATACCTTTGTTAACACTGAATAAAATAAGGGGGGATTGCTGCTTGCATGATTTTAAGCCAAAGTCAGCATGAGGATTAACACACCAGGTACAGGGTCTAGTGTGACAATCTAACCTGCGCTGAACATGCGCTTTGTAAAGAATGTATTAACATCTTATGTGATGGTTTATCTTGTCCTCTAATTGAATGGAAATCAGCTTTTGTGTCTCTCCAAGTTGACATTTTCTGCTTTTTTTCTTTGAGTTAGCTGCTAACTGCTATTAGCTACCAGTTGTCAATTCAATAACTTTGTCTTTCCTAAATGGATGTCAATCAGATACAGATTGTGTTGTAGCAGCATTTGACAATAGAGAAGAGTTATTGACTTTCTTTGCATTTTTGCGATTTTTCTTTCTTTCTGACCTGTTGATAGTTGCACCTTGACATAAGATCAATATCAAATACTCCAGCTTGCTCACATACAGAAAAGACAAGCCCAATAAAGTTATCTGTTCAGTGGCTTGTTCTCTACTGAAAAGTTAACCAAAAGCTGTTGAGCTGTATTCACTAAAATCTCTGGGCAAATTTCCAGGTTGGACTGCAGAACTTGATGGCTGGCCTACTGGTTGGATGTTTTTTATGTTTGTTTTTATGCCCTTAGTTTTTTTGCTTGTGCCCATGCCTGTATAGAAGTTGTATGTTATACTCTTGCAGAGAATAGTTGAATATTAGAATTGAAATATACTGTATCTTGACCATGTGAAATGGAACAAATGACGAAAGGGTCCTTTCGTCCAGGACTCTTTCCTGGACGAAAGAGTCCAGGAAAGAAGTTGGGAATTAATGAATACAGAAAAAAAGATAGAAGGTTTTTAAATAGCCAGGGACAGGCAATTCTGTCTGTGTACCCATCCTCTGGTGTTGCTGGCTTTATCTTTTTATCCAACAACTCTCTGCAAACACAGTTGCTAATGCGTTTCCTTCTCTTTCCTCGCCCTATGTGTGTGAATGTCTGTGTTTTTCTCCTTTATCATCTCTGCTTCCTCCAGCCCAAGTAAATGTCAGAGCAAGATGCTGCTCTTCCCAGACCACGCCGTGGGAGACAGACCAACCTCATTGCCGTGGCAACCCACTGTTCTGGCTCAGAGAAAGAGGCAAGGGCGGAGAAGAAAGGAACTTTTATGCCTCTGAACCCCCACTTGTTTTCTCATCCCCTCTCGTCCCCCTCTTTTACATTGTAGCCCAGCTATGTACCATGTGGCCAAGCTCCCAGGCTTGACTGTGACTAGAGATGAGGAAGAGAGGAAAGCTGCAATTACTAAAGAGGTGGCAAAGGATTTCTAAAGTCAATTAGAAAAAGAAAATAAAACCTTGATGTAATATTTTTTTGGAATTGTGGGACATTGCACTATGATGAATATTCAGCTGAGTCAAAGAAAAAAAAAACATGGTCTTCGGTTTTGGAAAAAAAAAATCCTGTCAATCACATGTGGGGTAAAGATAAGTTCACTAGAATTAACAGTAAGGCAAGAAAATAGCAGTATTAGATTTCCCAGAATACTTCTGTGGCTTGGAGCCATTGTATTTGGTTTCAATTTATACCAGCAGGAGGCTGCCTCACACGTTTCCTGATAATGGCTTTCTTCTCCAATCTGACATGTCACCTCCAACAAGAAATGCACCTGAAGGGATTTCAGTAGTTAAAAAGCGTAGTTGTAGGAGCCTGGCCAAAGATTGTCATTCATATTCAGAAAAAAAAAAGAATTTTTTTTGAACAGCACAATTGGCTGTTGCACTAAGTTGAGTGGTTACAGGATTGCATTTAGCTATTACCTTGGCTTAGGGGTGATATGAGAATGTTGGAGGGATTGAAAGTGGGTGAGGAATGGATGTGAGGTGGTCAGAAGTGAGGAACCATGAGGGACCATTTTTAACACTGGCTGAAGCCCAATACTGTGTCTCCAGGATTCTGTCTGTAAATTTGCCCATTTCCCACTGTATCTGTCCATTTGGCTCCTGCCATTTTCCTCTAAATCTGCTTGGACCCAATGCTCATTTTTGTCATTCCTTGAGGTATCTAAGCATCTTAGGTTAATACAGGTTTAATTTATTCATGCTTATATTCTAAAAATCACCCAAAAAAGTACCTCAAAGGCTTCTTACAAACTGTACTGCCTGCATGGATTTTAAAGATTCTAACCTGTTTGTCTTTGATAATAATGATGATTTATTTCTCTCTGTGCCACAGTCTTATCTGTTCTTTTGTCTTCTGAATTTTTTTGCATTGATAAGGATTGAAATTCTCACTTCAATCCTTTTGCAACTGTTGTTTAATTTCATCCATGCCAACTTCCCTGAAGACCCTTTAAAGTTGTTTGATGCATTGTTCTTCTCATCCATTACATAAACTCAGTGTATGTGTCCAATGCAATATGTCACAGAGAAATGAATGAATGAATGAATGAATGAATGAATGAATGAATGAATGAATGAATGAATGAATATAGTATTTGCCTGCAAATGTGAATAATCATAGCAGTTGTGAGGAGAACAGTTATTTTGCCAACAATATTCCGTGATTGAATTTTCCTTCATACAAATCGAAACAAGCACGTTAGTTGTGGGAGCTGTGGCAGGTGTGAATTTTCACTTGACATGTCCCACTGTGGAACATCTTGATCAATTTTTTTTTTTTTCAGAGTGCATTTGCATGCATGCAATGCTGTGGGCATGTGCCCTATGTGTGTCGGCATGATCCATGCCTATGCATAATAGTGTTTTCTGCTTGGCTAGTTGTGCCATTGTGTGCCTGTGTTCCGATTGCACATGACCCCATCTTTGCAGGGGGGTCCATGTATTTCATGTCCCTTGTTCACTTCTCCTTCAAATCTGGGTCAAAGGAGAAAAGTATAACCCCTATTCATTATGACATGCACACAAACACTGACACATGCTGACACAAACCGGCCCCTCTGGAAAAATGACTTCCAGGAGATTTGAGTTGTAACAAGGTGCCACTGTGGAGGACAATGAAGCGGACAGTTTTTAAAAATTCACCTTATATAGCAGCAGACACTATCCTAAATCTGGGACCTGTCAGCGCTCTGTATTAACATCAGTTACTCACTGCACCAGTTACTCATTCAGTTCTCTCCCATGCGTTCCTCTGTCTCCCTCAGTTTGTTTCAGTACATCTCACCGCTGACCTTGCATAGACCAGATGAGAAAGCTGGATTTGCAAGTCGGCAGCAAGTCGATTAGGAAAGCATCGTGGCTCAGTGGCTCCTGGCATCTCTATGTCTTGCCATTTCTCTTCCTACAGCTCTTCTTGCTCTTCCTTATGGTTACTTTCCTCCTCTCTCTCACTAAGCCTCTCCAACAATGGTGATGCTCTGGACCAGCTTCAACCCTCAGAGGAGGAAGAAACCATGTTATGGTCTTTATGCATGTCAGTGTCTGTGCAGGCATTTGTGTGTGTGTGTGTGTGTGTGTGTGTGTGTGTGTGTGTGTGTGTGTGTGTGTGTGTGTGTGTGTGTGTGTGTGTGTGTGTGTGTAAGTTCAGGCAGATACTCCTTGCCAGAGAACAGAATGAACAATCTCAGACCCCTGTGTTTCTGAGCAGAAGCTGTCTTTGAGGTCTTTCTTTCTTTTAGTAAAAAAATCAAAAAGATTGAGGGGAAATAGGGAATTGTTCCTAGGCTGGGGCACCCTGCCTCTCGTAACTTTTGGCTCATAGACCTCAGGCTAGGAGCAGGGTGGTGTGTTTGCGGGATCTTAAGACCTACTGCCTGCCAGAGATAAAGAATGCAGACCTCCTACCAGCAGTGGGACACGACCATCTGGGAGGACCACTTGCAGTGCCTTAAACCCATGCATCCCCTGCTGTGCACGCTTGTATTCAAACCTACACAGCATCCTTAGTCCATGCTGGGCAAAAGGAGGTTCCTGACAGGGTGATGGAAAGGTCCCCTTAGCACACTTTTTTGTCCGCAACAACTTCTTGAAATTGTTTAACACAATACTCCTTCCCTCCATTCCTGCCAACAATCAGAGCATTCTGTCTTTATTACCTTCCTGCACAGCTAGAGAACCACATTGTTTCTGGTGTCTGGTCGCAACAAAGGAGTGTGACTTATTTGTCATTTTGTGGACAGTGATCTGTGCCTGATAGGGGGGCCATAATCAATGAGAGATGGTTTTCTTTCTCTCATACTACAGTTAATGGAAGGAGTCAGGGCCACTGCTTCTTTAGTGGTTGATAGACAAGAGCATATCAAGCTTTTGTGTTGCTCAAAAATCAGACATCATGGCTTGCAGTTGTTCCAGCTACACTTTGCTTGTGGTCTCTGCAAACAACATCCCAAGGAAGAAGAAACACCTATGCTTCCTATTGCACCATCACATGCTTTTATTTTTGTTATCCTCCCCCTAAATCATGTGTATATGCACGTTTAAAGATTCTGTGTAGTATAATAACAACACTAGTCAGTGCTGTAATCAATAGAATAATCTGTCCGCAAAACCCTAAAGGGACCATTTCCTCTTTCAACAGAACATATCTATCATGTTTTTCCAGTAATGTAAATCTTCCTCTGTCATTGAAAGCATAACCAAATTCAATGTATGTATGAGTGTACAGCAAATGCAAAAGGCTCTGGTAATTTAACGGTTAACATTTTGGTTGTAGCAGTAAATATAAACTTGCTGTACATTTATTTTGACTTTGAATGCAATTTCCTTTTGTGCAATTTGTTTCTACAGTGCCAACTACAGAGTTGAAGTGCCAACTCTCATAATAGCATTATGTAGACATTAATAGTTTAGAGGATAGGTGCACGTCCACAGAAAGGATATGCAGGCAAGTGAAATAGATATGCTGAGAGGATTTGTGGGTGGATTGGCAGTAAGAAATCTGCACCCATTTGGCTTCTCCTCTCCAATGACTCAGGTGCTGATCTCCTTCTGTCTTTACCAGCAGAACTATGAGAAGTGAGAACACAGAGCTATCTTGGGAAATTACCCTGTCGACAGACGGTACATTGAGACTTCGTTAGCACAACCACCCAACCTAGTGCTTCTGCAGCTTATCGAACAGAGCAACTCTCCATGACAAAGTAAACAAAAGCAAAATCAGAGGCAAAATCTTTTTTTTTTCTTCTTCTTGCGATTCAATAGCAACAAATCCCTATATACCTGTTTGGATTTGTGTGTCTATGTATTGGCACCCATGAGAGTGTGTGTGTTTTTCTTTTTCCCACACACTGTATGTATACATTTATACTTTGTGTGCAATGCCTCCACGAGGTTTGTGGAAGATTTTGGCAAACATATTTGACAGCAGACTTTAATGTATTCACAAAAAGTTAAACCAATATTATTACCATATCTGTGCACAGAAAGTTTTAAAACTTAGAGCAGTTCATAAATAACCATGAAAAAAAGCTGTAAACTTGTGATCCGGGAAATACAGGAAAGGTTATTTAGTTACTTTTTTGCTTCCCACATTGATTTTACATTTATTTTGCTAAAGTGGTGCCAAAATGTGTTATTACGGCTATCAAAACCAGGTGTGCATCCAGGGTGTTTTATATGGATTTACATTGTACCCTTAATATAACGGGTATATGTCAACATACACCACATTATTTGTTTTCTTGTTACAATTAACACAAATATGTGTGTATTTAGGTGTATATGCATTTCTGCCTCTCTGTCTGTGTGTTTCTTTGTGTGCTTCAGGCAGCAGAGAATGTCTCTGTTGAGGAAAGAGAGGAAGCAGAGGGGAGGTGTGTGTCAGAGACTGCAAGTAAACAACCTGCAGTAGCTACAGCAAGTGTCAGTCTTCTAGTGCTCTTCTATGTATTCCATGCATTTCTCCCTTACTTTTCATTGCCACACTTATACCAACACACAACAATGCCCTGCCAAGTACTGAATAACTCATTCTGCAAACTTCTGGACTTGAATCAGCTTTCTCTGCCTAAATTGATAATTGAATCAATTTAGGCAGAGACATCATGTAATCAATTAAGGTGTTCATCCTCGGCTCTGGATCAAATAGTTAATTGGCTTGCGCCACAAAGAGGCTGAGATGGAGAGCAGACTAGTACATGGGGGACTGCTGGATTACTACGGATGGGCCCTCAGACCTATTTGTATTGTGCCTGACTTAAAGTCCCTGATTGGACTCCTGGTTCAGAAATTGTTTGGGTGTGAGCAGCACTCAGGTTCGGATTGAACCTTGGTGTCTATTTTAGAGTAAAGGCCAGCGACACCTATCAAAAGCACAGATTGGATTTATCTTTTTGCTTTATCAATCTTTCAGACGGACTGACCGACAGACAGTTTTTCTTCCATTAAACAACACCCTTTGTTACTTTTTACTGAATGTCCGGAAAAATTCTTTGCCACCTGCAGTCAGCACTTCTTTGTCTGTGAACACAGAGAGCAAAGCATTTCCAGACCAAACAACCCAGCAGTATTGATCCACCCCACACCTTATTCTATACACCTTCTTCTGATTTCTCTAAAACATGCTTTTTCACTTGGTTGACTTCTATTCAAAGCTATCCAGTGAGACCTGTGGTCAATGGGGAAGCTTGACTTCTTTCCATAGCTTTGGAACCCCCCTGGGGGGCTACGCATAGGCAGCTAGACCATGACAGGCAGGGGGCTAATAGGCCGGATAGAATTGGATAAAAGAAATTGGGAGGTGGCAGCAGAAAAAAAGTTTTAAGACCAGGACACAGCCATCTGCTTTTGTGGTGATGAGCATCAAAGCCTGAAGGAGCCCTGTTGGGTCCCTCTTTCAGATGGTTGTCCTACATATGGGCTTCATATTTCACTAGGACAGACAGTCGGCAAAGCCCATTGGGCCACAGCCGAGGCCTCTATTCTATCTCCCGGCATGGTTTGCAGCCTTTGAGAACAGCATCGCGATTGCTATTATTTCTCCGGAGAAATGTGGCTAATAAATGACCAGGCTTGACCTAGTGGATTTGAGCCTATACCCTACCTCCCCCGGTAGAGATATGGAGGAGGAAAGGCTCTGCAGCTTTGTTGCTGTTGAGAAAATGTTACGAAATGGGTCAGTGCATGGCTGCAATGACATGCTCCCAGGGTGATTAATTATTGAAGTGACTAATACTACATTTGCCTGGCACCAGGGGCTGCAATCCACATTGGCAGCGCCATAACAATAATCAGCCCTGCTGAATCTTTTATATCTATCTACCCCTCGTCACTTCTTCCTGTCTCCCCAACTTCCCCTTAATTTCCACTCTGTTTGTTATTTTGCCCTTACAGACTCTATTTTTCTTTTCTGTCTCTTCCACTTGATGAAGTTGTATAATTTCCATTCATTCTCCATCTCTCTGTCCCTCCCACCTCCATGATTGGAAATTTGGATGTCAGACACATATAATAGTAGTGCTGATGGAAACCAGCCTCTCTCGTTTAACTCTCCTTCTCCTTTGCCTTATACTAGACTTTGTATGCCTCAAGGTAGCATATGGCATTCTCTCAGCCTCCTGGACCTATTGGCCTCCCACACAGCTCTGTGCATCCATCTTTTCCTCACTCTCAGCTCCTTTATGGGCTCTCCAACAGTTATTTTCTCCCGTACCCCTCTCCCTTGATACTGTGCAGAGCCCCATCCCTCCACATTCTATTTCACACAGCCACACTTCAGTGATGTTCGCACAGAGATGGCTCAGGTCCTGACAGTTGGTGAGAGGATGGCGGCCGAGTCTGTAAGGCACATTCATCAGTTAAATCTTAGCCAGACTGTGCTCTATTCTTGCGGAATCCAAAGGAGGGGTGCGAGAGTCGTGCCCCTCCAAAACAATGGGTCATAGGGGATGCCCTCGTGGATGCACACACACAGAGACATGCACATCAAACCCATACAGATGGTGTTTCCTTTGTTATGTCCCATACGTAAGGTGTAGCACACCCCTTGAGAGATGAGTTAAACTTACCAAGGTACAAGCAGACGGTGCAACAAAATGAAGGTGGAGGTCAAAAACAACAAAAAGTCCACAAGGCCCCACAATTACACGTAGTACAAAAGAAAGCATCACCAGACAGTGTGCATGTGTTGGACTTGCAGATATATAAATTCAGAGTTGACGAATGATGAATTACAGTCAAATACAGTGAAGTGCATACATTTATTTAAGCACATGTTTTTTGTATTATATTGTCTAAGAGAGGGGAAGCAGAATGCAATCACTGCCTACCTGGGAAAAAGTCCAGTCTCAATCTGATGAACATATGGAGGTATATATTATTTGCGTGGTTATTTCTGACATTGAGCTGTGGCATTATTACAGTTAATTACAGTCGGGCTTATACTCCTGATTGGCTGTTCCTGTGTAGACCATAAGGAACAGCGTCATCCTTGAAATGATTGGGCGGAATGGAAATAGTTGAGCAGATGAAGAGGGTTTTTGTGTATATTTTGTTTAGCCTCTGGATTAAGATGACTTCTTTGGTGATTATAATGAAAACACTGTGGAAACTATACCAGTCAGAGTTTGAGGTCTCGCAAGGGGTGATGCTTTGTGTGTGTGTGTGTGTGTGTGTGTGTGTGTGTGTGTGTGTGTGTGTGTGTGTGTGTGTGTGTGTGTGTGTGTGTGTGTGCGTGTGTGTGCGCGCGCACGTGTACATGTGTGCGTGTGTGTTTGTGTGTGTGGACCACGAAGCACATGCACAGAAGTCATGCTGCTTGTGTGTTGAAGGGTATCTGGAATTCATGCTGTGAGTCTCAAAGATCATCTCTTCTCTGCCCAGGAAGCCTCTGGTCAGACAACAACTATCTCAGTACACTCCTGGCTTCTTCTAAGTTTTTTCTGTTCACTTTCTTCTCCCATCCTTAGTTTGCTCAGCTCCTCCCAAGAGTTTTTTCTATAAATGCAAAGACCACATTCAACAGAAAAATCATAATTAATTAATAGTTGTAAAACACATGCAAGATGATAGATATGCACAATAGTTTCAAAGAAATTTTCAAAAAGTAAACTTTGCAGCCTTAAGTTATAAAACACCGTTCTGCCATTGCATCTCACCTGCTTTGTTATTTATGTGTTGAACTCTCCATATGATATTGTTCCTGTGGTAATCTTCTCTGGTAAATAAAAGCAGACAGTGCTGAAACTGGAGGCAGTCCAATTCATGATTTAGTATTCATGATAGTTCATGATTTAGCATTTGGACTTTTTATTCTCTTTGAGACAACAGAGAGCTATAACTTGGGCTGAGTATTTGAGATGGTGACAAAGCAGACCTGTACTTGCATTTGCCAAAGTGACCCCAAATGAAGAATATACACACTTCTGAAGTCAGCCTCTGAAAGGACCTCAGGCTGATCAAGCAAACCTTGACCAATGCCAGTAGATAAATATTGGTTTCACTGGTTTCCAGCACTTCTCTTTAGTGTTCCCAGCAGAGTCAACTGGGCATTCACAGGTGTGAGAAATAGAAATTAGTTGGATTCAGTAATGTACTCACTGCTCTCAGCTCTTAGTTCTCCTGAGTCTTAGATGTGGTCCATTGGGCAACAGTGCAATTAGTTTAATTTGTTAGCACTGATTCATCCAGCAGAAGCCCCAAATGCTCATTCTCACTACAATAAAACACAGCCCTGTGAAATAGGCTAAAATCTCACTTTGGAGTCCTGCAAATATGAACTTTCCAATGAAAATAAACAGAACAGAATTGTTGTCAGTTATTAGATTAAAAATTTAAAGGAGATTTCTCTGAATAATTTCAGTTTGAAAAGACATAATCTGATTTATTGATCACCAAAATATACATTAAATCAGTTTGATGGTCAAGTCATACAAGAATAAATGGAGAACAGCAAAGCTGTTGTCTGACTCCACACCTACTCCCCTGTTTCCTTGTTTTCTTTCATTCCTGCCAGATGGTCTTCATTCATTGTTGTTTGTTCACGGTGTTTCAGCTTTAGGCCTAGTATTGGTCTCCGATTATTGATTTTGCTTTTTTGATTGATTTTTGTAAATATGTGTACTCCCTTGTTTTTCAGTTTTTTATTCTTTAATTTAATTATTTTTCTTTACAGTCACATGTACCTCCTGTGTAAGCCTGTCTAGTATTACCCACAAAGGCACTTTTGAGCTTCAACTCATATCCTGCACCTGTCTCTCTATTTCAGTGTGTTTTTATTAGAAATATCATGGTTGTGGCTCAGACAGCTCTTTCTCGGTTGGACGCTTTTAGTGATTTTATTGAGTCCACTTGTAGTTTGCAAACTTACGGTGACAAGATTTGTTTTAATACTATTGCACAAATCAAACCAATGCAAAACAATGTTTTAATTAATGATTTTAGGTTATATTACATTTGTAAAGAATTGTGCTAACCTTTTCTGTTGTTGATTAACATACCCACAATCCCACCTAGGGATATTGGGACTTCATCTACTGTATACCGACATTGATAGACCTCATTGGTGCTGGTGCTTAGAGAAACTTGTATGGATGCTTCTGTCTTCTATTCCATCCCAAACAAATCATACACATAGAAAAGGTCTGATTGATGATTGTTAGAGTTTAAGGCTTTGGTCATCTCGAGTAGAAGGAACCAAATTATGCAAACAGTTCTATCATGGTTTCAAACAAGTAACATGGATCTCTGGGTCATCTAGAAGCCCCCGAAACATGAGGAAACCATTTTCTCTCTCGGTTATTATGTATGTGTGAATATTTGCTATGTGTTTTTGAAAGTATACAACATCTTAAACCTGCCTGTAAAGATTTAAGCAAATTGCATGTTATCTGAACAGGCGGTGCTGATACATAGAACACTTATCCCATTCATAGTAATTGAGGTGTGATGCCTCCTCCATATGGCACATATTGGCCATGCAGACGTTCACACTCAATAGCATTTCCATACACATGTGTTCATAACCCTTTAATCAATTAGTCTTTGGATTGCATGGGAATGTCAGCTGGTAGCACTCAGGAGCTCCTTCTGTTCTTCTCTCTCACAGACAAACACATCACACTAAATTTCGAGCACTGCCCCCAACACACTCTGACACCCTATCTCTCGATGAGCATAATTGCATCAGCTCTAATCCGGTAACACAAAAAACAAAACAAAACAAAACAAAAGTCATTCTATACATGAAAGCAGGAGAAAACAAAGGTATGCAAGTCAGTATTCTCTGCTATTACAGCGAACAAATCTGCACATTTCTTAACATGTCTGTGTTAACAATCCAATCATATATTTTACCTCCACTTAAGGTAACAACAGTCTGTATATGAACCCTAACCACCCACACCCATCACACCTCTTCGCAGCACCTTGGGAGATCAGCAATGCTTAGCATGTGTCTGTGTGTGGGAGAGAAGACAAAGGAGACGGTTACACTGGTAAAATAGCATTCCTTGACGCTTTTAATCCGTTGATTCTGAAAATATGCACAGCCATGTTTATTTTTCATTTGATCATAAAGCCTTTATCATTTTATGAAGGCTTACAATAAATAGCACTGAGTCCTGAATTCAGGAATGTGCACTGGTGCGTAGACACTGATTGACCCTTCAGGTTTCCACCTTGTTTTCTTAAAGGAGTAGACATGAAGGAGTGGTGGATGGGTGTAAGGACTGAGTCACATTCTAATTAGTTTTTTTCAGTCGCTAACAAGCGTTTGTCCAAACAGTAGTCACATTTTCAAAACTCTAAACACAATTAGCACAGCATCGGTCTTTTGTGGCCATACCATTCACACATTTCATGTTGTTTTCACTTAATATGCAGTCAGTGAACATATTTCCACAATGATTTCATTTTCTTAACAGACAAGCGAAACCTCCCAAAAAAATTATGGATATTTTTTTTTATTATTTACGAATGTTAACACACAACATCCCACAATAGCAACGACAATATTCCAAACCTTAAATACAGTATAAAAATCTCTGCTTCTGCAATGATATCAGTTCAAAAACAATATATCGTAGCTGATAAACAATTGAATTAAAAAAAAAAAAATTATATATTTTTTTTATTTTATATACTCAATTAATCCTGAAAGGGAAATTAGTGGCACACTCTAGTGTTAGTAATTCATACGTGCATATATTAGTGTGCACAGGCCCTGAACACACACTCACACACACTGGGGTCCTGTATGCATGCGGGGGTGGGGGTGGGGGAGTAGAGTGACGGGCAGCTCCTTTATGGTGCGCCCAAATGAGCAACTTGTAAGGTGGACAGCGCCTTGCTCAAGGGCGCGTCGGCAGTGCTCCAGAGATCAGAAATTGTAGAGACTAGAGACAGTAATTTTGTGTTTTTTTACGTAAGCCCCCCCTTTTTTTCTGGGCTATTTGCTGTTGTTTTTTTTGTTCAGAGTGCTCTTGTGTGTTTCATGGCTATTTTGTTCACTGTAAGCTTTTTCTTTTCTATCATATTGTAAACAGTATTTTTACTGTACCTCCTATAATAAACTGTAAAGAAAAAAAAATATTTGCTCTTTACTAGAATGTTTTTGAAGATGAAAATTGCATATGGACATAAAGTTCACAACCAAGAAATTTTGTGTACATTTTGCATGCAAATACCAGTAAAACTGAAATATAAAAGTCTATGCAATTTTTATAATGTCAACAATACCTAGTATTTTGAAACCTGGTGTACTTTGATTGACTGCATGTACCTTATGAAGTGAAAACAAGCATTGTTGTTTGACACAGTAACTTCATTTTGAGTCGAATATCCAGTGTTTTGATAAGGTCTGTCTACAGAAAAAGATGTATTCTGTTTTGAAATGAAGAGTTAGTGTTTATTTAACAAAATGTATTTTTGAGAAGAAAATTAACCATTTGGTCAATTGTGCTTTCTAGGTGTGAGTCTGTGTTAAGAGTTTAGAAAAAGTATTTGAAGTATGGGTAAGCACTTGCTAGCGACTGAAAAAAACTGTAAAATAGTCCAACCATCCATGTGCAGGTTGTTTCTCTATACATTTTATGCCATACCGAAACCATTCAGTGTTTGTGCTTGTTATTCTAATTCATAGCGCTACACTTCAATTCACAACACTATGGAACAAAACCAAAACAATGAAGTCTATCAAAAGTTATTTGGTCGGAAAACGGTTGCTTTGGTCCATTTGCAGACTTGGAAAAATTCTCTCTTCCTGTAAAAACCCTGTTCAAAATGTGACATTTTTAATCAAAGTGTGCGTTATTTACAACATTTTCATCCCAATATCAATGTACTTTTATTCACATTAAGTCGGGGATTGCAGTTTCTGCCCAATGTAATTTTAATCAGTCCCTTCTCCTTTGTCTTTGCTAGCTTTCTCGCACTTTTGCAATTAAGCAAGAAATTCTTTTGAAGTTGAGTGCCCCCTTCGTGCTCGTTTCTGTTATCTGTAGTTATTCAAATGAGAGCATAGTGACCTGGCATACCACCCTGTATTGTGCCTGCTGAGTTTATACCACTGCTATGGAGCATAAACAAAGACTGTTTAATTAGGTGCCTTGCACTTTATTAGTCCTTAACTCATACTTAACACACACACACACACTCACTCACACACACACACACACACACACACACACACACACACACACACACACACACACACACACACACACACACACACACACATTCAATAAGTTAAGACTATAATGCCAGTATAGCTGTGTATTCAAGAGGGTTGCAGGAGTGTGTTCGTGTGTGTGCACACACACTTCTGTTTTTGCATCTTTTTTGAAGGTGACAGGGGGAAGAACTTGTTAAGAAAAATGTTTTCTTGGCCAGAAAAGAGAAGCTTTTTGCTAACTGGCTTGTTGGCAGGATAACAAAGAGAAGAGAAAAAAAAAAAAAAACAGTTAAAATCTTAAACTTTTGAAACCAACTCCATCTCTAAACACAAGCAGGCACATGCACTGAAATCTTTTTTCTTTCTTAACAGCTTGATGTTTTCAAACTTAACTCCCTCCTTTGTCCTTGCTGACAACTGTGACCCAGTAGACCACTTAGGCTGGTTACCATGGAGACTCACCCTCAAGTGTCGTGGGAGTGGTACAGGTCAAGGAAGGTCAAGCTGAGGGACTGTTTTGGCAAACGGAGCATGCTTCATTAGGCCTTTTGGCTCAGAGTTCATTAAAACTGCTAGATCGGACATTCCAGGAGACTTTAACCAAGCATGCTGCCAACTGATTTCAAACATCTTGTTCTAAACTCCTTTGTCTCTTCCGTTTTATACTTTCCCCCCACTCCACCCACCAAACACACAAACGCAATAAACAAAGGTAGCCTTTAAAAAGAAGTAGACAAACACAGAGACTCACATGCAGTTTTGTGACTTCCACCCTCCACGACACGCCACGCCAGACAATAGACTTCATCTGTTAGGCCCCGTCCACATGATGCCGTAACTTTTTGAAAACGCAGCTTTTTTGTTGCGTTTATGCCTTCCGTCCACACGACAACGCAGATATCCTTAACAAAAATGCAACTTTTTGACAACGCTGGCCAAGGTGGATTTTTTTGAAAACGCTGGGTCTGCGTTGTTGTGTGGACGGTGTATCCGCTACTTTTTTAATCCGGGGGGTGTGTCCCTGGGACCAAAACCGCTGTGACGTCATGCATGTGACTTTAATCTACATGTACAAACGGAGCTAAAACAGGCTATTTACTGATGTATAACAGCTCCACGTCGAAGATGCGTTGATAAACATGGTTTGCACTTAAATATTTGTTCGTCTGTTTCTTTATTTATGTGACATAAAGTTTATATATTTAATTATTTATTCATTCATTCATTCATTCACGTTCCTCGCCAAAGACGCCGACGCCAGTTCTTGGATGCGATGTCTGCTGGTGGGAGAACTCTGATGGGGTTTGTCCTCCAGGAGGAACGGCGTGAATTTCCACACGTCCCGGTCCTCTTTCCTGTCGTTCTCGGAGTTGTTCAGCTTATACACGTGTTGATAAACGCACTGATGCGTTTACATGTGGACGGAGATTTTTTTGAAAATGCTGTCAAGTAGATGCAGGGTAAAAAAAGTTGTGTTTTCAAAAAGTTCCGGCATCGGCCTTCGGCTGTACAACTTTAGTTTGTAGTCTGCAGGTGGAAAGAACGGCAGTCACACTGCTATTCCTCCGGTGACACTTTCAAATCACAGTAGATCCTAAAGAGAAGGATAGAACAGGGACAGAGGGGTATAATGTTAAACAGGAAAAAATGTATTACTTGATTTTTGATGTATGAAGTGACAAAAAACTGAGAATTTTTTTTTATCAGATTGAGTCACATGCTAGAAGCAAATCAAAACTCTTTGGAATGATCCCAATGTATGGAAGACAGCCTGTCAGCTAAGTGTTTTTGCTATCTGCTGCATAAGCAGGTATAACTGGATTATCCTTGTGTTTCAGTTGGCAAGCCTTATCATGTTGGCTCTATGGCTGGTCAGTTCAACCTGGACAGATTACAGTTTGCAGAGAGGAGCTTTAGCTCTGTTTGGAGCTCTGATATGTTAATTAAAGTGGCTTTTGTGAAAATGGGATGGGCAGGATAGAAAACTCCACCTCAACAAATCCATAAACCCATCTGTTGGCAGAGGTGTATTTGGGCCTGACTGTCTTTTTTTTCTCAATGTATGTTTGCATATGCTGCAGTGCTTCAATCCTTGTGAGAACCAGTTTGAGCCTTCAAAATGAGCACAATGTGAATTGAGGTGATTTTGTGCTGTGATCAGTTTCCAAAAATATATATGAAAGCACAAAATCATTTTCTCGTCTCAAAATGATATGATGACATCCTGGTTGAATATGTTTGCTGCCCGAAAGTTAGAGAAGGAAAAAAAACTGTCGTCTCCGAACCAGACTTCTTGAGTCATTCTGCAGAGACCTTGAATCTTTGCATGTGCATTGTTGCTTCACACCAGTGCAGCTAAAATAAAAGTTAGGTTCATTTTACAGTTAAAGTTAATAAAAAATGAGGCACAAAATCAGGTGGCCAGGTGTTTCCTCTTACAGCTATAGCGCATAGATTTGTCATATTTTCCAGAATATGGTTTATTGATTTAAAAAAAAAAAAAAAAGAATTAGAATTCTAAACAGAGAGGGTGAGACATAGAAAGAGGGTGAGAGAAAGATAAAGAAAAAGAGAAAGAGCAAGAGAAAGAGAAAATGAGAGATGGGAAGGGGTGGGGATAATGCAATTTATTACTGTTAGTAATATCTATAGCAATTACTTTAGTCATAACACTGTAATGATTGTAAAAATACTAACAATTTCTCACAAAAACAACATCAATATTAAGAGTAATGTCGTTGATAATAATAATAATAACAAGAAGAAGAAGAATGATGGTGATGATGATGATTAATGTTATTATTATCATTATTATTATCATTAACATCATCGTATTATTATTATTATTATTATTATATTATTATTATTATGCTTTCCTTCGTTAACCATGGCAACATGCTGGATGAGACGGTACACAGTCTCATGTTTACACAAAGCAGAGGCATTACTTAATGATAACAATGGCAGCCACACATACGATTAACAACTGCAAATTCAGTCTTTGGCAACCACAGCACTGCATTATGAATGAAATACAAAAGTAACGCCCACGCCACAACAGCAATGCAGAATTTTGTATTTCATTTCTACAGTTATTGTCCATTCCATACACATTGTCAGCTCAGCCAAGAACCCATTTTACCAAAAGCTTTGCCTTGGATATTAGGCTATTCTCCTTTCGGCTCATCCCTTCAGGGGTCACCACAGCGAATCAGTTGCCTCCATCCAACCCTTTCTTCTGCATCGTCTTCTCTCACACCAACTACCTTCATCCATAAACCTCCTCTTTGGTCTTCCTCTAGGCCTCCTGCCTGACAGTTCAAAATTCAGCATCCTTCTACCAATATATTCACTATCTCTCCTTTGGACATGTCCAAACCATCTCAGTCTGGCCTCTCTGACTTTATCTCCAAAACCTCTAACATGTGCTGTCCCTCTGATGTACTCATTTCTGATCCTATCCTTCCTGGTCACTCCCAAAGAGAACCTCAGCATCTTCATCTCTGCTACCTCCAGCTCTGTCTCCTGTCTTGTCCTCAGTGACACTGTCTCTAGACCAAACAACATCGCTGGTCTCACCACAGTTTTGTACACCTTTCCTTTCATGTTAGCTGAAACTCTTCTATCACACATCACATCTGACACTTTTCTCCACCCATTCCATCCTGCTTGTACATGCTTCTTCACCTCTTTTCCACACGCTCCATTGCTCTGGACTGTGGACCCATAAGTACCTAAAATCCTCCACCTTCTTGATCTCTTTTCCCTGTAATCTCACTCTTCCACTTGGTCCCTTTCATTCACACATGTACTCTGTCTTATTAGCATACAAGTCATCATAAGCCCTTTGTTTGGCCTTTGCTACCTCTGTTTCCTGCACCAACATGTCCATTGAAGTCTGCACCAATGACAACTCTCTCACTTCTAGGTATGCTCTGCATCACTTCATCAAAGTCCAAACAGAATTTCTCCTTCTCCTCCAGCTCATATCCCACCTGTGGAGCATACCCACTAACAACATTGAACATCACACCTTTGATTTCTAGCATCAGACTCATCACTCTATCTGACATTCTTTTTACCTCCAAGACATTACTAACAAACTCCTCCTTCAAGATAACTCCTACTCCATTTCTCTTCCTATCCACACCATGATAGAACACCTTGAACCCTGCTTCTAAACTTCTAGCCTTGCTACCTTTCATCCTGGTCTCCTGGACACACAGTATGTCTATCTTTCTCCTCTGCATCATGTCAACCAACTCTCTACCTTTTCCTGTCATAGTTCCAACATTCAACATCCCTACTCTCAGTCCTATACTCTTGGCGTTCCTCTTCTCTCTCTTCTTACGAACACACTTTCTTCCTCTCCTTCTTGTCTTGGATATTAGGCTGAGGTGGCAAAATCTTCCAATAGGAATCGTCACTCACTAATGGTCACCATAAAAGGTCAACTGAATCATTCAAATCATTCAATAACTCTTTTAAAAATGGAATTACCTGGGCTTCTGTCACAAAAAAAAAAGGAAAATGTATTTCTCTTGCAGAAAAATTTGAAAATCTTCATCTCCCTGGTAACGCTAATGCTGTCAGGGAGAGGTGAAGAGGAACATTACCGCTGACCTCGGCTCGCTGTAGTTAAAGAATATGGAGGTGAGAGTTATGGATAACAGCTTGCAAAAGAATGGATCCAGTCAATGGAGGTCCTTTCAGAGAAAATTTAGAGGTAGAAATGTGTTTGTGTGTGTGTGTGTGTATGTGTGTGTGTGTGTGTGTGTGTGTGTGTGTGTGTGTGTGTGTGTGTGTGTGTGTGTGTGTGTGTGTGTGTGTCCGTCCAACGTGTCTTCTTCTTTTCCTTTCGGCTTTTCCCTTCAGGGGTCTCCACAGCGAATCAGTTGCCTCCATCTAACCATGTTTTCTGCATCCTCTTCTCTCACACCAACTACCTTCATGTCCTCTTTCACTACATCCATAAACCTCCTCTTTGGTCTTCATCTAGGCCTGTTCAAAACTCAGCATCCTTCTACCAATATATTCACTATCTCTCCTCTGGACATGTCCAAACCATCTCAGTCTGGCCTCTCTGACTTTATCTCCAAAACCTCTAACATGTGCTGTCCCTCTGATGTACTCATTCCTAATCCTATCCATCCTGGTCACTCCCAAAGAGAACCTCAGCATCTTCATCTCTTCTACCTCCAGCTCTGTCTCCTGTCTTGTCCTCAGGGACACTGTCTGTAGACCAAACAACATCGCTGGTCTCACCACAGTTTTGCACACCTTTCCTTTCATGTTAGCTGAAACTCTTCTATCACACATCACACCTGACACTTTTGTCCACCCATTCCATCCTGCCTGTACACGCTTCTTCACCTCTTTTCCACACTCTCCATTGCTCTGGACTGTGGACCCTAAGCACTTAAAATCCTCCACCTTCTTTATCTCCTTTCCCTGTAACCTCACTCTTCCACTTGGGTCCCTCTCATTCACACACATGTACTCTGTCTTACTGCGGCTAACCTTCATTCCTCTCCTTTCCAGAACGAAGATCCACCTCTCTAGCTTCTCGTCCACCTGTTCCTCGCTCTCACTGAAGATCACAATGTCATAGGTGGCAGCATATAAATTAATAAACACAAGGGTTTTGTTATTGAAGCTGCCTTTTATTGCCCAATAGCTTTTGTTAAAGGCTTGGTTTCTATGCCTTATTTTTGCCCTCATTTTTTGTTTGCCCACATTTAGCTCAGTTTCATTCTCTAATCCTTGTTTTGTCGGTGACACTGGGAGAACAGCCTTGGCTGTGTGGCACGGCCTGACTGTCAGAGTCTGTAACATCTCCTGCTGGGATCTGGGTATTGCCTGAGCTCTGCATAACCTTATATTGAATTTTCTGTGATAGAAGGTTTTGCCGTTGTTTCTGTGTGACTGTGGGGTTGTCAGTGTGTGTGTGTGTGTGTGTGTGTGTGTGTGTGTGTGTGTGTGTGTGTGTGTGTGTGTGTGTGTGTGTTTGATAACTTCGATGCACATAAGTTTGTGCACATATTTATTCAACATGGATGAGGTTCCTCTTAATAAGGGAATTGGACATGGAAGAATGGTTACAACAATTGTCTTTTCTGACCTCAAATTTCATTGGCGTCTGTTGCTTTGCTGCTACCCATCCACCATGGTTTCTGCTTTGCTCTCCATTCCTCCATCAATGTTGTGGGGTGATAGATGGGGCAGTGAAGACAGCAAACGTTAAAGTTTGTGGGCCATGGACAGACAACTCGGCATGAATATCAGCGCCACAAAGTAAGCGCTGGGAATTGGATGACTGAGAGTGAGGGATGTGTCAGCACTTTTCCTTCCATCCATTTTCACTCAGCTAGATTGAGTCTTATTATCTGACCCTGCTCCTCTTCCCTGACTGACCTAATAATATTGTTTCAGCGATCCTGTCCGACCTCTGACCTCATGACTCATGACGCACAGAAAATCCTCTAGATGAAAAGTTCCACTATCTCTAAAAAGCCTGTATCCTTTTAGATTTTACTTCCAGCCGTAGTGAACTGAAAAGCTCTCGCAGCAATTTAATGATTTATTTTTGTGTTTATAAATGTCCCTGCAATGGAATAAGGATCGTATTAATGTATTTCATCGGATGATGATATTTACTAATCACTCCTCTCTTTTGCTCTTTTAGCATGCTCATTACACCTTTTTGTGTTATCCTCCACCCAGGTGAAGATCTGTTCAACACCTCATCAACACACTCTCATTTGAATGATTGACAGTGTTTGCTTGGTATTAATAGCAGAATCAAAGTCACAATTTCAGCGAATTAACATGGTTATGTGGAAGCTTGTTAGGCAGCTGAGGTAAATGTCGGAGATTTGTGAAATAATCCCTTCCCAATCTGGACACCACAGCTGGTTGTCTCAAGCCTCCCTATCCATCCTGAAACTCACACAGACACACACTCACACACAGTTGCACCCCCGGCTCTGAACTGGATGTTGATGCCAAAATGCAACGAGTGTGTCAGTGTGTTTGAGTTTTTCCAAATCTGTTCTAATCCCAATGCGTGGCCTTCTACATGCTTTGCACATGCTAGACTTGGCAATTTGAGGATCCCTTCTTACAAAATTTTCAGCGCTGGGACAACGCTCATGTCCCAATTCAGAAACTATCATTATTGCAGAGTTATGAAGAATGAGACATTTAAGCATGATTGGAGAGTGTTGAAGTTCCTCTTATCGCATGTTGCTAATATTTAGTGATCCTTATAGCTGTGACTTCAGTTTTTTGGTGACGCTTGCTCCCGATCATGTGGATGCCTGTTAAATCTCTGTCACATGTGGTCGACTGAGATCCAGATTGGCTGGGGATAAAAAAACATGTTGACCTTGTCTACAGATTTAGACCACAGAAACATCACTGATATGGCAGCTGCAGCGTGGCCTGCTACAAAAACCAGGGCTCTAGTCAGATCATCAGGTCAGATGGCTGTAGTTAATGCTGTGGCATGGAGTGTGGATATAATATTCTTCAGCTCAATGCACAAAGGCAATTTTACTGGCCTTTGTTGGAGTCCTCAGAAGGGTTCAAAATCCCCCCTTCTCCATTAAATTAACTGCCTCTTTAGAACTGTGGGTGCTGGACTAGTTCAATCCTTTACCCCATGCGGATATCAGTCATTGAAAGTCTCTTGCTTTCTAGACTATTATCGTCTGACTCCCTTCTGTGATTGAGAATATTTCCTTTATTTTAGAAGTGATACCAAATGAGCTGTTACACTTCTCATGGCCATCTAAACAATTTAATGCTGTCCCCGACACTATGCACCTTCTGCGCACACACCCAAAGACATGAAAAGGAACTCAAGCACAGAAAAATACCCCATCCAGTCTCCTGTATCACCTTTCTGAATCATCTCCTGGATGCGTCTCTCCCTCTTCCACATATTGTGTTGCTTTCCATTATTAGTGCTCACTACTTTCTTTGATTAATCTTCCTTCTCACATTCCTTGCTGTAGTGGTCAGAGTCAGTGGACTTCCTGTTGGTTTTCAAAACAACTCCCCACGTCGGCCTTCCTTCCTCCCATCTCCCCCTCCCGTGATCCTCCCTCGTCTTCTATTCATCACTCCACAGCCCATTTTACAGTACCTCTCTGTCTCCTTCCACCATCTGTTTCTCTCGCACCATTACCTTTCTCGTTCATGTCCCCTTCATCTCAGCCTCTACCTTTCCAACCTCCTGACATGAATTCTTTTTACCCTCTTACTGTATTTCCCTCCTCTCCCCTACATTTCATCCTTTACCATTCATCTTCAGGCTCTCCGTCCATCTACCCCCTTCCCACCCTTCCTCTCTCCCTCCCTCCCTCATCACCTCCCTGTCAGACCCGACTCTCTCCCTCCTCTTCCTTCGTCTGGCAGTGGCGCAGCTCCACTCTTGCTGACAGTGCTGTTTGTGTGAACTGAGTGCTGAGCTTCACAGCCCCCTCGCCTACCATTGCTCCCCCCCACCATCTCCCACTGCCGCCTTTCTCCCCCATCCTCCACCCTCCCTTCCTCCTTTCCTCCTAACCCCCACCTACTACAAACCCCTTCAGGCAGGGGAATTAACCTTCCAGCCTTGGGCTGCTGGGCTTAATGACTGTCTGTGGGGTCGGCACTGACTGCACAAACTAGCTGCTAACATCTGGGCCACACACACCCACTCACAATACCTACTGTACACAGATTGGCAAAGGACATCCACCCACCACACACACAACTGTGCTCATGCACAACAGAAGCTTATAGTCCTTGACTTTGTGTCACCATAATGGTGTATGTATTTATTATTCTTTGTTTATTACCTGATGTAGAAATGTGGGAGTTTGTTAGCCCTGTTCCCACAGACACTGACTCGTCTATCATTAGCACATGGCTGATCCATGGTGGAACAACAGATCCAGCAGTATAACTGCTTTTTTGTAATTATTCTGAGAAAATAGCCTGTGTGTAGCATATTGTGTGGAAAGTGTGAAGTATCAGCGCATCAAATGAAAAATACATACACGTGGAAAATAAACATGACCTTTGAGTTGTCTTGCTAGAAGAGGTTTCAGTATGTTTCACTGAGCAAATGGTAGCATTCTCCAGCCGCCATTCAGCTGGAAGTATATAATTGACAAAAGGGAGGGGGTGGTGGTAAAGTCATATTCAGAAAAAAAAAAAGAAATGTTTTGGTGCTGAAAGGGAATGCTTTGCTAGTCTGTGAGTCCATCTCTGCAGCAGAGCAGATCACCCCTGGAGTATTCAGTATTGGATATACATTTATGTGGATACTCGCTACTCTATTCATTATGTATGAGCATAAACGTTACAAACTAGGAGCTCTGAAGACATCCATGTTGATCTCTATCTTTTAGGGCTGTGCTGCTCCTTCCAGCTCAGTACTGTAAAATGCTAAATAATGGGATCCATGAATACTCCCCAGGAAGGAGGAATTGAAACAAACTACAGCTACTGTATGTGTCTCCACAGTTTTCTTCCGCTCACTGAAACTTTATTAAGCTTTTGTAGTTAATTAATTCTGTTGAAACTGAAAGAAGAGTTCCAGTAACTTGTTAGGTGATTACTGTGAAACTGCCTGGCATTACAAATATTAAAAATTCCTTCTTGGGAAGCCATGACATTGTTTTTGTTTTTGAAATGTATTTCTTTATTCTGTTGACCCCCTTGTAACCACCACCAGCACCGCTTTTTCATGTGCGCACCTTCCTTCATTCTCCAGTCTCTGCTGCTGCCTCTCTCTCCGTCTTTATCTGTTTTCTTCTGTCTTAGTCTAAGGAGTGAGAGAAAGGGGGGCCCCATTGGCATTCTCTGACATCTCCATTGCTCACTTGTGTTCAGAGAGCCATCTGTAGATCAGGAAGACAAAAAGACGCTCCTGAGCCTCAGTGTCACTCAACAGGTGAGCAGAGCTCTGTTTCTCTCATTCAAATCCACACTCCTATTCAAAGAGTCCTCACTTTTTTCAAGAGAGAGGTACCCCTTCTCTGTCTGCCTCGCCTTACTTTTATTTCTCTCTGTGCACCGTTGGCAGGCAGATGCACTTTAGTTGTTGGAGGGTGATAGAAGGTTTTGCCTCACAGTCGCTAACTTTTTCCTGATGAAAATAGTTGTTTGTGAAGTCAGAGTAATCCAGTAAACTTTGAGTGGAAGGGTTCAGTGTCCAAGCAGCCAAACAGAGATGGTGGGTCACCTGAGTGTCCCCCGGGATTTGTTCTGGGCAATATCAAGATGCTGAACCAATGGACGAAACCGTTTGAGATCTGTGCTGTCAATGTGTAGCGATCACAGTGGGGTCTTAATCAAATGGATTATAGATTGGTGATGCTTTAATGAACAATTATTGATTCGGATGCGATTAGGTTATTGCTGATAAACTAATCTGCATGTTTTAGAAACCCACTTTCAGCATTCTATCTAGCAGTGTTAAAGAAGTAATGGCTCACTCAGCTTCTATAAGCTACAATAATTGGCAGATGGCGAGATTGGTGAATTCAGTTGGTATTAAGATGAACAACGACATCTGAAATTAATGCCCGGACTAAGGTTGAAACTTAATTTTCTGCAGATTAAATGATTCCTAGTGGTTTCGCATTAAATTGGCTTAGGATTGAGTGTATTGAGTCGTTTGAAGATGTTATGAAAGGTGCCATTAAAAAAAAAATCTACCTGTCAGGGTCACACTAAATTGTTCAGCAACCTCTAATGCCCTTGAGGAGAATAGAAGACCTGGCTTTGAAAGAGAATCAAGTTTCAAATCAGACATTCTAATTTGCATTTGTAAGAAACTCATGAAGAACAAGGTCTGAAAACCATTGAAAGCTGATGTGGTACAATCTGGATCTTTCTTGTATGTGAAGACAAATTAAACTGCCTGTAGGTTTGCTATTAATTTTCAGTTTGAGAAAGTGTTTAATGACACATCATAGTTATTCTAGATATGCATCTTCAGTTTTTCATGCGAGGACAATAAGCACTTCCAAATCAACATTCTTTTGGCTGGCTGTGTTTTTCTTTAAACTAATGAAGGTTGTTGTTTTGCTATGTAACGAATGTGTGGGAAGGTCGGCTAGGTTTTTGTCTGAGACTCAATGGTGGCTCATGAGACCAGCAGCCACCTCTCTGTGTTGGTTCAACCTTTTTCTGGCAGAAAACAACCCCTGTTTGAAAGAGTAAATTCAATAAATCCCAGAACCTATGAGAAAAAAGTGTCAACATTATGCAGGATACAATTATTGTGTTTACCTACATGAGGCACAATAGAGATAGATCGAGAAAGCACTTTTAACCTCAGAAAAATTTCCTGTTCAATGAAGAGGAAATAATTACCATTGTGTGTTCAAAAAGTATACAGGGGCTCTGAATTACACAAATGTTTTAGGAGTGAAAAAATAATTGAGTGTGAGCTAATTCTTATCAAAGCCTGTTGGAGTGCAACTAATCGACTGAGGGAAGATGCACCAAAGGGCCGTTTCCTTCAGTTCATTTTGTCTATTCAGATGAGAAAATATTTCATTTTCAATTAAGAAAATCACTATTATTTGTTCCACTCCTGCAGCAGATAAATTGAAGTGATTACAAGCTGACTTAAAATCCACAGAGGTTCCCTCCATGGTAAAAAGACCGGTATTGGCTGCAATGATGCAGACTAGCTGACAAACTTAATTTAAAATGGTCTCTAGGATCCATTTGCAATAATAGCACAGCAGGATCCTCAGAGTGGGTCACTCTAATATTCTCTGGTGGCAAATTAGGATCCAAATTCAAATACACCTCTCTTAAACGGCAATGGCACTAATGTGGAATGTTTACCATTTATCAAACAAAACATCATGAGTAAACAGCAATTTATGTGCTTGCTAAGGTGCCATTTGCAATGTGAAGCTATCCTGTATATTAGTAAGGCTGTGATGATATTACAGTTCCAGGCAAATACAAGATTTGACAAATGTTAGAAAGTAGTTTTAGTTATAAAAAACTCCCAGTAACCACTGGAACGACCATCAAGCCACCATAAAAATACCACCAGCATTAAAAGTGTACATGAACCTTAAGGGAATAAGGCCAAATTTTGTTTTCTCGAGTGGAACCTACACATTTCCTGTAACACAGATTACAGTATTATAATTTTTTCATACCAGGTAGTTTCAACATTGTTCTGCACTTTTTAAGGCATAAGTTTGAATGCTTTTATGTGTCGTTGGCTGTCATTCATTTAATAACTATTTGAAAATCAACTTGCATTGATTTTTTTGTTTTTTCTTTTTGAAACCTTTTTGTTGAAGGCATTGTTTATTTGCACTTTTCAATGCTTCTAAGATGTCGTATCTGCTCTGGTCCTTGCTTTATCAGCTGATCTGAATTTTTGTGTTAAGAAAAGCTGCAGGGAATGCTGAAAGCATCCACAGAGCCTTCATACCAAACTAATCACAAATTTATAATTACTATTCCCTTTTGAGTAAGCATGAAAAGATAAATTTCAATTTGTTCACTCTTTAATCTGAACTGCTGCACACGTTATAAATGCATCTCAAAGCAGCAAATGTCTACTACATATCCACCTTTCATGGGACATGGAGTTCATGTGACTGTATAGTTCATGCCGTTTCTTTTCATGGTTGTTGCAGGACTATTGAAGGTCAGGTATCAATGTTGATTTGGACTTCTTGCCAGCGTGGATTGTGTTTCCTTCAGCTCTACCCTTTGTCTGTTTCACCAGGGTTAATAGAATCAAATGTCACCATGGAGCTCCCATACTGGTAACGTCATCATTGTAACTTTGGCCTTTTCAAGTCCCATCTGTGTTCAGGCCATTCTGCTGAGCAGCGTGAACCTTGACTTGACTGAACCCTTGCCTCAATGAAGCCATACCTGTTTATAGTGATGTATGTACTGTAAATATAAAGCAAGTCAATATCATGCTTACCGCTTAATCTTATTTAAGGAGACTGTCCGTTAGGATACCAGGATACCAGGGTTTTCCGAGCTTATGAACAAATAAAATTTTTAGTCCAGATTATGGAAAAGATCAGATAGTAATACAATCATTGTCACCTTCATCAAATTTTTCTAGGGGATTATTCTTCATACCAGCATGGCCACATGTAGACAGGAACATAACTGATTTAATAATGGAATTTAACTATTGCTTTTTTATGGTGATCAGTAAAGCTGAGTAGTCTCCACAATGACAGAAAAAATTAATATTGAAACTATTGTAACTTTTTGAGTGGAGTTGTAGTTTGACTTTAGCTCAAAGGCATCACTCTTATATTCATGTGTGGCACTGAGTATTCCATATACAGAAATATATAAAATATGGTATCACCATAGGTCCACGTCTGCTGCTTGATATTATGTGAACCTACAGTATCACCATAAGTTCACTTCTGCTGCTTGGACTTGTGTGAACAGTGTTTCCTTACCAGTTTCCATGGTGATTACCACAATGACTTCCAGTTCATCTACCTTTAAACGTAATCCAAAGTCCTTTGACAATATTGTGGACAAGATGAACTCCCTGATGCTCTCGCTCTCTCTCTCTGTACGCATGTGTGTGATATATATTATATTGTATATATGTATATATATATATCAAATATGTATATATGTATATCAGATATGACCTAAGCATAATCACTGGCTATACCTCGACGTTACAAAAGCACATTGTCCATACCCCAACCACCCTCCCTTCAATCTACCTGGTTTACTGTATTTTCATTTTCATCATGTCCAAATGATAATTTTTCATACTGCCAGTGTGTGTGTGTGTGTGTGTGTGTGTGTGTGTGTGTGTGTGTGTGTGTGTGTGTGTGTGTGTATACTGTCTACGTGTGCAAGCATTTGGAGTTAAACAAAAGTAATTTCCCTACAGGAATAATGAATAGATTTATTTTATTTTTTTATACACACAGTTTACTGCCATCACTAAAATATACATGCCTTGCATACTTCCTTATTTTGCTGACATTTTCATTCACAGGCTGTCTGCAAAATGCCACACACTTCAATCTCATGCCAACTAATATTTTATCATCCAGCAGATGTCGTACTAGAGCAAATGAAGCCTCATGAAGCTTTTTCAGTAAAAATTGAAAAGCTTCAGTGCTTAATGGGACTTCATCTGCCCATCACTAACTATACATGGACTTCCCACTTAACATAATTTTAGAGTGTCATAACTGTTCCAACAATTTTCCTGTTTTTGAGGAGCAAGTCCAAACAGCAGGAACGACACAGAAAACGGCAACGATTTCTGAGTGAAACTAGCTGGCCAGCAACAATATTTTGTCCAGCTATGGTTTCTGTTTGGAATGGGGCAATCAATGTAGTATCCAAAATGCTCCTCGGGCATCTGACAGAAACGGTCATTAAGTAACTACATACAGTTCTGTTCATGTAGTCAGCTCACAGAACTATCACTTTTCTAAAATTTCTTTTCCACTTGCTCTTTTGACAGGTGCCTTTTCCCAATCCTTTCCCAATCTCATGATTAGTTAGCTTTCTGTCTCCAGTTAGGTTGCTAACATTCATCTACGGCTTCACAATGCTCGCCCAGCGCAATCCATGATTTGTCAACTCAAAGTCGTTATGTCACCATGTTGATTTTTGACTACGTACCAATACATTTGTTTTCATTTTTGGAATTAAGTCTGATATTGCTTCATCATGGAATTTCCACAGGTTCCCGGTAATATATATATTATATATATACGTACTGAGCATTTCCATGCAGTTTGCTTCTTACACCCACCTACAATCATGGTTTACTGTAGGACCCAAATGCGAAGCACGGTAGGTAAAGGGGAAAAAAAAAAAATTAACAAGGAATATTGCGAGATGGTAGACCAGGTTACCAGGCCGAGCAAGTGAGTAGACAGGAAGTAGGTAGTAGAGGCAGACAGGTGGGCTGGAAAGTGATCAGGCAACAGGCAGCAGACCGGTAACATGAAGAAAACAGAGTTAGCAAAAGTCAAGGGTTTAGTAATGAGAGCCACGGAGCTGATACTGACTAGCAGTACAAATGAACTGGCGATGAATGGTGGGAAGCTGGTCCTTATGAAGGTCTGCAGACTGGAAATGGAAGACAGGTGTGCTGCTCTGCTACCAGGTACGCCCGGGTAGGTGAGGACCCGGGTGTAACACAGAAGAGGACAGAGAGAAGGAGCAACGGCAAATCTAGACACCTACTGTGTTGGGTCATCTCAGGGACTTTGCTGCACAGCCTGTACCCTGATTCTTGATTGTGGTCATTTCTTGCCCTTGTGCTCAAAGCTTGATATCGTACTGTGTAAGTTTGTCCGTTCTTTCATGGGTTTATACGTGCAAGAATGTACGTTTGTTTGTGTGTGTGTGTGTGTGTGTGTGTGTGTGTGCGTGCGTGCGTGTGTGTGTGTGTGTGTCCTGCCATATTCATCATGATTAAGGAATGGGAATCTTTTGAAATCACAGGTGTTATACACAACAAATAACGATGGATGCCAGTAACATTTTTACATAAAGCTGGTCCAGGACAATCCAGCATGTCTGGGCTTCCTCATTAGCATAGCTGACCCTGGAATTGAGCAGTCATTTACATTATTTGTTTACCCATATGCAATGGCAAGTCAAATCTGAATCAATTTTAAGCACCTTTGTATGGATACTAACACATAACGGGAACAACCAAATATACAACAGCTGGAATTAGCTTGATGACTGATACACAGTATATGAACATATTCAACAAACCAGGTTTGGATTTAGAAATACAGCCAGCAGTATTTGGAGGTTGACTATGTTGTGGGTTTTTTCTTTTTACAATACTTACAACACTATAACCTATTGTCAAGAAAAGTCACAGTCTCAGTAGCTTCATGACTATCTGAGCAATAGTGCTATATTAGCTACATCAAGAGTCAAGTAAATAGTAGGTCACTCTAGGAATAAGAAATCACCTATATTTTGGAACTTTGGGCATGTTTAAGAGCAAGCTGGACACAAGAAATGTGTCTGGGTGATAAATGAAATTTAGAAATGCAAGCTATTGGTTGTACAAAAAGATGAGTCAACTGAATAAACATAAGGAAAACTGTGTAATCAAAAGCTATCACTAAGTCTAATTAGTACATTTTGACATAGTATTAGGATTTCTGATGTAATATAACTTTCTCTGCAGTTGTTGCAGATGACTTTCACGTATTCATTTATGTAAACTGTATGCTAATGTGCTGTTGGCTGTTTGTATGCATCCTCTGTAATGGCCAATTTGCCCTTCATATTTGACGTGAGGTGACTGGTTCAGCCTTGATCTGTGAGCTCTTCTTCTCACTCATGTTGTCAGATGTAACAGAGCATGGACTTCACAAACAACTTGGTCATTGCTTCAATGAAGGTCAAGATTCAAACACCCTGGCAAAATCAGGCTGACTTCTGCATGAGCTATTGTTTAAACCAGATTCAGGCTTGGATATTTGCAATAATTGGAGTATGCTGTCGCAATCAGGTAAAACCTGAACTATAATTATTCATAAAACTTTATGTGTAATAATTATAGAATCCTAGTCCAACTGTTGACGTCTTGTGGATAGTCTGTAATAAGGTTACCTTCCCCACCTCTGTGTACTGCACCACAGAAAGTCGGAGCCTGGTTGAAGGATGGACAATCCCAGCTATGGCAAACAAGGGGATTAAGGTGATAATCATTACTCTTCCCAGGAGGAATTAATTGGTGGGACAGTGACATTGACAAAAAACCATGGGTGAACAAAATCTCTGAGAGCCGTGCTATTTTCCTCCTCCCAATGCCATATCTACATGATCAAGAGAGTATTTAATTCACTGTAATTACTTTATTGACTCATTTTCAGGACCGTATCTCTGCAGGTTCCCATCAATAAAAAATGCCAGGATGAATAATGTAGCCAGACATAGTGGGGGGCCTACTAAGACAAAAGACCACAAGACCGCATCCCTGTGGCGTATGTTTGTGTCATGCTCCCTGTCCCCCTTTTATTTCCTGCATAACAGCCCTCAGACATACTCAGCCTTTGTTCTTCTCCACCCCTTTACATTAAACCACATCCATTGCCTACTCTACCATACTGCTCCAACTCCTTTCCTCTTCTTCCTTTCATGTTCCAGACACACATGCCCAGCAGGCCTTCAGGTCTGAGCCCAGAAACCTCACTGTGAGGGTGGGAGCCACAGCTGTTTCGAGGTGTGAGGTGCTTCAGGCCTCAGGGACTGTGTAGTGGGCAAAAAATGGCCTCCTCCTGGGACCACAGAGAAGCCTGCCCAGCTTTCCACACTATAGCATGATTGAAAACCCCAAGAGAGGTAAACATGGATATGCAACAAGGGCTAAGGCCTATTGGGCTTTGAGGGACCCATCCAAAAATAGAAACAACTTGTTTGATAAAAGCTTCCCTAAAGACACCAGAATGTGACATAAAATTCATGTAAATGAAGTTCATGTGTTTTTGATGAATGAAAAAAAATCTGTTGAAAATTTAAAACAGAATGAGTAAAACTGGTGCTGCACAAGAAAGGATGTGTAACGCTATGTAGGCTAGGAAAAGATGTGAAAGAAAAATAAAAATATGACGTATAATAAAAAATAAACACTTTCAGTGCATTTATCCAACAGACATACTGAATTTCTTGTAACATACATGTAAAACTGGAGCTTCTGTCAGGTCAGGAAACATGAACAGTCCAGCTTTGTGATGGCTACTCTTAAAATTAATAAGATTATGTTGTTGCTATGCCTTCAAAGCACTATAATAAAGTAACACAGGAACCTTATGGGACACCAGCTCTCTCTCTCTCGAGAGCATCTGGGGCTGGAGAGGTGATGTGATTGTTAACATCGTCTCACAAATCCCCCTCACTGTCACTTACTTGTTAAGTCCAAAAAAATAGATAAATAAATAAATAAACCAACAGCGTGTCAGCAAATCAGTGAAATGTGGCGAGGAATAAAGTGTGTTGCAGAATATGCAACACAGTCTATAAAAAGTAATAGCCAATTATAAGGCAATCCCTAGCAAGAGAAGAGCATCTGTTTCTGATCAGCCAGCAACTCAACAAGCCACACTTCACTGTTGCTCCGTGTGGGAGATGGCCACTGACACATAAACACTGAGAGATGCATAGATGCCGAACCACACAGTTTCCACGATTGTTAATGCTTAAAGATTGCATTACAACCAGAAACATTCTCAGACAAGTGACCAAATACCAAATTGCAGATGCTACATGGAGGTACAGTGTTTCAAAAAAATAGTTTTTAAATTTATGTAATAAAGAAAGTGGGCTGCACATGAACATATGGAAACTGGATAAACATCCACAAGCTGCAAAACACTCATGAATAAAATACTCAGTGAGGGTACACTTTACCAAGAAAAGAAACTGCAGAGTGATGTAGGCAATCAGTTTACACTGCTGAGATAGAGCAAAATCATTCCTAATGACACTTGACTGCACTTGATACTCCACATGTTTTCACTGATTGTCACAATCAGTGATGATTATTTATGCTAAAAACAAGGACTGAAATCACACACTCTTACTCGCAAAGAAAGCCAGCTATGACTTTAATATACACTTACTGACGCAGTAGCACACTTGGTGTCATCAAGCTGAGGCTGACGTAAAAATGTGTGAAAATTTATCACTAATTTGTAGGATTCCACATATATTGGTTTAGTAAATCCTAGTGTGAAGAAAAGCACACAGAAAAAAAGCTAAAACAGCTTGTATGATGCACGAAAGCAATAAGTGAGAATTTATTTTAATGACTGGCCCACATGCTGCATTCTAATTGTTGTATTTGGCATGCAGCCAGTCAGTCAGGCAAAACACAGTCCACACATGGTCAAATGACACCACATATTCTTCATATATTGCATCATTTTTATAGATGCATGTGATAAGTACTTTGCATGTTTACATTTTAATCTTTTGTCTTTCTTTCAAAAACTCAGTGTCTGCAAATGTTGTTGTCCATCCATCCATCCATCCATCCATCCATCCATCCATCCATCCATCCATCCATCCATCCATCGTCTAAACCGCTTTGTCAGCTGTCGCAGGTCACGGGGAACTGGAGCCTATCCCAGCTGGTTTAGGGCGTGAGGCGGGAGAGACTCCGCAACGCCAGTGCACCGCGGAGCCACACAGAGACACAGACAAACACACACCCACACACTCATATCTAAGTAAATTTGGGACCGGGCAATTAACATGAAGCACATGTTTTTGGAGATTGGAGGAAGCGGGAGAACCCGGAGAGAACCCACGCAGACACGGGGAGAACATACAAACTCCACACAGAGCGGGACTTGAACCTGGAACTGCCTTGCTGTGCGACGACAGTGCTACCTACTGCACCACGGTGCCGCCCCAAATGTAGTTGTTGTCAAGCTAAATGAATCTTTGTAGACCTAGGAAGCATTAAAAAATACTGACCGGAGCCACAAAGATTTGCAATGAAGACACTTTCTTGTTATATTCCTTTTGATGAAAAAAAGGTTTACGCTGAAAATGGAGAAGTTTTTTTAATTTAAAACATTTTCAATAGATCACACTTTACCCTCTAAAACATTCTTGTGTAAGTGAATGGCCAAAAGGAACTAAAGTTTAGGGTGAAAATAGTTGTAAATAGCCCTTTTGTCTGAATGTGGAAATAATGAAGCATTTGTGCTAAAGCATATAATTGAAATTGAAACGTTTTGTACCAGATACAAAACAGAAGCCTCACACACATTACGATGCCATGAAACGTTTCTGAAATAGGTCTGTGAATTGTCACAAAACAAGGAATATATTCTCTTAGATACTGCCTAATACTTTTCTAAAACAAAAACCTAATAAGCAGGACCACACTTTTCACCAGCCTGATTAAATGATTCAAAAAGTTTTTCTGACTCATACAGACATAACCTATTATACAACAATATTTGTATCCAACTCAAGTATCTACACACAAATGAAGATTTACAGAGGGGAGAATATGCTACAATATATTATGCACTGCATGCATAATGACTATGAAGATATTCTGTATCTCAAAATTGTAAAAGCCCTTTCTAAATAAGTGCAGTGTAATGGAAAATTAGCAAATCTTGTTCCAGCCATCTGCCATCCTCCTATCATAAATATACACCCTCTGCAACTTGATTGCAGTATTTGTGAGTAATTTCAGGAAAGAGGAATATGATTAATAACTTCAATATGTCTTTCTGTCTGCATTCAATGATAACTTAGATGTGAAAATTGCTTCTGGTTGGTGTTAATTATCTTGCCAGCTTACTTGACACATGCATTTTTAGGCCTGGGTGGTTGTCAGACCAAGATACTATTTTGCACTTCTTAGTAGGCTGTGAGCCAGATATCAGGAGTTGGAAAACCTACACTGAACACCATATAATCCCCACAGGTTATGGCAAAGCATCAAACAAATCAAGGCCTGTTGGCACACCAGAGTATCACAAGAGAGACAAACAGAAAAAAAGACTGGCATCGATTAATAGTTTATTCAGGCAGTGTTATGAATCTGTTAAGTTCATTCTGAAACAACATGCTTTTGACTATATACAATGAATTGCATTGTCAAAGTAAATGCCTACAGCAGGAGGTTCTCAATGATGTTCAATGCTTCCCTTTTACAAAAATAAGAAAATAGTCTATTCATAATCAAATCTCTGCAGAGTATATTACTGTGTTGAATGCCAAACTGTCATAGTCCAAATTGCTTTTATTGTTAATTTCCCATTTCCCGAGTTGAAATTGCACATAATTCAGACAGTTTGAAATCAACACAGAAGAAAGAGGGCCTGCAGGAGGTACTTATCGATATACAAGCAACAGCTCTGAACAGCAAGTATTATATTCAATGGGGTGTGAACAAGGAAATTAAATGAAACCCTCTTCTTTGTAATTATTTACATGTATTTAGAGAAAACATTCTTATCAAAATATGATGTACCACAGACAGAAAGAATCTCTTTCCCTATTTTTCAGGGTTGTACCATATTCAGATTAAAAAAATCCAAATGGAGGACAAAGCACCCAATGAATGTCAGGCGGGTCAGACTGAGAGCAGTCGAGCAATCATTTCCAGCGCAACATGGGTCAACATGCTAAGTGAGTAAACCCATGGTGAGTGTCAACCAGGGAGATTGGGGGCTCCAAACCATTTATTTTTTGTCAGAGTAACAAAATGATGCATGCAATAGACAGAGTGAACATCCCTATTATTCCAGTATCACACAAAACCTCTTCACCAGTAATCAGCATACAAGGAGCTCTTAAATATTCATTTCTATTGATAAAAAGAGCTTTAATTTGCTTAACAAATGACAGTAGCATTTGAAGCTGTGCATACTTGAATTTAGGGGCTAAAATTTTCAGTAAGTGTCCTCAGTATAGTAGAACCAATGAAATCCCTCAAGCTCAAATCACATTTGAAGCCTTGCACAAGCAGTTTATTATGTTGCATTTTTTTTCTTACATCCCAGACATTAATTATTCCTTCAACAAGCACTCTGTCATCTGCATGTTCCACATGTTCCAGTAGGTCTATGGCTTCAGTGGCACATATAAAGCATTGGTGGAACTTGGATTTCCTGCCAGCCTCAGGGCGATCCATGTCTCTGCCTTGCACAGGAATAAATTATAATGGAAGTGATTGAAAAGTTCCTGTTCAGACATGGGCTGGAATAGATGTAATTGTGTGACTATATTAGACCACCTGTTGTTGCTTTATAACAACTGATATATTTCTCCCATTCCCTATTGCTTGTGTGAACAAGCCCATATATGGCAAGGAAAGGACTCTGAAAAGACCTTTCTCCTCCAGACGGAGTTCATTTACTTACATCCCCCTCCCAGTTCTCCCCGTTGCACATTTTCTCCTTCTCTCCTTCACTTTCAGGCTTTCTATTTGGTGACCATAAAGGGGTGGGGTGGTGGGGGTGTGGGGGTTGCTAGGGTAATGTTAGCGTCCTCACTCTCCTCTGGGAAGAAAGCAGGTTTTTCTGACATCAGTGAAGCAGTGGGATAGATTACGGTTAGTATGGAATAGAAGGAGGTGCAGACGGCAGACATCTCCTTTCATTGGTTGTATGCTGTTCTACACAGCAGCAGTCTCACGTCCTACAGCAGACCTGCACCTGCAGCCACAGAAGGCTTGACTCCCACATTTATTACATCTGAGAAGGCTGTTGCTCGTGCACCCACATACGCAAAGTCAACACAAGTGCCTTTCGGCTTTATAGGAAAGGTCAAAATGTGTGGGAATAATGTTGGTGTTGCATCAGGGACTGCTGGTAGTTTTATTTACTGTGACTGAAAACTACTGCTGACCTGTGTATCTGACGTTTCGAGATCTGAATCTTCTCCACACTTCTCAGCTGGTGTTTTCGTTCAGCATCTTGGGAACATTGTTGAGCATTCAAGATGGACATTTATAGCTGTTGCAAAGAGCGTAGAATGAAGGGACTGACTTAAAAAAAAAATTCTGCAGCCCCAGTCCTAAAGGGTCATTTGTTCCACACCACCAACTGGACTGATTCAAAATTCGTGACTAATCTGGGGCTTTATAATGACTGGATGAATTCAATCTGCTGTTAGTGCTGAACTGGGACTGGAAACTGTGCAGCCCTTTGAAGAGCGTGAGTTCCCCACAGACTTCTCAATCACAGAACTACAGCGCCCAGGGCCCCACACCCCTGGCCAGTCAACCGTAGCCATATCCCATCCAGCCTTTGCATCAAATCAAAACGCTATAAACTCTTTATGAGAAGATACAGTGGGGAGAAGAGGGGATTGTGAAAACAAAACAGAGATTGCCGGTCAAATAATTGGATTCTTGGGTCAGAGGGAGTGCTATTATGACTGGCTAATTCAAGACGGATCACCACAGGCAATGAATGGTGGCAAAAGAGGGAAAAATGTCAATAAGCCCTATCCATCGGCTTTCAAAGATGTTTTTAAGACATTTCCATCGGAGCAACATAACTCCTGCGTGTTTTTGCATTCCTGCAGAGCTTAGATATGGGATTACTGCAATAGGCAGATCAAGTGGCAGTGAGTAATCCATGACAATAACAACCTCTACCCCCTCCACTGAAACCCCGTCCTCGGCTAAATCATCCCCCTGCTCTGTGCCCGTCACATACCTGACACATCCTGTGTCTCGGTTTATACCATTAGCGTTAGTATTTAATCCTATTAATGAACAACTCTCTCCCTTGCTGTGTTGCATGCCCGTTCAGATGCCTCCTGCAAATGTTCAAAATGTTTATTTGATGTGTTCCAGTTTTAGAAC
Source organism: Antennarius maculatus (assembly GCA_013358685.1). Taxonomy (NCBI): domain Eukaryota; kingdom Metazoa; phylum Chordata; class Actinopteri; order Lophiiformes; family Antennariidae; genus Antennarius; species Antennarius maculatus. The sequence goes on from CM023615.1 coordinate 12,329,553, forward strand.
GTGTTAGTCATTCAGTTGCTATAGTTGGGTCTCACTGAGATGTGTGTGTGAAGAGCATGTGTATGTTTGTTAGTGTGTGTAAGCTTATTATCAGTGTTGGAGGTGAGAGGACATTTTAGGAACCAGGGCTGTGGTAAGGTTTTCAGGTAGCTAATGAGTTTAGTACCTGGAGAGCATATAATGAGCCTTCATTGTATGATTCCCTGTTATGAATTATGGAACAGCTTATTAATGGTGACACAAGCAACGTAGAACGTAAGACCTTTTCTCACCTCTTTCACAAAAAGTTTATACAGTCATTCAAGATATATCCCCTTCAGAGGATGTTGTGACGGTATCACAGCACCGAACTGATGTTTGAATGTCAGGGTCTTTGCAGTTAACAAATAAGGTTCTGCCAAATCATAAACTTCTTTTTCCTACGCTAACACAGATAAAACCTGAATGATTGGAAAATAGTTTCCAGGTTATTTCAGAACAATTTCCTTCAGCAATTTTTTTATTTTTATCAGAGGGCCTCTGGGAGAAAAAGTGTGTGTGCTCATGATTGTGCATCATACGTGGAGTCCTTTTTGCACCATTCTGAGGAGACCATCAGTTGTTTTATCATTGCACTCAGGGTAGTAAACTCTGACAATGACGTCACCATGATGATGACAATGCTTCTGAATCATGCTAATTTAAAAAAAACCATGAAAAGCCACTTTTAGCATTTAAGACCATGTGTCGATCACGAGTAGATTGAGAATCATCGACACAACTATAACCGTTTTTTTTCTTTCACTGTAACTTCCTGTTTCACACAGATACATAAATTGTATTTTAATGACTAATGCTATACATTACTGCTCACTATTAGCTCTCTATGCCGATTCATGTAGATTATATCAGCACTTTAACCTGCCAGATCTGGATTGAGAGTCAAATCTGGATCCAATGTCATCTAGTGGCGTAATATCACAAATTTGTCATGTCTGTGTATTTTGATTTTGAGTGGCCTATTTTTCATTGTTCATGATAAAAAAAATGGCACCTACTGTAGATCAAAAAAGGATCAAGACAATAATGCTGAAAAGTGAAAATAGATCCAGAATCTGCTTCCAGATCCATATCCACAACACTTGGTTTGCACAACAACACTTCCGACACAACCTGTCAAAAAATGCCTCAGTTAGCCCATCTTCATTCTCTTCATCATCACCAGGGTCTTGGTCTAACTGCCAAAATCAATAACCCGATCAACTCTATGTGAGGGAGATGCGTTGCACTCTGTGAAGCAAACGGTGGTCACACCTGATAATTGTATCAGGTCCATTGTTTAATGCTGCGTAAATGTCTTTCTCAAGATAAACCTGCACATTTAAAGCTGCTTTTTAGTGCATGCTCAGTAGTCATACTGCTGAATCAGCTTCTTTACATGCTCCCCCTGTCATGTGGATGGATTACCTTGGCAAAGTTACCATTCTCACTGGCAAAGATTTTAACAAATTTGTGCTTAAAATCTGAAAGAAATATTGAGATAAAATTGGCAAGCTTCATAGGTACACAACAAAATAATTTGCTTACTTGCAAACTTGTGACAAATAGGAAAAAGGAGTTGCATTTATACAATTTTGTCACAAACAAGTTGTGTATGTACAGAACATGCGTGAAGTAAGTTAAATGTCAGAATCTTACCTAAACATACCCCCACTAGTTTTTCTTGTGCAAGGAAAGAGGGGAAAAGAAAGTGTGCATCTATATGTGTATAAAGGACAACGGTATGGGAAGAGCTGCTTGTGCATATTGATGTCTGTCTGTTAATCTGCTTCTTATCTGCCTTATCCATCCGGCTGTCTGTATTTGTCTAATGAATTGAATTTCACAACTCACTGTTCCTCATCTGAATGGCTGTGGAGAACCTTTGCATACCTGTCTATTTGTACGTTCATGCAGATATCTAAATAAGAGAGGTTCAGCTAGAGAGTGAAGAGATAGAGTTAGATGGGAAAAATAAGGAAAACCTCACATGAAAATGGAAAAAGAAGAGGCACAAAAAGTTAATTTGTGTATTCGGTTCTGATTCCCTGCATAGTGTATTGAATAGAATGTCTGCTTTGTTGTCACACTTGCACTAATGCATATGTGCCTGTAAAAGTTCATCTTGACTGTATTTTTTTTAAAGACGTGATAGATGGCAGACTGTAATCCCCAGTCCAAGCCAAAACACAGTTTCACCTGCATTTCTGCAGTTCGACTGCAGTGGTCAAGGGGGGGGGGTGGTGGTGGTGGTGCAAGACAAGGATGATTAATTGAATGAGAGATAAGTGAGGCTGGCCAGCATGAGAGAGCAAGGGGGGAAAAAATTGATACCTTTCTGCCTGCTTCATTTGTGTATAAATAATTATTCTTATTTTAGGATTTACATCCCTGAAGCACAACAAGTGGTGCACCTACATGAATCGTGTGTGCCTGAGTAGATTGAGGGTGCATGGCCTGTCAATAGATGCATGGCCCAGTCATCTTCTCTGGGAAGGGGGGAAGGGGGCACACAAATAGATGCATCTCATTATTGCAGCAGGGGCTTCTGCAGTGCTCTAGGTAACCCATCACAGTCCGCAAAGATTCAATTGCTTCCTTTAAATCAGTTTGAAGCTGGAGCCACATCTCATCTGTCTCAATAGCCGACTAGAGCCAAGGGGTGAGTCTACATACAACAACAGCTCCTCCTAGTGGTCACAGATCGATCATAAGCTGTCATAGGGAAGGAGGAGAGCTGCATGATAGTCTGGTTAAGCTGCTTGTGGTCCAGCTCCTTTTACCCACACATTAACAGCAGATTTATCTCAGATATTCAGCAGCAGCCGTCTCCTCTGCAGCCTCACTTTTATCTCCCACCAAACGTGTCTGTGTTCTTTCCAGTGCTTCATGTCTCCCTCACATACATGTATCCATCCTGTAAAACCTTAATGATTGTCTCCACCTGTCTTTGAACTCATGTCGCTTTTACACTTGATCTTTGAAAGAAAAACAACCAAGAAAAGCGACAAGATTCTATGGAGTCACTCACTTGCTGAAACATGGCACAGTAAGCAATCATGTTTTGTTGGTGTGTGCATGTTTGAGTCTTGGTTGAAAATTGCAGAAACATCTTTGATGATTATTTGCAGACAGAATCCTCATTTTACTGGCAAACAATTTTGGTCCACTGTGCTCAATTCTATGCTTTTTTTCGCTCTGGAATTTCCCATTTATGGTCAGATGAAAGGATTGTAAAGTAGAACAGTGGAGAAGTGAAGGCTCCTTTGATCAGTCCAGAAAGCGCTTATTTAGCTTGGGGGTTGATCTGAGAGGAGAAATGTTTGGCGTTTGCCACTATTGATTATCACTGGATTGGTTTCGTCTCTATTCTATCTCTTTCATTCACTCCTTGTCCACAAATTGTGCTCTAACTCAACAGAACAACAAAACCTTTCTGTTGGAAATTACAGACATTGAGAATGTCACATATTATCATGAAACCTAGTGTTGCTTATCTCATTCAGTTCCTTTTTCCAAGCCGTACTTCCAGACGAACATAGCAACACTTTGGGTGGCAAGGAAGAAATACACTGTCACACGTGACGCTGCTGATGCGACGCCTGTCGCTGAAATCCTACTTTTTAAAGGTCAGTCTTCTTTTCAGCAGCTCTTCATGTGAAATACCTGGTCAGCCTGACGGGTTAGAACAAGCAACAACATCCTTTTTAATATTCCACATTTGTGGATACCCATAGGTCGCAAGTTGAATACATAAACATCAAAAACATTGCAACAGATAAAATGCAAGTTCAGGGAAGATCTGTGGTTACAGAGCATTCAAAATGCAGAGTTTAAAGGACAAGCAGTCCAAACATTTAAATTTCTAATTTGCACTGACTTTAAAATTGGAGATAGTGTTTTCGGGGGCGGCAGTGGCTCAGTGGCAGAGCAGGCGGTAGAGCGAGTCGTCCAATGTTCTGAGATCAGCGGTTCGATTCACGCTCCCGCCCAAAAAGAAAACACCCGAAAGTGAACTGACAGTGGGAGGTGTCAGCTCACCTCCGGAGCACTGCCGAGGCGCCCTTGAGCGAGGCGCCCTTGAGCGAGGCGCCGTCCCCCCTCACAAGCAGCTCACCACGAAGGAGTTGCCCGCCACCCTACCTCCCATTGCATGCCTACAGGCCCCTTATGTGTGTGGTTGTGTGCATTACAGGGGCCTGTACACACTAATATGCATGCATGTGATTTACTAACAAAAAAACTAGAGTGTGCGTTCTTAATTTCCCTTCAGGGATTATTACAGTGTATAAAAGAAAAATAAAAAAAGTTCGTAGTTCATTCACTGCATTTTATCTATGCTGTTTTTGACTTTTGTTGCCTCTTCCTACCATACTGAAGAACGCTCAGAGAAGTAGTATTGGTTATTTTCCTGAGTTTACCCAGAAAATTTTTTCTGTTTGAATTTGACAAGCTTTTTTGGGGTTTATATTATCATGTCAACACTGATTTGATTATATTTAAGACGTTTTGAGACATTTGGTTTGTTTGTGAATCACACATGGGTTTATAATATTCTACTATTTACCATTATGGAGCAAAATAACATTTATTTGTTTGCCTCAAAAGAACAAGTTCACACACAGTTCTGTACCTTTTTCTGTTCCATCCCCCATTGTGTCTTTCAGATGGAGTCGAGCTGACAGGTGCGGAGTCTTTCACCGTGTCTGGCTAAAAGGATAAGCTTCTGAACACGCATGCTCAAGTAACGTATGTGTTCGCCCGCCTGCCAGAGTCATTCTCCTCAACAACCTGCTCTATCTCTTCACGTCTGCCTTAGTTTCTTTTTTCCCTTGTTTTCACACTGTTATTTTCCCCGTCTGTCTAAGTGAGGACAATGACTTTCCGTGCACTGCGCTGCACTGCACGGTTACTTGGCACTGTGCAATTGAATTAGTTTCTGTCAAATGCAAGAAATTACATTCCAGCAACAAGGCAGATCCAATCCTCACCAGATTTCCAGGTGCCTATACATTAAATCTGGGCCATGGATTGTTTTAATCCTGCTTGTCTCCTCTGTGTCAAAGATAATAACCTCATGTCATATCCTAAAATAACATTGGTGCTGAGGAGCAGCAAGCCTTAACCACTATTCATATGAGGTGTAGTCAGCAGTGTTCCATGCATGACTGTTACAGTTTACATTGTAATGTATTGTAATTTGATATAGAAGACATAAAGTGAGATTGTAGAATAGGCTTAGAATAAATGCACTGCATTGCAAGGAGAAGTCATCCTTGAATGCACATGACAAAGCACATGTTTTAACTTTTTATCACATGGCTTTAACAAGTGACCAGACAATTATGGAGAGTCATTAATTATACAGCATTTAATCAAGTATTCCAGTTGAGTATAAATTTGAGGCTCTTGTGCTGTAATTGAGTATTTTCATGCTATGCCACCTTTCTAGATTCAAGAGGCAAATATAATACATTTAACTCCACTGCAGTCTTCATGCATCTTTTTTTACAATGTGATTTTCAAGTTGAAAAAAATAAAACAAATATAATAACCTGAGGATGTACATAATATTGTTGAAAACAAAAACAATGCTTCCCAACATTTTTGTTTTATTACTGGTTATAAAGTATCTGGTTGTGACTCCTTGTCACATTTTAGGTATCCCATCGGCTTGTGATGCTCTCACAAGCTGGTGAGATAATCTACATGCAACTTCATCTCATCTCATCGCCTCCTACAGTCCATTAGACTGTAAGTGTCACCTCTGGAGGGGTAACTACAGAGAGACAGAAACTCAACTATCAAATTAGCAGCTCCATCCTAGAGACATTTCCCCCTGAACTTCTTAGGTTGAAATTTTTGTAGTCAATTGTTTACTAAAAGAAAATTCTATAAGACTAGAATTAATTATTACTTGTTACATTCCTCCAATTCTAACTCAAGTCTCTGCAGACTAAAGACTTTGAAGGAATTCAGTAAAACAAATAAATAATGGTAGTTTTGCTGATTCCACTGAATTTTTACAGTGAGAATATACTGCCTTACATCAGGCAGGCTTTACAGAAGAGTACAGAGGAATAATGGAGAGCTTCATCACATGGTAGGATGACAATTACAGGAAGCGTAATGTCATCAAAGTCATGTAATGTCTCGTGGACTGATCTTTTCTTTTTGTCTATCAGCATTTTATTCAACTATAGAAACAAAAAAGGACAGAAACGGTTTGTATTTGTTTACAAGCTTGGCCGCTGACACTGATTCTATACATTTTAATTTATGGATGCTCCGCTCATATCCCCAACCTGGAAGCTGAAGTAACTATACAGCAATTTCAGATAAGGTAGGCACCTAAGGGTAGTGTCGCTCAAAGTCAGTACGAAAAGTAAGAAAAGTGTTTTAGCAGAACATGTGAGAGAGAAGCTGGCCTTCAACCTTTTCACTCAAAGTGAACTGCATCTCTTCATCCTGTTTCATATTTGTCCACTGTAATAATCAGTAGTCAAGTGGGCCAAAAACATTTTTTAACTCACAACGACCTCGACCGTTGTCTTTTAACCACTAAACTCTGATTGTTTCATCCTTGAGTTCAAGTGGATATGTGCGCTGGATGAAATGAAATTCCTTCAAGGTCAATCACTTCTACTAAAATTAAACAGATGAACCAGCGTACAGACAGGCGACCCGAAGACATAATGCCTCCAGCTGCTGCAATCACAGAAGGCTAAAAAAGTCAATCAAATCTCCGCAAACATGTAAACGAATGATCTGTTTTTCTTCTTTTACCACATTCATCATCACACATCACCCTAATTCATCTTGTGACCCAATCATGGAACCATGGGATTAAACCATACTTATTTTTGAAAAATAACTATTAAAACTGGCCTAAACTTCACAGCTACAATGGTAAGAAGGTGCCTGTAATTGGATACAACATTTATACTTCTCTAACAATGTATACAATTATAGAAAAGCCAGATATTAAAATTTACTCGAAACAATAGGTGCTACTACTTTATTCATTAGGATAATTTACTGATAATGCTTTTCTTCTTCTGTTTCACTTAAGTGTTTAAATATTTTCATTCTAATTGTTTTTTTTAACTATTAGTGAATTTTCTGAACATTTCTTCCATCACTGTCTGTAAACATATGTGTGAAATGTTGCTTCAAGCTTCAACATTTTAACTGACCCAGAATAAACTTGCATATTTCAATCTGTCATTCATCTTTCTCCTTTTGTCTGTCGTCTCTCAAAGGTTCACCGCTCTGAGCTCTGACAACAGGAGGCAGCTGGAATGGAATGCCAACAGCCCCACCCTTTTCCACTCCATGGACACCACAATGAACGTATACTGTGAGTGTCTCAGCTTGTGTGCGACCTGACAATCTCTTTCACAAAAACACCTTTGTGTACAAAACTCGCCAACACCGGAACCCGACCCCAGGAAGGCCCAGGAGCATCCGTCCTCCTTGCGTTCCTCCTGTCTTAGTGTGATCCAAAGAGAAACATTCACCTTGAAGGCAGAATCACACCTAACTTCTTCAAGACAGCATGAGTGTGACTGCCTCCAGTTCTTTACTTTGTTGTGGTGAACTGAGATTGATACGACCAAAGCATGAGGTCTAGACTGTTTTCTTGTTGTGAAAACCACAACAATTCAGACCTGCAGCAGAAAATCACACAACAGCACTAATAAAAAAGATTTTATGCAACCAAAATTTATCATATTATTGGGGCTTCAAGTTCAAAACTTTTTGAAATGACTAATAACTAAAATTGAAATCCACCACAGTAAATAATGATCATCTTCTTCTCCTTTCGGCTTTTCCCTTCAGGGGTCGCCACAGCAAATCAGTTGCCTCCATCCAACCCTTTCTTCTGCATCCTCTTCTCTCACACCAACTACTTTCATGTCCTCTTTCACTACATCCATAAACCTCCTCTTTGGTCTTCCTCTAGGCCTCCTGCCTGGCAGTTCAAAACTCAGCATCCTTCTACCAATATATTCACTATCTCTCCTCTGGACATGTCCAAACCATCTCAGTCTGGCCTCTCTGACTTTATCTAACATGTGATGTCTCTCAGTAAATAATGATGAATCCTGCAAAAATGACCCAGCAATTTTTGTGCTCATCAGCTCAAATTAAATTGAGAATCCACTGAGCCACGGCGGGAGGCACATTTTGTTGCCTTTCTTTTCATGTTTTCACAAACCATGAGACATTATATGACAAACTACTACTGTGGCACACAAAGATGGCTTGGCACGCTTGCCTTGTCTATGTTTTACAAGGATACAATGAAAACCATTGTCGCAGGAAGAACAAAAGAAGTGATGTCACAGCAATTGTTTACTCTGCTAAACCCGGTATTTTAAAATACATTGTTAATGAGCGAGAGTCTATCCAGCTGCTTCTTTCAGGCCTAAATCTAGGTGTTGATTAAAGTGGAGTGCAGCGCTAAGACCTTTCAGGTCTCCTGAATGGTTGACGAGACACTTTTATGTTGTCTCTCACACTCTTCCACATCTGGAGCAACTGCTGCTATTTTAAAGACTGTAAACACTCCTCTCTTCCTCTTCACCCTCTGCTTATTATTAAACAATATAGACTCTGTATTAAGTACTAATATTGCACTGAACTTGGGACCAATGCCACAACTTGCTCAGCATGCCAGCCCATCAAAGCCAGCACGATAGCCATTTTCAGGCAGCCAGATTGTTTGCAAGGTGCTATTGTGTCATACTAGCCTAGGGTCTGCAGCCTGCTCCCTGACAGTGATTGCAGCAATTACAAAGGCCCGTCCTCCTCCTATATTTTTTATTTGCATATGCATATATTTTACTCAAGGAGTCTCCGTAATATATTCATATTTCTTCTTCTTCTTTTCCTTTCGGCTTTTCCCTTCAGGGGTCGCCGCAGCAAATCAGTTGCCTCCATCTAACCTTGTCTTCTGCATCCTCTTCTCTCACACCAACTACGTTCATGTCCTCTTTCACTACATCCATAAACCTCCTCTTTGGTCTTCCTCTAGGCCTCCTGCCTGGCAGTCCAAAACTCACCATCCTTCTACTAATATATTCACTATCTCTCTTCTGGACATTTCCAAACCATCTCAGTCTGGCCTCTCTGACATTATCCCCAAAACCTCTAACATGTGCTGTCCCTCTGATGTACTCATTCCTGTTCCTATCCATCCTGGTCACTCCCAAAGAGAACCTCAGCATCTTCATCTCTGCTACCTCCAGCTCTGTCTCCTGTCTTATCCTCAGTGACACTGTCTCTAGATCAAACAACATCGCTGGTCTCACCACAGTTTTGAACACCTTTCTGTTCATTTTAGCTGAAACTCGTCTATCACACATCACACCTGACACTTTCCTCCACCCGTACCATCGTGCCTGTACACGCTTCTTCACCTCTTTTCCACACTCTAAATTGCTCTGGACTGTTAACCCTAAGCACTTAAAATCCTCCACCTTCTTGATCTCTTCTCCCTGTAACCTCACTCTTCCACTTGAGTCCCTCTCATTCACACACATGTACTCTGTCTTACTGCGGCTAACCGTCATTCCTCTCCTTTCCAGGACAAACATCCAACATCCCTGCTCTCACTACAGATCACAATGTCATCTGCAAACATCATAGTCCAAGGAGATTCCTGTCTAACCTCGTCTGTCAGCCTGTCCATCATCATAGCGAACAAGAAGGGGCTCAGAGCTGACCCCTGATGCAGTCCCACCTCCACCTTGAACTCCTCTGTCACACCTACAGCACACCTCACCACTGTCTTACAGTCCTCATACATGTCCTGCACCGCTCTAACATACTTCTCTGACACTCCAGACTTTCTCATACAATACCACAGTTCCTCTCTGGGCACCCTGTCATAAGCTTTCTCCAGATCTACAAAAACACAATGCAGCTCCCTCTGGCCTTCTCTGTACTTCTCTATCAACACCCTCAAAGCAAATACTGCATCTGTAGTACTCTTTTTTGGCATGAAACCATACTGCTGGTCACAAATGCTCACTTCTGCCCTTAGTCTAGCTTCCACTACTCTTTCCCATAACTTCATAGTATGGCTCATCAGCTTTATTCCTCTGTAGTTGCCACAACTCTGCACATCTCCCTTGTTCTTAAAAATGGGTACCAGCACATTTCTCCTCCATTCCTCAGGCATCTTCTCACTATCTAAGATCCTGTTGAACAACCCAGTCAGAAACTCTACTGCCACCCCTCCTAGGCACTTCCAAACCTCTACAGGTATATCATCGGGACTGACTGCCTTTCCACTCTTCATCCTCTTCAATGCCCTCCTCACTTCATCCTGACTGATCTTTGCTACTTCCTGGTCCACAATAGTCACCTCTTCTAGTCTTTGTTCCCTCTCATTTTTCACGTTCATCAACTCTTCAAAGTACTCTTTCCATCTTCCCATCACACTACTGGCACCTGTCAACAGACATCCATCCCGATCCTTAATTAACCTAACCTGCTGCACGTCTTTCCCATCTCTGTCTCTCTGTATTGTCAGCCTGTATAGATCAGTCTCTCCCTCCTTACTGTTCAACCTAGTATGCAAGACATCATAAGCCCCTTGTTTGGCCTTTGCTACCTCTACCTTCACGGTACGCTGCATCTCCCTATACTCCTGTCTACTCTCCTCAGTCCTCTCAGTGTCCCACTTTTTCTTAGCTAACCTCTTTCTCTGTATACACTCCTGTACCTCCTTCATTCCACCACCAAGTCTCCTTATCTACTTTCCTTCCAGATGACACCCCAAGTACTCTCCTACCTGTCTCCATGATCACATTAGCTGTAGTTGTCCAGTCATCTGGCAGCACCTCCTGACCACCCAGAGCCTGTCTTAACTCCTTCCTAAAAGTCATGCAACACTCTTCTCTTTTCAGCTTCCACCATTTTGTCCTCCACTCTGTTTTTGTCTTCTTCATCTTCTTCACCACCAGAGTCATCGTACACACCACCATCCTATGCTGTTTTGCTACACTATCGCCTACCACTACTTTACAGTCACTGATCTCCTTCAGATTACACTGTCTACATAAGATGTAGTCTACCTGTGTGCTCCTACCACCACTCTTATAGGTCACCCTATGTTCCTGCCTCTTCTGGAAGAAAGTATTCACTATAGCCATTTCCATCCTTTTTGCAAAGTCAACTACCATCTGTCCTTCTGCCTTCCTTTCCTGGATACCAAACCTGCCCATTACCTCCTCATCACCTCTGTTACCTGCACCAATATGTCCATTGAAGTCTGCACCAATGATAACTCTCTCACTTGTAGGTATGCTCTGCATCACTTCATCAAAGTCCACCCAGAATTTCTCCTTCTCGTCCAGCTCACATCTTACCTGTGGAGCATACCCACTAACAACATTGAACATCACACCTTCGATTTCTAGCTTCAGACTCATCACTCTATCTGACGCTCTTTTTTACCTCCAGGACATTCCTAACAAACCCCTCCTTCAAGATAACTCCTACTCCATTTCTCTTCCTATCTACACCATGATAGAACAACTTGAACCCTGCTTCTAAACTTCTAACCTTGCTACATTTCCACCTGGTCTCCTGGACACACAGTATGTCTACCTTCCTCCTCTGCATCATGTCAACCAACTCTCTACCTTTTCCTGTCATAGTTTCAACATTCAACGTCCCTACTCTCAGTCCTATACTCCTGGCGTTCTTCTTCTCTCTCTTCATAAGGGCACACTTTCCTCCTCTCCGTCTTCGACCGATATATTCATATTTCTCATTGCCTATTACGGCTTGAACATCTGTTGTTTTGCTTTATGTACTGGATCGGCTCACTGCTCTCTTAATATTTGATGCTTTCATCAGATGCAGACCTCTTATCATACAGTCATGTTGAATGTGCCCATTTTGTTTGCCCTGTCTCAACAAAGAGGAATGCTCCCCACTTGATTGCTGAACGTGTTCTCATCAGAGAGCAGTTTCTCTTTGTATATTATCTATTGATGGCCATTCTATCCAGCTGTTCCCTTGTGTTACAATATCGCTTCCCGTGTCTTTTCGTTTTCTCTTCAGTTTTCTCTCTCCCTCAATGCCATTCCCTTTTGTCAAGTCAATTTTTATTTTTGTCTCCTGTTTCCTGGCAGTCCCACCCCAGCCTCCAGTTATCACAGATTTGGAGAGAGAGGAAGTATAAACGGGAAAAAGGCTGGTGTTAGTATGTGTCTCTCATGGTGGAACCCCCTGGCCACTCTCCACTGGACCAAGGTAAATCTTCTGTACCATCTGTTAAGGAAACTTCCTCACACAATTTCACAGTAACTAAACGAGCTATTTCCACACAAAGTTGCAGTGTAAGTATCCTATTGTCTGAAGCTTGTGTATTTCATTCACGGCACCATATGGGACTGTGTAATTCAAAGACATTCTTGATTTTACCTTTGTTTAATTTTATGGCTTTGTTGGAGAAATTCTGTCCATGACGTGGGACGAGGACACTGCGGTGCAGAAGTCCAGCAGCGTCCTCCGTATGAAGATCACACAGAGGGACAAAAAGGCTGCGCTGTCCTGTGAGAGCATCAATCTGGTTCCCCCATCACCTCTGTCTGTCAGCTGCAAAATTACTGTATTCTCTGAGTGGAAATAATATTTGATGTGATGCTCAAGTTTGGAACACACACATACTTGCATAAAGCTTGTCTTTACTGATTCAAAGTCTTGACAGGTCTCACGGTAATGGAGGCATAAGGTTACAGACATGATGCACAAGAGAAAAATAAGGAACTTCAGTCTGTCCCAGCAAAATGTTGTTCTTCTAATACCATTAATGAAACAATTTGTTTTAGTATGTGCAACCCATATTTCCATATCAGTGTATTCTTTCCCCATAGCTGGTACAGTAACTCAGCTGAGGTGCTTCAATGAACAATCCTGGGGCTGTAAACCGTATGGTAATGCCCATGGTTATGGATTCTACCTCTGCCTATGAATATAAAATTTTTGCTTCAGCAACAGTAAAACAAATAAAGAATTTTAAGAATGTTTGTATATTGACCCTAGCAACAGCATTACTTCCACTATGGAGCCAAATGATGTAAGTCAGACCTGTAAATGGTGCAGGATCGACACACCTACTTTGTATAAATATGAATTTGGACCCATCCTTGCAGACGTCTCCAGCTCATACTAAGAAAAAATGGCTGAAGATAGCACTCTCCTCATCAAGCCTCACCTGGCTCTGGTGCCATACCTCCCAGTCATTCATTCATGGATGCCTGAAATGAGCTGCTGACTGCCTGAGTGAGCTCTAGGCACCGGTGGTGGCTGGAGGGCAAAGAATATGTCTCACTGGTGTGATGTGAATATTAGTCTTTGTGTCATGCACAAATGCACCCCATTCTGTGTCATGCTGCATAGACACAAATAGGCTGAAGATTTACATACATGATCCCTCCTTCATCGTGTCTGCCACCTCAGTCCCCAGCCTGTATTCCCCCGAAGGCTTTATGCCGCTGCATCTCTTTGCCTGCAGCTATTCTACCTTGTCTCCACCTGTGGTTAAAACAAAGCAGACTTTAAAAACCTCTGTGAAAACCTCCAGAGAAAACAAGTTGCCACTCAAAGTGAATTTCATTCTCGTCCTTGATGCGGCGCTATGTTTCACATCCAAAAATAGTCATGCTGTCACTGTGATCAGAATAGGAAGCTGTTGAATGTTCAGTTCACAGGATGATATTTTTACTGAATTGTCTCTGTATGTGTTCTTGTACATCAGTTGCTTGCTGAGGTGACAGTGTAGGGTTCGCTCACAGCCCCTGAGGGACAAGACTTGATTCTGTGCTGCTATGCCACCTCTAGTAATCCTCCTGTCCAGATTCTCTGGTGGCTGGGCCATAAGGAGCTCAATGTGTCTACTATAACAATGGAAATGGTGAAACAGCACAACAAGCCTGAATGTATCTATCAAAGCAAAGAGACAAGAACAATGCTGGCAAGAGAGAGAGCACACAATAAGTAATGACAGGTAATCATACTCTTCAGCGTGAAGATAATAGTGAAAAGGGCATGTTTTTGTTTTTTTGTTAGCATAAGGTCAAACGCATAAAAATAAGCTTGCTTTCACACACCAACAAAAAACTTTATATTAATTTTAGTTGAATTAGATACAATAATGAAATGTGAGTAATGAGTAAGAAAGAGTACTACAGTCAATGCCACTGCTGCTCTGTGCGTATTTACTGCTGAAATTTCACCCCATCCCCCAGTATTCCCCAAAATATGCTGAGTACTACAAAGAGTGCTACAGATGCAGTAAGAGGACTACAGATGCAGTAAGAGTACAACAGATGCAATAAGAGTACTACAGATGCAGTATTTGCTTTGAGGGTGTTGATAGAGAAGTGCAGAGAAGGCCAGAGGGAGCTGCATTGTGTTTTTGTAGATCTGGAGAAATCTTATGACAGGGTGCCCAGAGAGAAACTGTGGTATTGTATGAGGAAGTCTGGAGTGTCAGAGAAGTATGTTAGAGCGGTGCAGGACATGTATGAGGACTGTAAGACAGTGGTGAGGTGTGCTGTAGGTGTGACAGAGGAGTTCAAGGTGGAGGTGGGACTGCATCAGGGGTCAGCTCTGAGCCCCTTCTTGTTCGCTATGATGATGGACAGGCTGACAGACGAGGTTAGACAGGAATCTCCTTGGACTATGATGTTTGCAGATGACATTGTGATCTGTAGTGAGAGCAGGGATGTTGGATGTTTGTCCTGGAAAGGAGAGGAACGAAGGTTAGCCACAGTAAGACAGAGTACATGTGTGTGGATGAGAGGGACTCAAGTGGAAGAGTGAGGTTACAGGGAGAAGAGATCAAGAAGGTGGAGGATTTTAAGTACTTAGGGTCAACTGTCCAAAGCAATGGAGAGTGTGGAAAAGAGGTGAAGAAGCGTGTACAGGCAGGATGGTACGGGTGGAGGAAAGTGTCAGGTGTGATGTGTGATAGACGAGTTTCAGCTAAAATGAAAGGAAAGGTGTACAAAACTGTGGTGAGACCAGTGATGTTGTTTGATCTAGAGACAGTGTCACTGAGGATAAGACAGGAGACAGAGCTGGAGGTAGCAGAGATGAA
Organism: Antennarius maculatus; assembly: GCA_013358685.1. NCBI lineage: Eukaryota > Metazoa > Chordata > Actinopteri > Lophiiformes > Antennariidae > Antennarius > Antennarius maculatus. The sequence continues at coordinate 12,344,695 of CM023615.1, forward strand.
GATGCTGAGGTTCTCTTTGGGAGTGACCAGGATGGATAGGAACAGGAATGAGTACATCAGAGGGACAGCACATGTTAGAGGTTTTGGGGATAATGTCAGAGAGGCCAGACTGAGATGGTTTGGAAATGTCCAGAAGAGAGATAGTGAATATATTAGTAGAAGGATGGTGAGTTTTGGACTGCCAGGCAGGAGGCCTAGAGGAAGACCAAAGAGGAGGTTTATGGATGTAGTGAAAGAGGACATGAACGTAGTTGGTGTGAGAGAAGAGGATGCAGAAGACAAGGTTAGATGGAGGCAACTGATTTGCTGCGGCGACCCCTGAAGGGAAAAGCCGAAAGGAAAAGAAGAAGAAGAAATTTGAATATATTACGGAGACTCCTTGAGTAAAATATATGCATATGCAAATAAAAAATATAGGAGGAGGACGGGCCTTTGTAATTGCTGCAATCACTGTCAGGGAGCAGGCTGCAGACCCTAGGCTAGTATGACACAATAGCACCTTGCAAACAATCTGGCTGCCTGAAAATGGCTATCGTGCTGGCTTTGATGGGCTGGCATGCTGAGCAAGTTGTGGCATTGGTCCCAAGTTCAGTGCAATATTAGTACTTAATACAGAGTCTATATTGTTTAATAATAAGCAGAGGGTGAAGAAGAGTTTCAGTTAAAATGAAAGGAAAGGTGTACAAAACTGTGGTGAGACCAGCGATGTTGTTTGATCTAGAGACAGTGTCACTGAGGATAAGACAGGAGACAGAGCTGGAGGCAGCAGAGATGAAGATGCTGAGGTTGGAGATAAAGTCAGAGAGGCCAGACTGAGATGGTTTGGACATGTCCAGAGGAGAGATAGTGAATATATTGGTAAAAGGGTGCTGAGTTTTGAACTGCCAGGCGGGAGTCCTAGATGAAGACCAAAGAGGAGGTTTATGGATGTAGTGAAAGAGGACATGAAGGTAGTTGGTGTGAGAGAAGAGGATGCAGAAGACAGGGTTAGATGGAGGCAACTGATTTGCTGCGGCGACCCCTGAAGGGAAAAGCCGAAAGGAAAAGAAGAAGAAGATTGATTGAGAACCATCACGGATGAAAGAAAACAATATGACCATGAGCAGTTCCTGAATAGTCCTGCTGCAACGCTGCAAATGAATCAGCAGCTGATTCTAAAGTGTATTCTGCTGCTTTTCTCTTCCTTTGTGTATGTTAATAAGATCAAAGTGAATAAAAGCTGACACGGAAGATGAGTATTATTAAACAAGCTCTTTATTCATGTGGAAGCACCATTTCCATTTGATCTCTCAAACCAGCACTCAGTGTGCAGTGTGTGAGGTTTAATGCCCCTGAAACTGTGCTTAATGAAGACAGATGCTCCTGTCCAGTGCCTTTGTTAGTCTTTCGAACTGTGGCTTTTACAGTGATCACCACAATAATAGCTTTAATATCCAGATGTACTACATAGACATATCCACTATCAAGCAGGTGCAAAATGACTCTTTGGTCAATTTACAACAGCGTGTAAAGCACAGACAGCCCAATTAATATGCTTATTTACTGCAATCCATGCAAAACATCAGTCATTATGGCAGATAATTTGCCATCTGTATTTGACAAAAAATCAAACAAACCATCTTGGGTTATTTTTCTCATTGATATTTTTTTCCGTCAAAAGACTGACAATTCCAGGGCTCAAATTTGTCCCCATAGCTGACAACACAACTCTGTTTGAAGACAGAAAATGGGAGGATGACAACCATGTCCAACATGAGCCACAAGGTCTCCCAGAAGGAGGACAGGCTTAAAATCACATGTGAGGTTTTCAACAAGGACACACACTTCTCCAAAACCCAGATCACCCATCCGGTGCCTATTGTAGGTACAGTAATCTGAGTTCAGTTCAGTCAGACAACACATGACTGAAGTTATCATTATTCCAGAGTTTGCTGTCTAGACCCTGAACACATCACTGTCACTACTCACATATCTCATATAAAGATGTTGGGGAATGATGAACCCTCTTATCTAGAGTCTACTGGGGGATGATGGGGGATGGGGTGAAATTTCAGCAGTAAATATGCACAGAGTAGCATTGGCATTGACAGGCAGAAGGAGAGATGGAAATTGAAGCTTAAATAAACTGACAAATTAGGAGGGTGTGTTGATGACAATTGAGGAGAATGAGGCATGTCGTGTGTTTATGTGTGTTTACAGCAGTGCAGCTAGAGTAGTCTGGCTGAACTAGCTCGCAAGCTTTGCTCCATTTATTTTAAACTGTTGTATTGATGGTAAACAAAAGAAAAACATCACTTAATCAAAGACTACACTTCTGGATACCATCATCTATTTCCCATCAAAAACACATCAAAGACAAGCAAAAAGTCCACATATGATGCACAAATTTTCTGTTTTGCTTTAGCATCTACTGTATGTGCTAATGAAAATTTTCAGAAGAGATTCATTACAAAGAAAATATTTTTATTGCCTATATAAAGGTGTATGGTAAAACTAATCAAGTTAAACTGTAAAATCCTGATCCTTTCAAAATAGACATCCCACAAATGATTTGGCTTAATAAGCCTCCTGAAGATGTCCCCCTTCTGTCGGTTACCTCAGTCCACCTCACCTCACCTGCTCCTCCGCTGGATACAACCCCATAGGACCTCTGGTTCAAGGTTAGCCTGTATGTATGAATGTTCTGAAAGTACATACACTTCTATGTGTGATACCCTTACTTTTCTCTTAGAATGGATAGCTCATGACTGATGCACTGAAGCAGACATCCTCTGATCGAGGTGTAGCTCAAGAGCTGTTTCTAGTCCTGACAGCGAGGAACAACATGGATATCTACCGCTGCGATACCAAAAACAAGGCAAAGAAGAACATTTCTGCTCACGTTTAGCTCACAGTTCGCTGTAAGACTGAAGCTTTACTGCACAAACAGTCTGAGCTTCACACCAGTACAGCTCAGCTGAGAGAAAAGCACATCATTAAATTAGTGGATTTGATATGATCACATTGTCAGTTAAATCATTCTTCATACTTCAACTTGATATTCTCAGAAAAATATCAATTGATACCAATATCACTTAACCCATTTAGCCATTGCTCCACGGTTCTCCAATTCCAGTTCTAAGTGTGAAGATAACAACTGAGCAGGAGGAGCTGCATTGAAGTGAGGTGTTGTCCATGGGAGGGCAGTCTGAACGTGGTGACCCCAAATCCAGTATCTGACGTTTATGAAGCTCGGGTAGAGCCAAGTTTAGCAGTGATCATCATTGATAGTCAGTGTGCACTGTGAACAAGTTCATGGCACACAATGACTTTTTAAACAAATTATGAGGTTAAATTTTTTTTGGACTAACAAACGGATTTTTATCTGGTTTAAGTGACATTGCCTTATTGCATGTTGACATTCCTGTTGACACAAGATACCGAGTGGGATTTGTTTCCTAGGGTGTGAATCAGCCACCAAAGAGGACTCAGTTTGGTGAATCAGTGTTCAGCAAACTATCTCTGAATCTGAATCTGAACTACCCAACACTAGAACTGAAGAAGCCTCATGGATGAAAGGTGAAACGTCTTCAGTCCAGAAACTTTCTTAAAGTCCAGTGGATTGATTGAAACAGCTTTGGATCTCTGAATCTAAGTTCCCAGCATTACAACTAGAGGGTCATTTGTCAGATGTATAATCCTGCGCATGAAGAGGGAGCCAATAAGTTCATTAAAGTCAGTGTCCTTTGTAAGTAGAGGGTGAATTGTTTGCTGCTTGTTTAGTTATGTTGTCTTTTTTGGCGGCTATCCAAGAGATGTGGTTTTGCATTCCACTTAAATGATGAATAATTGTGATCTATGATGTTGTGCCAGTAAGCTGCTTCATTGTTGTACTGTGGAAATCCACAGCATATTGTATGTGCATGTGTGTATTTTTTTTTGTTTACTGGAAAACTTTGTTGTGATTTGTGAGTCTGTTGAGCTCTGTGGCAGTGTGTCCTAATTGTGCATTTGCTTTGCAGCATGGCCATGTTTGTCTTTGATGCTATTTCACAGGCAGCAGCCAGCCACTGCTTCAAAGCCTGGTACCGTGTATGAGCATGAAGGGATGTCACTGTGTGTTTGTGCAGAGCTGCAGTTGGACAACAGTACTGTCACTCGCTGTTTTAATGCTTGTCCCTCTCCTTCCTGCGTAGTTTCACTCCCCCATTGTCTAAGATTGTGAAGTTTGTTAGATCTGGAATTATTGGTGGGCTGTCGACTTTCTACTGGTTTGACTCTCATTAGTGTCTCTTGCTGCTTTCATGCTCAACATGTTTTGTATATATTCACTTTTTTTTTTTCATATTGGCTGTTGTCATTTTGTTGGCATGAGTTTGTATTTGTTCCTTTGCTTGTGTATTTTTCTGAATCTAACACTGACTGTAGCTGAATTTCTGTGCTGTTTCTGCATCAGTATGAGCGGCGGTGGGCAGCGGGTAGCTCAGCTGTAGAGCAGGTTGTCCATTGATCCAAGATCGCAGGTTTGATTCCCGCTCCTGCCCAACCACCAGGAGTGTGAGCTGACAGTGGGAGGTGTCAGCTCACCTCAGGAGCACTGCCGAGGCGCCCTTGATTAAGGCGCCTCCCCCTTTTACAAGTTGCTCACCGGGGCTCACCACGATGGAACTGCCCGCCACTCTACCCCGCCCACCCCATCTCATGCTTGCAGGCCCCTTGTGTGTGCATGTGTTACAGGGCCTGTACACACAATATATATGTGCATGTGAGTGACTAGAGTGTGCTTCTAATTTCCCTTCGTGGATTACAAGAGTATAGATATAAAATAAATAAAATCAGACCCACCAGCGTTCACTCCCAAGCAGCCGGTGCTAATTCAGGTGGTGGAAGATGACATCCCACTGCTGAGCTCATCTCACCCAGAGGAGATCTCCTGCATTTGGTTGCACCACAGGGAGAACTGGTCAAAGGTGATCTGGGGCTGTTTGATGGCTCTATAAACCAGGCCCTACTTGAGCTGAGCCAGCAAGTAAGCACTCAGCTCTGCTATTCAGGGTCTGAATAAAACATGGTGGGTTAGCCAGCATGGAACCCAGCCAAATGTGCTTCTCATTATGGCTCTAATGTATGCAGTCTAAATGAGGATTGCTGTCTCACTGAATGCAACACGTTTCTAAACCTGGTTTCTCCTCCAGGCCAGTGTCATCAGGGGCCAGCATACCCAATCTCTTCTCCGTTCTTATCTCTGTTAGCTCCATCAAATGCAGCCCTCACCATAAGATTACTATGTGGAATGTAGAAACAACTTTACTACAGTTTGATTGCTCAGGTACAGACAGTGTTTCTCACATAGGTCATTGTTGGCTTGATATGGGAAAGCAGCCAGTCCAATCAATAATGCACAATTAGATGTCACTTAAAGACTGGTGGCCAGAGGACATGCGGTTGATGAGCGCATAATGAATGCTTGATTTTCCACCGGTTGCATTTGTGTGTACGTGTGTTCATGTGCTCGCATATTCATGTGCTTGCATATGTCTGTGTGCATGCATGTCAGTGCATGTGTGTGTGTGTGTGTACATGTGTTTGTACTTCCATATTTTTGTAAAGAGGGTGATCCAGGCTACCATTGTCCAGATGGATTCACACTGGAAATTGAAAATGTGAAGAGGAAAGATGCTGGAATTTTCACAATCAGTCATAGTCAGGTGTACGAATGATGAGGGTGTAAACCAAACCTCCATCAGGCTGGATGGTCAGTGTAAGAACCAGCACACAGAGAACAAATGAGCACGCACATACACTAACAAACACACTCTCATTTGTCAGCTATATTCTGGTCAAGAGGTTTTATGTTTGATATTGATGGCAATGTTTTCTCACAGTAACAATTTTTACACCATATCTGTAGAACACTTTGCAAAGATGTGACACGACATATAACAGTTACACTAGGTGCAACTGTAATTCCCCCCACCCCCATCTGCTTGGATCATTTTTAGAAAGTTCTTGTTTAAGTTATGTCAAGAATAAATTTATGCTAGCAAAACAAGGCACAACACATAATATTAAATGGAACAATACATCATATAGTAACATTAAAAAATATGGAAATGCCCAAAAATGGTAAATAGGTTAATTTTAACAGATGACTGTATTGTTCTTCTCCGAACATTCAATCATTAACGATCAAGGCTGGATTGACGTTAACCACTGTTACAGATATTGCATATCCACGTGGGCTTGGCAGCACAACACAAACTTTTGTCAGTAAATGTAATTGTATTTCAAATGACAGCATTTTGTTTTTAATTCACATTTCAGCCAAACCTTTTGAATTTTGGTCATAGAACACTGGTAACATGTTTTATGCTGGTATTAGGTAAGAACTCAGTTAGACTTTTATAACATTCTGAAGTACATTCACAATTAAAAGTCTCATTTTCAGGCTTTCTAGATTTGTTGGTAACCGTATGGTCAAACACAATTATCACTGTTGGATTGACTTCTGCCTTTAGACATTGTCTATGACCAATGTTTGTTACTTATGATTGTTTGCTTATAACCTGAATTGCTTTACTAAAGCAACAAAGTACCAGTGCATACACGCTTGTTGACACACACAGACAACATATATTTTCAGATCCTGCACAGCAAACATGCTTCATTAATTAGGCCTCAATGCAAGGCCATGCACTTCCACCGCTGCCCCAGGCCCAGCCTTGAGCTCCAGGCCCACTGCCCCAATACTGATGATTTAATAATGGAACTGTTGAAAATGTAGGCCTGCCGGTTTCACCAAAGCCCATGGCACACGCTTAATGGATTCTGTCGTTCTGATCTGACTGGGTTTGACAGTTGCATATATTTATTATGTATGGAGGATTGTAGTAGCTTTTATGGGTGGCGGCGTAGCCCACTTAACAATGTCGGTCTTGGTTAGCAGGCTAACATGGGTGGATCCCCAAAACACCCAGAGGTCTGTGTCCCTGTAGTGTTTCCCACCATTGTTCTTCAAGTGTGAGCATAGGTTTAGACAAGTAGGCACTAATGGTTCTATTGTGTGAGTACATGGCACTCATGGGGAGTATAAAAAGCTTGTGAAGTAGAGGCAAATAAAGAGGAGTGCTGTGGTCAGAAAGGAGAGATGATTTTATGGAGGAGGAATTGGTCAGTCTGTTTTGGTCTCTGTGGTGATGTGCTCACGCTGGAGGGCTGCGTTGGTCACATGTCCATTTTTTCGCTCTTGTTGCCGATGCATATGTAATCCACCAACATATATGGGGGTATGATATTTTATCTATAAAAGAGGCCAATTAAGACAGGGTTATGCACAAGTTCAAAGGCAAGACAGTGGGAGTGTAATCATAGCAATACAGCGTTCTTGTTTAATGGTTTGAGAAATGGGTCATCCCTGGTTGGCCAGTTAACCTTTGGCTCTGCTTCAACCTCATCCAATTTTCTTTCTCAGATGCTCCCTATGTCAGGGCAGAGAAAGACCACATGTTTGTGGACCTGAGGGAAACAGCAGACCTGATATGTATGGCAGATGTCAACCCTGTTTTACTGTGCATTTTCTCTTGGAAATCTTCAGTGAGAGCACAAAAAGAAGAACGGCCATACCCTGAATCGTATTACTGTCATCTGGCTTCCTTCCTTTTTTTTTCATCCATTTTTACCGTATATCACTGGCCTTTCTAAATCCGCAGAAGCACCATATTTCACTGGCTGTAACTATCCTTCCACCTCACCTCTTCTTGCTCCAGCCTCAGTCCAAATCCAGAAAAATAGCTTTCATTACTGCTGCGTGACTAAAGGGCACATTTGTCAATGTGGCATGGTCTCTGTATCTACTGATGCCTTCTCTGGTCCAACCTACCCCCTGGCAATACTGTGTGTCCCGCTTTCAACCTGCACAGCCCCTCCTTTTCACTCTCCCTCTGGTTCTCCAACCCTTGGCATGATCTCAATCCTCATCCCCATCTCAAGCTTGCATCGTTTGCTGCTCAATCTCGTCTACATGTCTTCCCACTGTACCCCCACCCCCAACTTCAACCCTCACCTAGGGGGAAGAGAAAGTGTATTGAAGGATAGCTGCTGTCTGCCGTTTATTCCCAATTACTCTGTCATCCACAGGGAGAAGGGGAGGCAGAGACTGTTGGAGACACTCAGGAAGAAAAATCTGGCCTTCTGACCGTCAATGGTGTTACCCGGGCTCATGCTAGTCAGCCAATAATGGAAACCCCTGCCATGGTAGATCTGCAGCTGGTAGTATAGTGTGAGTTTGGGTCAGAGAAGAAAAAAAGCATTCATGAAAGCTCTGTCTCGAAAGATGTCCAGGTCCAATAGTGCTGTTAAATGAGATAGTGTGGTCGGCACGGAAAACAATATTCTATTAGTAATAATAACTGAAGTAATTTAAGTAAAAATTGTCAGTAGCAGTATGTAGTTCTACACTGTAGTAGTAATGGAAGGAGTATCAAGGATGACACCAATGAGGCTATATATTTTCATTAAGTTTATATTCTGTGTGTGTGTGTGTGTGTGTGTGTGTGTGTGTGTGTGTGTGTGTGTGTGTGTGTGTGTGTGTGTGTGTGTGTGTGTGTGTGTGTGTGTGTGTGTGTGTGTGTGTGTGCGCGTAGTGTGTGTGTTGCAGATATGAGGAGCAGACAGTGAGGGAGCACAGTTCGAGTAGTAAATGTGAGCGCTGTTCTGCACTGTGCTGTTTTCAGCTGCCCTGCTCACAGCTCTCTAGGAGAAGAGAGGCTAGACATCCAGCTTGTCAGCACAAGTAGTTTCTATGCACATTTTTGTTTTCTGTCTGTATGAGTTTTAATGTTTGGCTAACTGAGCTTCTCTCCACAACGTCCATTTTTGTTGAATGCCACATATTTATATTGTGTTTCCGTATATCTTCCCTCCTTCTTGATTTTTTTGAAACTTTTGAACTTTCATTATGATATGGTAACAACATTATCATCATCATTTTATAAATTCACAGAAAATTAACACCCAGTGCTGCCACTTTTACCTCATTAGTTTGTCCTCAGGGTAAATTCTCATGGTTCTCGTCAACACACTCTCCATCATAAAAGAAAAAACACAAATAATGATAGTACATAACTTTCACACAACTTTCCAAACATGAAATGTGAGAGTATTATGAAGAAAGTAATGTATAAAAAGTGCGAAGGGTAAACAGAGCAACAAGTATATGTAATGTTCTCTGACCTTAACATCTGTATCAATGTCTTAGTTGTTTCTTAAGAAAGCATGCCCAGTATATGTCAGGTATCAGGTTGCAATTATTATTTTTAGACTGTCTTCCTGCAAGTGGTCAAAAATCCCTCGAAGCAGCTATAATGGTAAATGCTGAAAGTCAGAGGTTAGGTACATAACATCATGGGATTATATATACACACTTGGCTGTGGAACATTTATCCCCTTGGTTTTAATTAAGCAGCATCTTTCAATAATTGTCTGCAGTGCTTTGTCCAAGGTTTATATCCCTTTCCAACAACATGACAACAGTGTGGGAGGGCCATTGAACGTGCAGAATTCTGTAAACAGTAGAGAGCTGTTACTCCTGAGTGTCAGTTCTGTGAGGAACTTATTCCATTGCTTTATCTCAACCTTATCATTTTGCCCACAGCGCTGCTTCACTTCTCCCTCAGATAATGCTGCAGTGATATTTTTGCTCTCCTGGCATGCTTAGAATTTCAGGCTTCAAGCTACTACTCTATCCCTGCACCAGCATCATTATCACCACAGTCCTGGTCTCGGCAAGGGCCCACAGCCATCATTGGACACATTTAATGTTTACTGTAAAGCCCATAAAATAATCCAATATTGGCTGTGTTTTTCACCACCTTTTTTTTTTTATTTTTATGTTTGCTGTGAATATTCATAATTAATCTGGCTCAGTGATAATAAATTTTATATGCGTCCTTATCATTTTAGAGCCTGAGAGGAAAAAAGAGTTTTTTTGTAGTTTTTTTATTTTTTATTTTGTTCTTTTAGCATGGGGCTTTTTGGATTTGAAAGAGACGAAATTGAAATAAGGCTGACCCTTTTGCCCTGAAATCTTATGAGTGGAGCTGATAATGGAAATTATTTACTTTCCAAACTGCAGCCTAAAGCTAAGAACAAGAAAGAGCAGCCCCATATGTTTCTGCTCTATCTCTCTTCCTTCATTCTATAACTACGGTATCTCTCCATTTGCCCCCCAAATCACCCTTCCTTTTTTCCATGCTTCAAATGTAAAATAATCCCATTTCCTCCACTACCCTAACTGAAGCAATGGCTCATGTCAGACTGGAGGTCTTCTTAGCACCTTTTGATATGTCCACAATATCAATAATGATCTATGATTCGTCAATGAATGACTTACTTTGGACAAATGAGCAGTTTAGTTTAGAGAGGGATCAGATATACCCCTGGCCATTTTTCCTGATCATGAAACAAAGCACCACTACCAACGATGTTTAGAAATGCAAACTTTGTCAGAGAGAACAAAACCTGAAATACACTGTTAAAAATCTTTTGAGTCTGACTAAGAAGTTCAGATCATTTTGACCATTTTAACCATATTGATTGCGGTCCCTTCATTCATTACATTCTTGCGGACATGACATTTAATATTAAGGTATTTAAATAAATCTACCTAAGATTGTGGTTACTGCACCCACAGACATTTCATGAAATAACTAGTTACTCTTGGTCCTTCTGGTATACACATCTCACCGAGAGGCATTATGCTTTCAAATTCAGTTGCAGTGTGATCAATCTTCTTCTTCTTTTCCTTTCGGCTTTTCCCTTCAGGGGTCGCCACAGCGAATCAATTGCCTCCATCTAACCCTGTCCTTTGCATCCTCTTCTGTCACACCAACTACCTTCATGTCCTCTTTCACTACATCCATAAACCTCCTCTTTGGTCTTCCTCTAGGCCTCTTGCCTGGCAGTTCAAAACTCAGCATCCTTCTTCTTCTTCTTTTCCTTTTGGCTTTTCCCTTCAGGGGTCGCCACAGCGAATCAACCGCCTCCATCTAACCCTGTCTTCTGCATCCTCTTCTCTCACACCAACTACCTTCATGTCCTCTTTCACTACATCCATAAACCTCCTCTTTGGTCTTCCTCTAGGCCTCCTGCCTGGCAGTTCAAAACTCAGCATCCTTCTACCAATATATTCACTATCTCTCCTCTGGACATGTCCAAACCATCTCAGTCTGGCCTCTCTGACTTTATCTCCAAAACCTCTAACATGTGCTGTCCCTCTGATGTACTCATTCCTGATCCTATCCTTCCTGGTCACTCCCAGAGAGAACCTCAGCATCTTCATCTCTGCTACCTCCAGCTCTGCCTCCTGTCTTTTCCTCAGTGACACTGTCTCTAGACCAAACAACATCGCTGGTCTCACCACAGTTTTGTACACCTTTCCTTTCATTTTAGCTGAAACTCTTCTATCACACATCACACCTGACACTTTTCTCCACCCATTCCATCCTGCCTGGACACGTTTCTTCACCTCTTTTCCACACTCTCCATTGCTCTGGACTGTTGACCCTAAGTATTTAAAATCCTCCACCTTCTTGATCTCTTCTCCCTGTAACCTCACTCTTCCACTTTGGTCCCTCTCATTCACACACATGTACTCTGTCTTACTGCGGCTAACCTTCATCCCTCTCCTTTCCAGGACAAACCTCCACCTCTCTAGCTTCTCCTCCACCTCTTCCCTACTCTCACTGCAGATCACAATGTCATCTGCAAACATCATAGTCCATGGAGATTCCTGTCTAACCTCGTCTGTCAGTCTGTCCATCACCATAGCGAAAAAGAAGGGGCTCAGAGCTGATCCCTGATGCAGTCCCACCTCCACCTTGAACTCCTCTGTCACACCTACAGCACACCTCACCACTGTCTTACAGTCCTCATACATGTCCTGCACCGCTCTAACATACTTCTCTGCCACTCCAGACTTCCTCATACAATACCACAGTTCCTCTCTGGGCACCCTGTCATAAGCTTTCTCCAGATCTACAAAAACACAATGCAGCTCCCTCTGGCCTTCTCTGTACTTCTCTATCAACATCCTCAAAGCAAATACTGCATCTGTAGTACTCTTTTGCAGTGTGATCAATATTTCTCAAAAATATGTCAAACATTATATAATCTCAATAAAAATTCTTCCCATTCTATTTCTATGCTAATGGACATAAGCTCTGAACTCTATTTTACATATTATTGACTTTGTTAACCACTCCAAATCAAAGAGGAAAGCTAGAGCGGAGGAATGAACTTATTGGCCAGCAGAGCCTCATGTGTTATCTCTGCATATGCATCACTCGACTCTCTCCATTTCTTAACACTTGAAGCCCGTTATGAATAGACACTTAAGTAGTGAAGTTGACTCTTGCCCAATGGAGAGCACATTTCTCTTCTTCCTTCACCCTCAGATCATCCAGATCCTCCTTCATCATTTCACTGTTGACCAGGACTTGGTCACTTTGGATTAGGTTCCTTGCTTCACATGGAGGTTTTCAGCAGAGGTTTCACGTAAGATGAGGTTTCAATGGAGGATCTTGGTTGAAGAATGACACCCTTTCATAGAGAAGTGTATTTGACAGTGCCCTTTGGTTGTCAGATTATGCTGGAATGAGTCATTAGTTTCCTCTACATGGACATCTTTCCTCCCAGAGCAACAAGCTTAACAGTCCCCGGTATGCAGCCTGCAACCTTCTACAACTTCTCTGTCAATGCCCACAATGCAATAGGAGAAAGTGACGATGCAGACAACAATGCAGTACTGACCATCACCACCAAGGGTCAGCTTGGAGTAAACACAGCTTGACGCTAATCTCACAGGACTGTACAACTGATCTGATGATCTCTAATTACTTAATAGAAACATATCATACATTCAATTGTGGCATGTGAGTTCTGGTATTGTAATTCTCCTTTCTTTCTCTATAGAGATACCAGAAATAGAAGAAATCCCAACAGATGATGACTAAGTCTTACAGAGTGAGTCTTTTATCACAACTGCATGCAAAAGCTGTAAAAGACTTGTGGGAAATTGCTGTTTGCAGAGAGGCTAGCTTCATTTAGCTAAATCATGTTCATGTATGCACCTCCAAGGCTGTTAATGTTTGCTCTATGAAAGCAGCAGTTGTCATAGCACCCACCCACACTTCGCCCTGTTACTCTCTGCTCATTCAATAACAGAAAGTGATTGGGTCAGTTTTTATCTTAGCAAATTTCCATATTAAGCCCTCTTTATCATCCATTGTTATGCATTGAGATAATGCATCTAATGTTTTATGAACTAGGGTCAAGTGGACTACCAGCATATTTGACAGTAATGTTCCCTGTGGGTTTTTAAGTCATGCTGGTGTTTAATTCACTGGAATGCTTCTTTGGAGAGAGGTGGAAAAAGAGCCAAGGCCAGGCCGGTGACTGTGAGGATATATTTTAAACCACAGACATGTTTAGTCCATCACTGTCTGTCATTGTATTTCTGACTTGTCAACATAATCCAAAGGACATAATTCTAAAACATGATGCAATTGTCAACTCAGTCTCCTCTCTTCTCATCTCTCCATGTCCATCATTCTATCCCTCTATGTGCATGTCTCATCTTCTTGTTCTAATTCTCTAAGCTTCCACCTCTTGTCATATTCATCCTTCAAAGCTGTCAGTGTTTCATCCATATCTTTTCATCTCATCTGCTACCTTTTTTGTCCTTCCCCTATCTCAATGTCTCTTTTTATTTGTCCTTCACTGTCAGGTTCTCCATTCTCTATCTTTTATTTTTCATTCCTCACCTTCCTCTGTCCTCTATTTTGCATGTATTTTAACAGTTTACATGTCTTTAATTCACGTTTTTTGGTTGTGGTGGAGAGGAGGCAATCAATTTCAGCGCTTGTGAGATGATCTTCCTTTTCTAAAGTTCTAACACTACGCAGTTATTTACCTCATTCTGTTTGCCCTGTAGGGGGTACAGGGAGCACTGTATTGGATGGGAAGGAGATTGAAAATGAGGGGTAATTTGAGGTTCTGCACTTGAAATAATAAACAGTCACTGAGAATACTTGTTTTATTAATGCCATTGACATTTCATCACAATCCCACAAAAGACAGACACCATATCAAACATTTTTTACTAAGACATAGTAAGAAAAGAATGTTTTGCATCTTTGATAGCACATACTGAGGATTAAGAGATAGGAAATTAATTTCAAAACTTAAATCTAAAAAAAGAATCAGATTTGTCCATGTAGGTCCAATCAGTCAACTGAAAGAAACTCCAATAGGTGTGAGAGCAGAGAAAACATCAACACCACAGCCCAACACTGTCTTAACAATGTCTATGAGAGCCATGCTATGGAATGACACAAAAAGTCTTCTCTGTCTAAATAGTTGTGAAGTCACAGTTTTTGCCCAAAATAGATCAATTAATTAGTCCTTTAGCTGTGCATAGACATGGATACCTCACAATTACCATTTCTTTCAGCCAAATCAGTTAAACTAATCTACTGTTTTATTTATCTGTGGTCACATCCTCTTAAAGGCAGATAGGTTCAGTTTTATTTTCCAATATTTAGAATTTCCCGCACCTCAATGCGGTGAGGGTGATAGTCACAGCATAGTAAACAGCAACAATTTGTTCTTTAAACAAAACCATAGTTACTGAGCATGGTCCTCAGACTTTGTTTCCATCCATTTCATATTTAATCCTCTCTTCTTTTTTGTTCTGATTAAACCATTAAGTCTATTCCCATGTATTTTATTAAACAGGAGGTAAAAATGTCTGAAACCTCAGAGGTAGATCAATGAAGGCAAACTTAACCACACCAATCTGAATGGTTCAATTCTTTTCAAGGCCTGTAGAAAGATAAATGGGGATAGCTACCTGAATTTACTGCATCATCTTCTGCCTGAATGTAGCACATGTGGAAAAGTCATTTATCTATCTGAAGTTACACAGGGTCAAAGCTGATCTGATGCCATCTCTTCTTTCTCATTCATTCCAGGAAAGGTCCAGTTATTATTACCCATCCTGCCTCTCAGCCCACACCCTGAGGAAATACGCAGGCTCTCTGAAAAAGTATGGGTCAAATTAAAAAAAACAACAGTTTACACCTCATGCCCACAGACATTATTCTGTCTGAGTCAATTAAAAGTTACTGAACATTTGTCTTAACTACTGGCAAACAACTGCAATGTGCATGTGTTATTCCTTACCTATGTTTTGTGTGAATGTTTCTGTGTGTCCTTAAAGATGTCACCTACTGCCCTGTGGACTCCCGCAGCTATCTGAATGAAGAGACGAGGGTTTGTGCCAAGACAATCTCACTTCCTGTCCCTGTTTCCCTCTGCCCTTGTTTAACCCTGGACTGACTCATCACAGGAATAAGTGGAAACCACCTATACTCCATCAGGTCAGTGAGGAGAACCCCAATCGATGAGACGATCAGAGCACCTATTTGATTCTTTTTTCACAAAGTGTCAAAATACATCATTGCTTAAGGTGGATGATTTATGGAGTGAAATGTGCAAGCTGGTACAGGCAGACAACTTGATCTTCACTGCTGTAACACACATATGCGCGACATGCTTCATCACCAAATTTGGCAGTTTATTCAAGGTCCAACAATTTCCAGCCTCTCCTTCTGCTTGTCAATGCAGCTATTCCCTCACCATCACCCCAACATCCACCTGCAGGCTCTGTCCAGGGGGCTCAGGAAATGTTCTCATCACTTCCTAATATATTCATATGAACATGTCAGCAGGGAGTGATGCAGTTGGAGTCTAGACGCCCTGGAGCCTAAACCCAGACATGTTCTGCTGCTGTTGTAATAAACTCATGAGTTATATGACTGAAATTCTACATAAGTGCAACTGAGCTGAAATCTGACTCTCAGCAGGTCAACGAACGAGTGAGGGATTTCATGGGTGTTCCACAACCAGGGAGAGACTCTGATCTTCATTTGAATTGAGAGAATTAGTTTAGAATGAGAAGAATAGACGAAAAAGCATGTGATTCAAGAGTCACATGCTATCATTACCAGATAGTAAATACATACTGCAGTTCTTTATTTTATTGTTTTACAAAACCCGGCCAGAATGAATGAACCAGTTTATTCTATTGCTATTATTTCACTAAAATAATAGCTGACCAAAGGCCAGACAGTAACACAATGCCTCAAAGACTTGAGCCACCTTCCTACTTTTGCCTGCAGGTGAACATGAATCAGTAGTCTGAAAAAACGACTGACAGCATTGGTTGGCACTTAGGCAGAAGGCAGCATTGACTCATGTGGCCATCAGATCAGATGGCAGCCTTTTTGACCCACTTTCCTACATGTATCCGAATGAGAACTGGTCCCACCCCTGCCTGAGTCTCTGTCCTTCTACAACAGGAATCCCTACAAGGGCTTAGTGCAATAGTTGTATTTACCATGGCAGTGACTTTAGGATGTAAAGCGATATCTAGGGCCAGACTCTAATCCTGTTTCCTCTTGAAGTTCAGCTCAAAGCATCAGTAGGTGAGAAAAACTATGCAGTGGTTTTGACTCACTGAGGGTGGGGAGTTAACAAGAAATAGGTTCAGGAAGAGAGGGTAATGCTGAGCTGCAAGCCTTCTGTGACTACTGCGAAAGAAAAAAAGTATTTACTTTGCTTTGTGACATTCAAAAAATAGTGTGAGGTGAAGATAGTGACTTTGAGTTTCATTTCACCAACCATATAATAGTTATAATTTTTATTTATAGAATATTTTCTAAATCAGAGTCACACAAAACTAGAAATGAAAGAAAAAAATGACTAAAATTTAGAACAAAGGTTATTTCTTGTAATATGAGATAAAATCAAACCAGTTAAAAACAATAAGGAGTCTTCAGACAAATTAACAGGTTTGTGAAGCTCTACTTTAGCGCAGGAGCAATTTGAGCTTAACGTTAGCATGCCAATATACCTGCACTGACAATGCTAGCATGTCGATGCTTAGCAGGTGTGTTATTTATTGAGCTTGCTGTCTTAGTTTATTTAACATATTAAAAAGCCTCTTTGAAACATTTGATAATTACTGTTAAAACACAGCTGAGACTGATGGAATGTTAATAGCTTTACAGATATGTCATGAACCAGTCAGGAGATACATCCTGAGGGGACGTGAAGGTTTTCACAATTTCACGTAGCAATCTATCTAAGTTATGTCTTCACCCTGTTCCTGCTTCAAGCGTCTGCTTTTCCCTCCAGCACAATTTGTCACATCAGTCTCATGAGTGTACACGTAACCTACATCACAAATCACTGACAGCACACACAGTCCAGTGAGACAAAGAAAACAGGTATAATCTTCAGTCGCCTCAGTAAAAATGTCCTCCTTCCTTTTATTTTATTTTTGAGAAATCCTTCATAATGAATGACTTTCAAAGCATTATTAGCTGTGGAATTATTGAGTTCCAGTATGTAAGAGGTGATCACTTAATCCTGATTTGGTTGTTTTTGACACATTTGTCCACAGAATAGCATTCTATTTCCTAAACAGAGCTTGCCTGACTGCCAGCAGATAAATCTCAATGTTTCACTGAGCTGCGTTTCCTCAATTAGGCTCGCTATTCTCCATCATGAGCCGTCAAGGTGTGTTTGTCTCATTACTGAACAATTGTTTAAGTTCCTGTCAAGCTGACTGCTGTGTTTAAACCAAAGCCTGTACACGATGCATCTTTCTGGCTCAGGCAGGAATGGTAATCTGCTAAACTGAAGGCTTGACAGCTCTACACTGTGTGTCAACTTGCATTTTGCTCACTTGCCTCACGAACATTTTGATATATTGTGCTCAGATGAATCTCAAGGGAGTTGCGGCATACAGGCTGCATGGGTGCCTATTAAAGTCAAAAGAGGAATTAATAAAGGAATGTAATTACCTCAACTCGAGGAGTGTTTTCACGTCTATTTTTTTTAATCTCACCTGAATGTCTTAATTTCTTTGAAAAACAAATATGAGACTAAATAAAGCTTTTATCACCTAAACAGATTGTGCTCAGTTGGTGGTAAATTTAACACAAATATCTGCAAATCATGCCATGCTTTCATTATCCCAAGTTCCCAACATGATCTAAACAAGAATACCATCAAAAGGAATAACTCCTTTTACAAACTCAACAAGGCAGTCAGAGACTGTAACATCCCGCAACTTACCTTGACCTACTTTCATTGTAGGTCAGGGTACCCTGAAAGTAGTATCTGACTAGTGCAAAGACTAGTGCATATGGAGAAGGCCAGTGTAAGTAAGACCATAGATCAAAGCTAGTGCATAGATCAAAGCAATAGCTTTGATCTAGGGTCTTACTCACGCTGGCCTTCTCCCTCATATTTCTATCCTATTTGGTTCCTGAGTGTGTAAAAGTTGAAATTTGACCGTGACCTACTTCTCTCAAGGTCAAGGTCATCCTCTCAATTCCATCCTCTTTGCTGCCCGAGTAATCTGCTTTTTGTTTCATCTTTCTATCTGCAACGGTTGTGAAGATATTTGGTGGACAAACGGACAAACGAACGAGCACACAAACTATGACAATTAGAATACATCACTGCTTCGAAGCGGGATGTAATAGCAATTTACTGGCAGTTATTACATCCCCCTTCACAACGGTGATGTATTCTAATTGTCAGAGTTCGTGTGTTCGTACGCCCGTTTGTCCGTCCGTTCGTATGTTTGGATTGCATAAGGGAGTTTGTGATAGTTTTGTTTTTTATGACAGATCATTTGATGGCAAACATACAGCCTCAGTCATACCACAGATAATGTCAAGACTTAAAATAATGCTGTATTTCACCACAGAGTAGACATGTATATATAGCCTGGACTGCAAGTTAAACAAGCAGATATTTAGTCTTGTCTAAAAATGCCACACATTAATGAGCCACACATTTCCCTATCTTAGATTGTAGGCTTTAGTCAACACTTTCTGAATCCAACACTGCTTTCCTATTTTCCCCTGAGGTAAACAATACATTTAAAGCAGCTTTCTCTTTTGAATCCCAGTGAAACCCACACTTTTTTTTTCTTTTTTGTATGTAAGCACATTTGAATTCATACATTTACTTTAGCGTCTCATACATTTAAATGCACACTTCCTCCCACTAAAAGATAGGATGAACATTTTTGCCTTCATAAATCATATACAGTGATTCTAAATGAGACAGGTCACTGCTTTTTAAAGACTATATATGGGCTGTGTCTCCATGTATATACTGTATAACTGCTTACATTCATGCAAAAAATAAGTAACGCCTTACGTGGGGAGAAAAGACATATTAAAGTCTAAAATAAAGGAATGCAAAAATGGGAATGTAAATGTAATATAATATTGTATGATAACAGACTGATCCTCCACCAATAAAAGAAATGTGCATGAATTTCAGGCTTTTGTCTACTCCTCTAAAATTAAATAATGCTCTGGGTCACAATGGTACACAGCAATACTATATAACACTAATAAAAACCAAGAATTTAATAGTATTGGAATGTCACCATGGCTCTCGTTACTCAGCCCTTGACTTTTGGTAACTCTGTTCTCTCCATGTAACCATTTCCGGTCTGCTGCCTGGTCACCTTCCAGCCCACCTGCCGGCCTTGACTACTTCCCTCCTGCCGACTCACCTGCTCAGCCTGGTCATCTGGTCCACCATCTAACCACATCCTTTTGTTAAATAAATCTCTTTTTTTCCTTACCTAACGTGCTTCGCATTTGGGTCCTACAGTAAACCTTGACAACAGAGAGATTATCAATCACAATGAACAAGCAGAATTGCATCTTTTGGATTCTTGTTGAAAAGGTTGGTATTTAAAATAAGAATGTGTATTTCCTCAAGAGCATGCCTATTTTGGAATATCTTCAATTCAACATGATTAAAAGAAATAATAAAGTTCTTCACTAATAAGTGGAAAAATACATAACTGCAGCTTTCCTAAGGAATTAAATTTAACTGCCTGCAAATACAGCAACAATTTCTTCCACCGTGGGCATGCATTTCCTTTTTGTACACATATGACAGATGGCTCTGTGGACAGAAAAGACAGCAAAAGCAAGCTGCACAGAATGACAGACAGGCAAAAAAAATACAATGGAAAGGAATATACTGTCAGCAATACAAAAATAAAGGAGGAATACAAGCCACAGTGCACAGACACAGGAAAACTGCAAATGGGGTGAGTGAGACTGTAAAGCTGGAAACAAAAGAACAAGAAGGAGGAGGCCATGTCATGAGAAAGAGTGGGTGAGCGAGAGACTCCAAGTTCAGACAGTTAGATGAGGAAGTGCAGCTCGTAGCACATGGGTGTGGTCGGTTAGCAGTTACTACATCAGTCTATCGGAAGTGACACACATAGGAAGGCACTGCAGATGATGAGACAGTGGATAAATCCCAGGACTGCAGCACCTCACAGGATGGATAATAAGGTAAGCATAACAGCCTGGATGGATGACCACATATCAAAAGGCTGAGGGGCATTTCGGTGAAGCAGACCGAAAGGAGATTGATGAAGGATGGCAGACAAACGGATGAACAGACAGAGGAGAGTGAGTGAGAGTGCTAGATGTGACAACAGTCAGGCAGGTCAGGCTAGGGGAAGGGGGGGAGACTCCTTCGGTGCCCAGGGGAAACTGGCTCCATCTTGACATATGCTCTGGAGTGAAATGAAGATTGGCATGACCTGCTAATCTGAGCTATCACAGCTCATGATGTCCATGGACACTCACCTGTCACAATGTTCCAAGCCCGGAGGACGATCTGCCACCAGGATAGGTCAAAGATTGGGATTCATTTTCTGCTGGGGAGTGGATTCAAAATAAGCCACTGGCCTAGACGTCCATCTGTCACTCCACCTGCTTCAGCTGTACCTGCTTGATACTTGTTTGTTTTTTTGTTTTTTTATTACAGCTATGAGCTTCATGCAATGTTGGACATGTTTTTTCCTACTTCTGTTTTTCTTTAGTGTTTTGTTCCAAGCTAGGGGCAATATGTTGTGAGGGGGAGGAAAGAGCATGTTTTCCCACTGATTCAGAGAACGAGACTCACAAGTGCTGGATTTCCATTAAGTTAAAAATGTCATTTTGACACATCCTGCAATGTCATTTTTTTAATTGGCGACAGTAGCCAACTTAAAAGATATGATGAAGTTTGATCAACGGTGCCATGAAGTCAAACAAACTTGTGTGGGAAGAATGTGTACACAATGCACGTCCTCTATCACTCATGTTTGACAAATGGGAACAGAACTTGTGGTTATGATGTGTGTATCCTGTAAAGTTTGACATCCAAAGTAATGGTCTGTTTTCTATCATGCTGTAAGGAGTGTGGGTACTCCTATTTGTGTGCATGAGGAGGAAGAAGAGATGGCCATGCGCCGCAAACCTCAGCATGTACTCAGCTTCCTGTCTGGTAGAAATGCACTTGTACAAAATGTTCTCTGGCTCCAGTGATCTGAGCAGATCATTCTGTTACTATTGAGCATTTGGTTAACTTGTACTTATGGGTTGATTAAATATTTGTAACTATAAATAAAGACCATTGTATACTTGTGAGCTTAATATTTGCCCTTTGTGCTCATGAGCGAACATTTCATATGGATGTTCTCTGTAATATCTGAGGGGCTGTGTTTATTTTTCTGATCTGAAATGAAGAAGTTGGGCTTATTTCCTTTTTTTTTTGACTGAGTGTGATGAATTGTTACTTGTAAAATCGGTCGTTGGTTGTCATTGTGTATGTCATTGTTTCAACTCCTCATAACCCGTTTTTCTCTTTCAGATCTGTTTGGTTTCCATGATCTCTTTGATGCTTTTCATATTCCAAGGTGAGGGCAAAACATTTCAGCCAACTTAGAAATGTTCAACTGTGAGTCTCTACAACCCTTGCTGAACTGCAACCTCTCAGATCACAGGCTAACGGTGCTCTCAGTGTTTACCCCAATCAAAAACAGCAGAATGCCATCACATATTTAAATGGACAAAACAGAACCCTGTATTTCACAAAATGCTGAATTTTGCCGGTCTGTCTTTGTAAATAATATAGTGTTTTAAGAATGCTCCTTCTACACCAGTTCTTGATGCTATCACTTGTCAGTTGACCTGTGCGCCTCTATTTACTTTGGGTTTACTCTGGATATCAACCGTTATGACTGTGACATCAATAAGCCTAAGTGTATTGTACCCAGTAAGGGTGTGTTTTATTGTTTAATAGTTCATCATGTTTGGAGAAGGAAGAATGTTTTAGTCACCTTTACTTCCGCTACAGAGGTAATGTTGTAGCCTGAGTTCATTTGCCTTACTGTGTGCAGGCAGAGAGGTATGAATGGAGATTTTATGGAGAAAACAATTAATTACAATTTAGCAGTGGTCAAGATCATAATCTGGATTCATAATGTTGTTTTTATTTGATATTCATTACCATGCAAGATAGAGGCAATGAGAATAATAATGTATGCTATACCTACAAAATGTCTACACAATGTTCTACTACACATCAAAGTCTTCTCAAATGAGTATGAAATCCAATGATAATGCTACAGAGACAAACAGCGCTCCATAACTTAATTTGATCATAAGTAATGAAATATAGTTTTTGTTGAATAACTGTCAAACTAATGATAGTTTCTTTAACCGCTTATTCTGGAAGGTTGCAGGGAGCCTATCTTAGCTGACTTTGTGTAGGAGGCGGAATTCACCCTGAATAAGTTCATCAAGGTTCACATGGAAAGACAACCAACCATTGACAGTCATGCCTACAGCCAATTTCGAGCCACCAATTCACCTCTGCTGTATGTTTTGGTGGGAAGAAGATGGAGAAAACAGAGGGAACTCACATAGACACAGAAATCACATATAAATCCAACACAGAAAAGTCCAAGGTCCTCACGTGGATTTGAACTAACGCCCCTTTTGCTGTGATGATATGTTATACAAAATATCACCATAAGTCTTAGACAAAATCGTTTTTGCAGGTGTGACCCGTACACCTACAGAGACAGCTATAGATGCATTAAAAGGAAGATAAATAGTTCTACGTGAGCATCCAGTTAAAACCCACAGATAATACATCCGACACGCTAAAACTATGATATGGGTTTGTTGTAGAAATAAGGACAGCAAGGAAAGCAAGGAAAGTACTGTAGTGGTTTTGTACAGCTGCAGCCATAATTTGAAGGTGCTGAGCGAGTAAACAGACAAAGGCCTCAATGTTCCTCACACAACAGTCCGGCTCTGTTGTAGCCAGAGGTTTTGTGAGAGCTACTTCTTTGCAACTGTGTCACACTGCCCCATTCATAGAACTAAAACTGAGATATGTTCTCACTGTTTATGCAAACCTCTCTCCCCTGCAAGGCTGGACGCATTCTGAAAATATGACCTCTGTCACAGCTTTGTTTTAGAGCAACAGGAATGAACAGTGTTCTTTGTTTCATGTAATCTGTATTGCATTGTGGCCTCTCCATGAGTTTTCCTCTGAGTTGTGTTGTCAGTCATTAAAATATGTGTTTCCCCATTGCAGTGTCAGGAGCGCAGAAAAACACGACCGCAGATCAAACAGAGTCAGAAAGCAACACTGTGGCAAACACTACCAATATGTCCACGGCCCAGAGTCACGCTGGTACTTATCTATCTATCTATCTATCCATCCATCCATCCATCCATCCATCCATCCATCCATCCATCCATCCATCCATCCATCCATCCATCCATCCATCCATCCATCCATTCATCCATCCATCTATATTGTTGCCTATAGTGAATGGCATGATGACTTTATCTGACTATAATAAATTGTTACCTTTCTGTTCCTGCAGCTCACAATGTCACAACAACAAAGCCACAAACAAACCCCATGTCCTCTACAGGTAACAATCTCCACACCTGTCCCTCACATACAGTATATTAACAGTTGGTAGAGCCGGTGAATTTGGCTGGTAGATAAAACATGAACACCCCCTACATTATGACATCCTTTCTCACAAATGGGGCTTACAGCATAAGTTCTCATCTCGCATGCAGTGTGCTTTAGAATTATGTATGAGGTAATTAAGAAATGTTAAACTCTGTGTCCTCATTGAGATATAGGAAGACATATTTCTGCGGCACTGCAAGAGAGGGGGGATGAGAGAAGACTGGAGTGAGAGTGACAGAGACAGCTTTAAAAAAAAGTGTCAGCCTAAATTTCCTCTGAGAGTTATTCCACTGAAATACTCAGAAATTCAATTATAAATTGAGTTAAACATAGGAATGCACCTGCAATTTTATGAAGGATAATTAAATATGGACTCATATGGCAAAGATGAAGAGTCAATATGCTCCCCTGTATAAAAATATGCCTTTGACTTCTAAAAATGCAGGAAACAGTAACTAGAAATTGAAAAATATTACAGAAACTAATGCTTTTAATGTCTCTTTTTTCCAGCATACACCATGACATCTACAACTGAGAAAACCAAACGTAGGACTTATCAAATAGTTGTGTGGGGTAACTAAAAATTTCATACTCCATAGCTTTAAATACTTTACATGCCACAGAAGTTGCAGTTTTATAATTATCTCATTGCAGACAGAACGTATCTCAATTCCCTGTCTTCCGTACAAAACCTGTGGCAGAACAGAGCCCCTCTCCTCTTTTTCCAGTAGATTTCTTGCTTGTAGAGCAAGAAGAGATAAGACATTTGATTCCTCATGCTGTGTTGTCTTACCCTAGGTGTGGTTTTGATACACTGTCAGTAGCATAACAATGGGGCAGTAAATGTGTCGTGCTATCTCTGACTCCTGCTCGCTCTCTTTTTTCTTCCTTTTTAGAATCTAAGTGGGATGAAGGTTTCACCTATGGTAAGAGACTGTTTTGTTTGTGTGTCTTATTATCAGCTTCCTTGTCCATAGCTGATTTTGATTTGTATTTTATGCATTCAGATTATGAGCATCTCCGTCTAATTGGATTGCCCATTGCATCGTGCCTTTTCCTCATCGGCATCATGATCATTGGTTGTAAGTGTGATTCTGACATCCACCTTTGTGTGATCTTCTCTCCAATTTTGTCTGTAACCTTCTTTTTTTAAGTGTGCATTACAACACAAAACTTGCTTCATATTTTCCAGAAAAAAGTTCAAACACACCTTCTCATTTAATCTTTTTCGATGACTACATTGTACATTCTCATTGAAGACATCAAACTCTTAAACACACCCATGGAATCATGTAGTGAAGAAGAAAATGTGAAGTACGTAATTTAAAGCATGTTTTATATTTTAAGGTTTAGCCAGTCTTTGCTTTAATTATTGCTTTGCACACCCTTGGCATTCTCTCAATGAGTGTCATGCAGTAGTTACCTTGTTTTCCAAGTTTTGTTCCCAGAGGTGTTGAACACTTGTTGGCCCTTTTGCCTTCACCCTGAAATCCATCTAATCCCCAACCACCTTGATTGGGTTCAGGTCCGGTGACTGTGGAGGTCAGGTCACGTGATGCAGCATTCCATCACTTTCCTTCTTGGTCAAATAGCCCTTAAACAGCCTGGAGGTGTATTTGGGGTCATTGATCTGTTGAAAAATAAATGATGGTCCAACTACGTCCAACTGGATGGGATGCCATGTTGTTGCAGGGTGCTGTGGTAACCATGCTTTTTCCAGAAAAGCACCCCCACATCATCACACCTCCATGCAAGCAGAGACCATCAGCCACCTATTCTGTGTCTCACAAAGACACTAGAGGTGAAACTAAAGATCTCAAATTTGGACTCATCAGACCAAAGCATGGATTTCCACTGGTCTAATGTCCATTCGTTGTATTTCTTGGCCCAAATAAATATGTTGTTTCTTTTCCTTAGTCGTGGTTTGTTAGCAGATATTTGACCAAAAATGCCTAAGGGCTGGTCACTCAGATGAACTTATCCTCAGCAGCAGAGGTGACCCTTAGTCTTCTGTTCCTGGGGCAGTCCTCATTCGAGCCAGTTTTGTCATAGGACTTGGTTTTTCTGACTGCACTTACGTTTATACGTAAAGTTTATACGTTTAAAGTTTTTGGACTTTTCTGGACTGACCTTCAGATCTTAAAATAATGACACGCAGTTGTTTCCGTTTTCTTTTAGGACTGGTTCTTACTATTTATGGATTCAAATAGAGCTGTCCACTGTGTAAACAACCTTATGCTCAGTAAAACTGAAGGGCCCAGCCCTGTCAAGAAGGCAAGAAAATCTACAAACTAAACTCGACAAGGCTCATCTGTTAAATATAAATCATTTCAGGTGATGACCTCATGAAGCTCACTGACAGAGGGCCAAAGCAATAATCAAAGCAAAGGGTAGTTAAAATCTAAAAAAATAAAACCTGTTTAGAGTTATTTCACTTTTTTTTTGTTTGCTACATAATTCCATATGTATTCCATCATAGTTTTGATGCCTTCAGTGAGAATCTGTAATGTAGAAAGTAATGTGAATAAAGAAAACTCATTGAATGAGAAGGTGTGTCCAAATATTTGAAAGGTAGTACATTCCATTTTGGTGACTTTCTAGATTTTAGGATTTTAACATTTGTTAAAAAAAACAAGCTTGTTCAACTTTTATTTTGACTGTGGAGTGTTGGTCTGGAGTGTGACTTTAAAACTTGTTGTCTTAACAATCTTCCAGTGGCTCTTTTATTCCTAGATGCCCTTCTCACAGCTTTACTTATCTCTGACTGTAGGTGGCAGGTTTTGCCGTCTGTGCAGGTGCTGTAAAAGGTCCTCCAAGTAAGTACTATTTGAATTTTTATTAATTAAAACTATTGAATATTTATATTGTCTTATTGTACAGTATTCCTTAGGTGCATTATTAGCACAATGATGAATGATAAAGACAATGAAAGCTGTAGTTAGGTGTTACAGTCTGTGTACACGAAGGGTGGTGGTGCTCATATTGTGCTGTTGGGAAATTTCAGTTGAGTGAGAAAAGTAATTAATATCACAGGCAACTGGATGATAAACAGCAAACAGTGAATTCAGACGTATAGCTCAGCAGAATGCTGACTACAGCGACAATGATTAATAGAAGATCAATTATGGTGAAGCCATTTGTTAGCTGCAACCATGACCGACCGACTGTAAACCACGTTTTTCCTTGTGTGGTTTATTTGTATTTCAGAAATATAAATGATTGCCTGAAAAGTGGTTCAGTCTTTGAATGTCCTGTGTTTATTTTTCAGATCATATCATGTGGTCCGAGGATAAGGACAGAGAGCATGTGTGTGTGTTTTCAAAGAGAAAAACACTCAACCCACACCTGGCGTCGCACGTGCTTGTGTGTGTGTGTCTGTGTGTGTCTGTGGACTGACTGTTTGTATGCTGCTTAGTAACAGTGTCCAAACATGTATTACAGTGACAACTGAAAAATCTGGAACCATGACCTGCTTAGTCTCTGTCAAATGTTATTTCGTCACTTCACTAAAAGTGGTTATTTATGTTGACACATTATGAAGCAGTGATTCATGTTTTAATCACACCTTCAGCCATGAAGCAGCCTTGTTTCTAATTATCTTTGTATCTGATAATGCAGCCACCGTCTAACAGCCAGGATTATTATTAAAGGTTATTAAGAATAGCATCTCATATTTTATAGTCTGGCGCAACACTCGTAGTCTGTCAGGAATCTAAACATGAAGCTGGGTAGCTTTTCTCTTCCTGATAAATGTGGCACACTCTTCACTCTTTCAGTCTTGACAAAATGTGATGTTTAGTAAAGGGTGTCTAAGCCTCTTAGTGGCTCTGTGCTTGTAAATGAGTAAAGCTCTAGATTAAACTAGATCCACTGACACATTATCTCTGCATCCATATGGCAGTGAAAAGATGCAGGAACAAACAACAAACTTGTAAGAACCATGCACATTTTATAACAGATTTAATATTCAGAATCAACAAAATCCAGAGTTCAGCATACCTATATAATATACAATGGTATACTGTGTTCGAGCTGCTTTCACAACAATGTGGAGGTCACAGCATTTGTGCAGATGCCATCAATTCATGATATGCAATTCCTCACTGCAACTCTGAAATATATTATAATATAATACAATACATACAGCATGGGTTAATCTGGATACACAAGTGCAGATGAATATAAGCACTCAATATTAAAGTCCAATTGTTTTTTGCAATACAACACTTAAAAATATTTTTCTACAAAATACGTTTTGACAAATAACTGACTCCCTCATACCAAAATTTTATACAAATAATTTCCAGTTAAGCAGTGAAGAGAAAGCATCACCTCTTAAACTCTAAAAGTATATTAAAAAAAAAATTTAATTCTTAACTCAGTAAATTTGTAAGTGAACACAATGTAGTTTATATTAAAAACTTTAAATTCAGACAAAACCTTTATCAGGTGGCCCTGATAGCAATAAAATAAGGGACATAAAGTAAGAAAAGATAACCAAATACAGAAAACTCTGTTCTGCTCTGTTGTTTTCTGTATTTGATTTCTTGCTTCAAACCTTTATATTGTTCACAAGTGGTGTCAGATGGACGATGATGTTTTCCCAACTTGCTCTGCGCTTTCAGGACAAAAAAGGTTGGCTTCAAATTGACACAACATTTAATTTGCATTTTTTTTACACATACGACATTTGAAGAAAAAACAAAGCTATAAGCAGCTGCATTTTATGTCATTGACATTTTTGGTGTCACAGTAGCAATCATTTACGTGTGGAAATAACAGGGTTCCTCACTGCTGTGGAACATTCCATGTGTACATTTTGTACAGCATTGGTGTCGTTGGGTTGTTGATTGTCCACCCATGGTAAAAATGGATTTGTAGGTTATTACGATATAACAAAAAACTGAAATGTTTTGTACTGGAAGTTTGTCTAATTGTCCTCAATTTGAAATGCTGATACATATTGAACCTAATTGGGTAATGCTACATGTTTTTTCAGAAGTAATATATAGATTACACAAAGGTGAATGATAGAAAAAATGCACAAACAACTAAAATAGCTCTACAGAGCTCACTCATCCCTTCATAAAGTTCTCTGCAAATCAGTTCGGCTGATTTGCTTAATTAGGGAATATGTCCAAAAACAAGCTCTTTAGCAATGGTGGAAAATGTAATAACTGTATCTGTCCATTAATTTGAATCTGCCCCAAAATTTAATAGGATATTTCTGGCAATAGCCCAATCCTCCTATCAAGTTTAATGGAAATCTATAATAATCACATTTGCCAATTTTTTTCAGTTAAATAAATCATCATTTTAACAGTCTACAGTCACTTTGCATGCCAAACAAGATGTGGCTACACATTTGTTTGTGCTGTGAAATCTGGCTACACTGGAGCCAAGGCCTTCCCTAGCATCAAGAATAACTGCAAGGGACAGTGACCCAAGTAAGATTTTGCTGTAACAAATCCAGTGTTTAACCTCTTGCAGCACTTTTGTGTATTTTACTCTAACATATTGTCTTGTCAAACATGAGCATATTCCCTCATCCGTCAACCTCTGCTGCAGAAAGTTCTCTTCTCCATAATGGAGCAAATCAGAACTCCAGTCCTTCTGGTTCACTGACAGAAAGCTCTTTCATATGAAATGAGTGATTTCAAGTTAAATTAAAATGGGGAACCCATCATGGATGAAACACAGGTATTGTAGGTATTGTAGGCATTTCACAATCATCTCACGATTGTTTTTGATATGTGAGAACCCCCCCCCCCACACACACACACACACACACACACACACCTTCCCCCTGCTAGTGAGTTATTAATCCAAATCTCTACTGCATTCAGAGGGTGATATACACTTGCCAGACTGGAGCAAAAGACTTAAAAAAATTTAAAAAAAGATAGGTGGAAAAGTAAACACCATCACACATGGTGGTGGTTGATTAATTTGTTGCCTTCCAAAATTTTCTCACTGGCTATTTCCACTGGCTTCATTCTTACAGAAGTGAATTGGGTACAGGTTTTTATGCACTGCTTTCTGTCATTCCTAATGGGCCAGAAAGAGAGGATGTCAGACAAGTGAATAGGAGACTGGAGTGAGAACTGGGTTGGCTAAGTGTGGATTAGCTCGGTTTGTCTCGCTCATCAACCATTTCAAACTGACAGGTCTATTCCACATCACACCATATCAAACACAAATACAGATTTCACTGCAGAACTGCTGAGAATAATTTCTTTCAGGTAAAAAAATTAAAAAAAAAGGGGTGTGTGTGTGGCTGTCCTAAATTACTGCTTTTAACAAAAGAAGTTTGGAGTCACATTCACTGGGTTTGAATGGAATTCCACAAATAGAATCCAATTAGATTATCTGAAGACATTCCAACTGTCCCAGGCTAGATTACAAAAAACCACAAACAAAAAAATAAACTATGTGTGAACTGAATTTCAAAAAGAAAACTCTTGTAGAAAGAAATGTTAAGTGTCCTGAGATAAGAAGGAGATCACATAGTTCCCTGCATTGCTCCTCCTTTGTCTGCATGTTAAGAAGACTGCTTCTCCCACCAGGAACTAAACACCTTTGTGGTTCTGCTCTGTAGGAACCGAGTAGATCCTGAAGAGAGACAGGAAGGAAATAAAGGAGAGAGGAAGGTTTATGAGAGCACAAAACTAAAAAGTATGTCATTTTTCAGATATTTTTAGGTTCTTTTCCATTTTGTTACCAGAAAGACGGAAGAAAAGCACCCCGTGTGACGGAATTCAGGAAATGGAATATCTGCCACAACGCTGCAGGGCTCTGACAGGTGCACGGCGACTGCATCACCCCAAAACACAGCTCATCCCCAGGTGGGGCTTATAAACCTGGCAAAGCACTGTTGATTCAACAAGCCAGAGGTTGCTGTGTGATTAAGCCTCTTCAGCAGAGCGATCAGTCAGCACCAAACGCTGCCAGAGCTGACTGCAGCCTCAGGAGGCAGCAAATAATCCTGTACAGGAATTTAACCCTTGCAGATAGTCCTGGGCATCTGCTCAACAATGTCAGTCCTCCTGCTGCTTGCAGATCTCCAGGGACTAATTTTAGTCACCCTAACAGCCGACCCATAAATTCTGACCCGACCAGCAGGTCACATATATTACTGCAGTGCAGAACAATGAAAACCTGATTACTCTGCAGAATGTTGTCCTACAGCCAACTGCCTTTAAATAAGTATGGAAATGAGGCAAAAAAACTAAAGTGACAGCAGCTCTCTGTGTAACTGGTTCAGGCTGTTCTGCTGTCCGATTGCTTTTGGCAGATAGTTGTCATGGCGCCACGACTATGTTTACGATGTTTTTTTAAAAAAATTATTTCGGAGCAGTTGACTCAGGCCTCACTTCATGAGGTAAGCTTTGCAACAGGTTAGGTCTTGTCCACACTGATCAGTCATTGGCCCAGTGGCAACGTCTTAGAGCTATTGTTTGATGGAGAAGATGGAAAAGCTGAGCAGTAGGGAGCGTTCGGCAGCAGCCTCAGACTGTGATACTAATTACTGTACAAGTCCAGACAGGCTCAAGTGGGTGGATGCTTGTTGTGTTGTTGTGATTCTGAGGGTTTGAATGAATTGAGGGAAATTGGCAAAGCAGCAAAAAGGCTGTTATCCACCAGACTGGTTTTTTCACCTGCAGGCTGACTTTGCGAAAAATGGAACAAGTATTTCTTAGTACAACATGAAGACAGTATATACAGAAGCCATAGGGCCATGTTGTTTAGTGTGAGAATGAAGAACACAGAATATAAGACAGCCTACTTCAAATCTGACAAGCTGCTCACATAAAAAAAAAACCACAATAAAACGTCAGAAGTACGAAAATTTGACCTTACCCTTGCTGCCGATTGTTCATGTGACGTCTAACTAACATTATAGCTGCAAGAAAAAGAAATGCAAAAAAGGTCACGACTGCACAATAGAGAAGTTCGTATTTGCTTTAGAATTAACAGCTTTACAAGGCACATAGAGACTACAGTGATTCCAGTTAAACACTGAAAGGCTTAGAGTATTTGTTAACCATATGAATGAAAGAAGCACAATTCCGTTTTTCAACATTTTGTCTCAATTGAACACATTATACTTACTGACTATTGCTGCAACTGATAGAGTCAGAGCAGTCACAGCTACAATGATGACAATTAGAGTGAACTGATCTGTAAGAAAAAAATGTGATTTTACTTTATGATCTATTCATTTATAAAAGTTTGCTGAGTTGTCATTCAGAATTTTAATACATTTGTTGTATATCACTAATTCCAACAAAAATGTTCATCCCACCTGTCTTGTCTTCTTCCCCTATTTCTGGCAGCGTGTCAGGGCCCCGTTTGCTCAGAACTATATTCAATATGAAGAAGTTAACACAAGTTATGTTGACTTCACATGCACTTTACATTTCACCTCCCACACAACTGCTGTACATCTACAATGTACAGAAAACAAACTTATAGTCTAAAGATTCCAAAAGAATTTGCTCAGAGGTTTGTGGCCTTAATAGATGATTGGAGTCATTACATAAAAGCATTTTATTATTAAGGATCCTCTGCTGTTTTGCAGAGAAGAAAATGAGGAGATCAAAATTACTATCTGCATAGTGCTAATAACACTACAAACAGCAGCCCACTCTGTCTTATTATAAAAGCCACCAAACACCACCCCAGCTCATTAAATGCTTATTTCATTTGCACACAAAATTAAGTTTTTTCTGGCCAAGAAAAGCTAATTTTATGTATAAAACTAACAAGATGTTAGACTAAGCTAAGTGGCTTAGCAGTTTCATATTTACCATATGGGCATGAGAGTTTTATCTTGGCAATCTCCTCATCAAGCTCTCAGGAGGACATGAATAGTAATAGTTCTACTTGTCTGGTGGCAATCTTTTTGTTTATGTTTGTTATATTGTCAGAATAGTAAAAAGGCAACTAGAGGAACTAATAAAAAGATGACAATGAAAAACACTGATTATATTACTGTATAATATTCAATCACTAACATGACATTACTATTTTTTAAATATCAAGGGATGTGACTGTATATAACAATGTCCACACTTAAACAACTAACAATAATGAATGCATTTATTTAATTAATAAATAAGCATGTGTGAGCACATGGAGGGAAGGAGTGAGACTTCTAAGGAGAAATGCTGCTCCTCTGATCATTGACTGGTCACGGCCCTGCTCTGTAAATCTATCAAATATCTATCAAAGTGAAGATGAGGAGTGACAGAGAGAGAATGAGAATGCCAATGCTGATTAGTTGACCGGCAGGATGGCGGAGATGTTGACATGGTCGTTGGCCTTTTGGCAGAATCCACAAGGCCTTTTCCAGGGAGCTAATTGATTTCATTTAAGGCTTAATGGTTGGGAGGAGGGAGAGCCAAGAGGATAAACAGGCCTCTACACTTCCCACTCGAGCACACTACACAGAATGCTGAATTACTGGTAAATTATTACAAAAGCCATAATCATCCCAAATTCTCTGCTAAACAGATACCAATGAGGCGTTTGTGTGTTTGTATTTAGAAGCTATAAAATCTTACTACTCCCCCTCAAATCCACATGTGGGAACGGATTTCATAAAGTCACCTTCAGCTTCAGTTAAATCTTCATCATCCATATCTGTGCAAAAAAAAGAAAGAAATATATCCTTGTAAAAATAAAACAGAATAAACTATTCGTGGATAAGCCCTACATAGTGAGAGTACACCCACAAATGAAAACAGCATTGTTTAGCATTTGTATAACATTAGTACAAATGTAGAAACAGTTAATAACCAAAAGTATTAACTATTGCCTTGTCCTTTACTCTACTAAACATGATATTTGCTACTTCGGGTCAAAATGTGTTGAGCATGATCCTTGATATTTGATTACTGATTATATCAGGAAAATCAACTAAACTTTAAATTTGAAACAAGGTACAGTTATTAGCACTGATAACAAACCAAGACTCATTGATGAATGGATCAAGTGTCACTGGGTCTTATCCAGTAGTATTTTTAACCTGTTAATTTTCCTGCTTACCTCCATCAGCTGATCCTTCAATATCCTTTGAAACAGCTGTAAAAAAAAAAGCAAAAAAAAAGCAAAAAACAGGATCCAAGTTAGAGCGCATTCACACAGTAAAAACAATAATTGTGAACACATCCCTAGTGAAGATCACTATTGTATTCATTGATTGTTTAACTGACTGCTAAGCACAAACTTTTGAGGAACAGTAAGTGTATCACAGTTATGCATGTACTATTATTTGGTGACTTCTATAATCTGTTCCGATCCTAGACCACATAAAAGAAAAGCAATGAATTCCTGTGAATTCCAGTGCATATTCCTTCCGTGCTGACACTTGTTAACTGAAGAGGAAACTGCAAGAGAGTGCTCATGCACAGGTCTGTGCGGAAAAAAAAACATGCTGGCTCTGTGATGCATAGAACATGATTAGATGCTTATCACCTGAAAGCGTCACAGAGATGAGAACGTACCAGTGATGGTTGGTAGCAGCAGCAGACACAGGAACAGCAATCGAATCATTGTAAAATGTTGCTGGCTGAAAGAAAAGTTACAAATATCTGCTATTATTAAAAAGTTAAAAATATCTGCCTGATATTCAGTGACTGGTGTTTGAGGAAAACTTGGTGTTATGGTTTAAAAATAAGGCACGATCCAATTTTGTCTATTATTGGGGCTACAGTCTAATTAGAGCTTCAGGATCACATACTGCTAGTCAGTGGAAAAATTCCAAGCAAACACGTCTTTGTGCTGTTTTGACTGGTTTAAAAGCATGCATGCAGATAGAGATTGTAATCTGTGGTAGGTGGTAGCAAAAAGGTCAGGGAATGACAACCTCTTTTCCCATAGTGCTCAGCAGAAAAGCTGTACCAAGGATTCTGTCAGTGTCAGCTGGCAAACAAGTATTCAATATTTTCCCTTCCTGATGCAAAGTCTGTGTGTGCCATGCCAGGTGTTCAAAAACAAAATGAGTAATCAGTGAACTTCCACTGGCCTAACAGAATGAAATCAAATATTATCACAGTTATTGCATCCTGCTAGAGCAGGGGTATCATAGTCAAATACATGGGGGGCCAAAAAAACAAATTTGCTACAAGCCAAGCCGGACTGGTTCAATGTTTATTAAAACAATGAACACAGCCTATTGAACCAAGAGGTAACACAGTGTATATTATTTAATTATTAAATTAATAAAGCAATATTTTGTTGTTGCTCTGTCCGTAACATTAAGGGGAAACCTTTTCAACAGGCAAACAGCAAAAAAGTAAATGAACTTCAAAAACAAAATATGTTTCTTAATGTCAAGATAAATGCATAAATGAAATTGCATGCATTATGAACTGAAAATACATTATTGTGCAATCATTATTGCATGAACATTAATAATATTGTGCATGCACAATAATAATGCATTATTGTGCAAAAAAATTGAAAAAAATTTAAAAGATTATGGTGCTGCTCTACAGTCCTATCAACCACTGCTTTCAAATCTTGAAAAAAAAAAATCAATTAAGTTGTATCCTTTCTCATGGCTATGTGCAATTTTCCCTGATTCCATTCAACTGAAATAAATATGAATAAATAAAATACAAAAATCTATGGCATACAGACAAAACAATACTTCCTTCAAAGAGACATCATGTCTTGTAGAAAAAAATTAAAATTTAAGTGAATTTAAAACTGAAAATACGTTACTCCTCTATGATGCTCACTTTTCTGAGGCTGACCCTGATATTTGATGGTGTCTCATCTTCCGCACAAGTCCATGAATGTTCAGGGTCAGGCTCTGAGCTGAGGAAACCCTCAGGATTGAGTGAAAGTGTTTATCAGTCAGACGGCTCCTCTGTGTTGTTTTGTTCAGCTTCATCAGAGAGAACAATTGTTCACATGCAGTAGGTCTGTGCTATGAAACAGAGAGCGTCCGAGCAACTTGGATGCACAGCTGGGGCATTGTGTCGGGGATGAAACTGGCAAACTCAGCAGACGACACACAGGTTTACCTTTGACCTCTCTGAACATGTACTCTGACTCCCACCCGGCTTGAAACGTCCTGCTCTCAGAGTCCACCATCCTTTTAGCCATTTTTGAGAAGAGGAGTAGCTAAATCCAGATCTCGTCCGCGGGCCTTGACTTTGCCATATGTGTGCTAGAGTAATGAGTATAAGTAAAATTTCAGTCTAGCATGGACTTTATGGTATTCCGTGTGATAGATTTAAATTGGCTGTGATTCCTTTTTGTAAGTGCGCATTGTTTATGTGAAGGAAATATCTCACAACTTCCTCAAGGCACAGTGTTCTAAAAAAACCCTACCTCCGTTCCCCATTACCACCACTATGTAGATGTGAAATGCAGATGTTCTCGGTCTTCAAAACAAAGCCCCAGCTGTAGCCAACACAATATGAATGGGGATATTTTTAAGTGGGAACACATAGTGGGCTCTTTTCCAGTTTAGCTCCCAGATGAAACCTCAGATTAAGCCAGTCAGATCAGTTCAAATCTGAAATAGGAAGTCATTTACGCAAGGAGT
Source organism: Antennarius maculatus (assembly GCA_013358685.1). Lineage (NCBI taxonomy): Eukaryota > Metazoa > Chordata > Actinopteri > Lophiiformes > Antennariidae > Antennarius > Antennarius maculatus. The sequence continues at coordinate 12,381,176 of CM023615.1, forward strand.
GATACTGTACACAGAGGGAACTCTCCCACTGACCTTTGTGCCAAACGTTGTATTGTAGAGGGCTCGTCATTGTTAGCCCTGCCTATTGTGTGCTTGTTTCCTATTTGGTCAATGACTATATAGAAAGAACTGAAATGACCTGCATTCTTAGGAACAGATTATAAAACAGGACTGAGGAACAGAAGAAAACCTTTTAGATGTGTACTCTCCATCCGCTCCTCCATACAGGAGGAGGTTACCAACTCACTGTATTCTGCTCATGGCTACAATATGAGGAAGTGGATCATGTCCACCATATGGCAAGTGGATTCAAATGGCCATATATAGTAAACTGAAATGAAAAGGAATGTATCGTGGGTATCAATAGACCAGCAAACACCAGATTATCATTTCAACTTTTTACAGCTTTATGAAAAATCCCAGCATAGGGTCCAAATATTCTCATCGTAGTAGTTAACTTCCAGAAATCATGTGAGACAAATATCTAACCAGTAGGCCTGCAAGGAACAAGTACAGCTCAGTTCACAATATCATTATCTTCATGCATTAGCAGAACAGCATTAACAGCCGCTTCAGTTGACTATATTGGAAAAAGATATTAATCACACAACTGAGGCTGACTGGAGAAAGAGTGCAGTGTGGGCTGTTCTGGCCAGTTGAATGGCTGCAGTAAATCTCTGAGCACAAACAACCCAAGAAGCCGCAAATAAAATCTCCCTCTGTATCCAATTTACTTTTCAGAGTCGCTTTGGGTGAAATAATAAGATGATCCAATTTGGAAATATTTATCAACCCAGTTCACTGCCTTTGTGTCAAAATGGCTCCAGAAGCCTGTATTATATTTCAAATTGGGTAATATATTCTTGTACATTTGAATGCCACTCAAATTTGCTCTTTAATAGCAAATGCCATTTGTAACTTAGAATAACCAGCATCTTGCTTAGATAGAAACACTTCTGTTCTTCGAGCTTGACATGCAAGGATCATTGAAAGTGAGTGCACAACTGTACAGATACGGAAGCTAGAATGCAGCTCTAATAGCAGGTATACTGGCCCACTGCTGGAGGGTGAATGTGTTCACTGCATTCTTCCACTGACAGCATTAAGGTTGACTCTCACACCTGTCTAGCCAGAGCAGTCTCAAGTATACCCAACTTTTGTTTACCAGGAGCTCTTTCCTTCCAAACATCCGACTAATATCAACAAAACACACACATAAACACACACCTGTCTGCATGTACACAAACAGACGATACCTACTTTTCACTCTTTATGTATCACTAACACAACAGATAAAAATCACTAATGTGCAAAGGTATTATAGACACTGTGGCTGAGAGAATTCATGGAGAGAGAAATACATGTAAGAAAAATTAAGGGAGAAAAAGGGAGAAAACAGCGAAGAATCGCAAATAAAATAATCCATAAAAAGAGAATGAGCACAGAAACAAGGAAAGATTAAGGCAGGGAGAAAGGCAACAAGATAATTAATTATTCATTGCCATTCAATTTTAGAAAAGTAGTCACTTACTCTAATTCATTGGACAAGATTTATTGAAATGTTTACTGATCTCTACATCAGCAGTTATCTTTGTAAAAGATGTTTAAGTGTGGTTGAACACACTCCCTCTCTTTTGCCGCCCTGAACTGCTGAGCAAAGAACCAATTATGAAAAAACTTGACAGCACTCAGAGTTAAAATCCCAGGTAGCTCAGGTGATCAATTGCATCATTATAAATACAAGTAATAGTCCCATTACAGTTTGGCCCACATAGCAGGAGTTCTTGTTCATAAAGAAATTATTGGATTATCACTTAGATCCAGCTCAAAACTGGATGAGTGCTAGATCTAATGTGGATGACAATGTGCATTTTGTAACTATGCATTATTCATGAGTTTACAAGAAATCATTTTCAGGAATTGATTCTGGATCCAGATGATGATCCAGATCACAATCGGAATGAATTTCTTCTTGGGAAAAGGCTACATCAATCTATTTACAACTTTATGAATGAACCAAAAGACAAAAATGTTGAGGCTGGTGAAAGCATTACCTCATTGGAAAAAGTAATATAAATAAATTAAGGCAAAATGCACAATACCTCAGTTGATGTCTTGTTAACCAGTGTGTGATGCACCATCAAATTACAGTGAGTCTAAAAAAGTTATTTCCAATAGACTTGGTGAATGAGCTCTGGGTCAACAAGGCCAACAGCAGAACAACTGAGAGGATATGAGAGTGTGTCAAACTATGACAAAATGCAGACGCATATCCTGTATTCACCTTCCTCTCTGTGTAAGTGTGTGTGTGTGTGTGTGTGTGTGTGTGCGCGTACGCGCGCGCGTAGAATCAGTGAACGCACACAAATATTACTAAGATATGACTCAACGAATAGTAGAAGTTTTAACCTCTGCAAATCATAAATAAGCAGACTTAGGACCAAAAAAAAGATCATCTCAGACTCTTCTTTTATCAGATTGTGATCATATGTGTATCCTTAACATCACTTAGACTGACAGACCTATGCTAGGCAGGCACAAGAGAATATACTATGTTTCATTAAAATATAGCTTGTTTATTTTTTTAAAAAAAACAAAAACCATTTGATTTGGCGCTCCTGCTTCACTTCCCAAACCTCTAGTCGATTGGCTGATCGAGAGAAGAGCAGAGAAGAAGAAATAAACGCAGAAGAAACAGAGCAGGATAGAAACAGGTGCTGGAGACCGAGGACGTTCATTTTGAATAACAAATAACCTACCTATCGATGAAGCACAATTAAATTTGAAAAATATACAGTAAAGTCCGTTTGAGGAAATGAAGGCTTTAAAATCATATCTTTACATTTAACGACGCACATCCGAGCGGCGCGTCGACAGGAAGACGGTTTGCAGCTGTGCGGCCGCGTTCATGACTCGTTTCCCACGTGTGAGCAGGGGATCCACAGCTGTGTCATTTCTCGCCCAAACTGCTCCCGTGTTCGTCATTTCATTGCTACTGTGGAAATTCACATGTCGTGTCAGACCTGCTCAACGGTTTCAGGATACCTAGTTTAAAATCCCACGATGTGTTTTTGAGCGTGAGTAACATGTCCCACAGCAGTAAATGTACGAAATAAAGGGAATTTCACACAATTTTGATTTAAAAGTGGTGATTCTATTTTAGACTTGTTTCTAGTAGACGTTGTAAAAGTAGGTATATCGCTATTTAATTCCACTGGTAAAACAGCAGAATTATTAGTGGAACTAATTAGTGGAAGTATTAGTTCCAACAAATGATGACGTCCACATACTGACAGGCTCATAAAAGCATTCCATACTCAGGTGTGCTAACAACCCATCTTTTTATCATTTCGTATTTTGTTGGTACGTCATCCATTTTTGCTTTTTCTGAAATAGCCTAGGATATTTGTTTTCAGTAGAATCCTGATACTTGAGCTTTTCTTCTCAGTTTTCTTGTTTTACAGCTGTAATTTTCTTCTCTGCTCCTTCAACCCTGTTGACCCGTTAAATGAATTGTTTTATATTTGTAGGAAATTAAAACGATATTCCAAGATCATTTGCATAAAACTCACAGTACAACCAGAGTAGTACTGAACTTAAAATTCTAATTACTTTGTCCCATTTTGCCTTCACCCTTCCCCACCTCATTTGCAGCGCAGCTTCATCAGGTCATTCCTCATGCCTGCAACACTCAAGTCTCAACAGTTCTGTTGTGTACCTTGAGAGATTCTATTTGTTCAGTTTTGAGTGATGCTTTGGGTGGGGTGACCTGCCTACCAAAGGAACCTCAGTAATCTGTCCACTGTTAGAGGGAATTATGGTCAGTAATTAGTTGGTTGGGAAATACGCTGCTGTCTGCTCTGAAATGTGATCAGACATTTCCATTGTGTGTAGAAATAAATAACACTCATCACATGTTTGTCCTGTTTCTTTGAAGAACTTTAGCTCATGATAATAAATATCCTATTTTGTTACATATGAACTCTTGTCATAGTGTTCATACAACTACTTGTTTTAGAAGGTAATCAATACATTGCACATACAACAGTATTATGCAAGTAACCTCTCATTAATTTAAGACAATGTTGGAAAGGTGAACTTACCGGTACTTTTAGATGGGCTGCTGTTCAGGGTTGCTTCGATACACTGCTGTTATATTGTTGCTCCTTCGTCAAGAACTTTGTTATCATGGAAACTGACAGAGTGGTGAAGGTGCACGTTCATACAGGTGTACTCAGTCAGGAACTACCAGCTATGTTCTTCATTGGCTGCTGAACTAGCTGAAACCTGACACCAACAGCCATATCTCTGTTGCACAAGTGGACTTTCTGTGCACTCTGGGAACATTGCTCATTGCTCACAATAGATCTTATCATTGCAGTGCAAGTGAGTTATCTGCTGTCATAAATTTATCGACTGTTGTCTGAGGAATCCATTTTACTATGGAAATTGTGCATTTGTTTAAGGTGGATGTGCATTTCCTGGAGTTGTGGTGTGGGGGGATAATGAAATATTTGAATTGAGTTAAATGTGTAACTCAATTTTATTTTCTACTCTGGAAGGCCTAGAAGGAAGTGTCTGTTGATGTTTCCCCCTCATAGTGACCCAACAGCATATGTTCACTGAAATTTGGACCTCAGTCATTGTAGAGGTTCTGGGAAGTGTCTGTATACAGCCGACCCTCTCTGCAAGCCAGTCAAAGTCTATTCACCTGGGGCAAATGATCACTCCTCCTCCCTCCTGAGTGTGAAGTCAACAAAAGCCTATTACTGTCCTCATCTCTTGTGTACACACACAGTTTGCAATGACAAGCTTCTCCATGATGTGTTCTCTTTCGGATCCTGATACTATCCCTTTACTCCTTACTTCCTGAACCACCATGTCATCAGCGAGGTGATGATCAAAAGATCAAACCACATGAAATGCACTTTAAAGACTATACCAACCCCAGGTAATGGTAATGCTTTTAAACTAGAGAAACTCCAGCTTGAGCTAAACACAAATGAAGCTGTTGGTGTTGAGGTTGGTTTTATGTGCTCCTAACACACCATTTGGGGATTCCTTGTTAGATCCTATATTGAAACTAGTGTCTCACAAGTTTTTGTTATATTATCCCTCCCTAGGTAAACACAGGACTGAGTTCCAGTTTCCTGTTTGCAATGCCTAAATGCAAAACTGGGGACATTTCCATCAGAACAAGACGAATGTGTGACAGCCTACAGCTTGTTTACTTCAAATATTACGATAAGCAGCAGCCTTCTACTATAACAGTCCTGCTGTCTGTTTATATCTGTTGGACTGAGCCTGTGTGGATTGGAGCGAGCAAGTTGCTCAGTGTCCTGATGAAGCAATGCCCACCTCTCCTAAACAAGACACTATCTGAGTCCCTTAAACAACTCTGTCCAGCAACTTATGAAAATTAATTACATCCATCCATTTTCTGACGCTGTATCCTCCGCAGCTGGTCATGGGGAACTGGAGCCTATCCCAGCTGGCATAGGGCGTGAGGCAGGGGACACTCCGGTCACAATGCCAGTGCGCCTTTAATTTCATGTAGGGTATTGTGATCGCCTATAGGATGTATAAATTAAGGACTAATACACAATTACCATTTCTTTCTGTTTCAGTTGCAGCTTTCATCAAGGGTTGCATTGTAGTCTCAAACCAACTTGGTCTCTGACAACTTAAATACATTCTGTATAGGGGTCTTCTGTTACTGGACCTTTGACGGAAGAGATTTTTTTCTGTAAGGAAATTATAAGTACATCTACAATACGCCAAACTGGATTAAATGCTTAATTTCCACCACATTTCATTAGAGTCGACACATACAGTGATACCTCTACTTACGAATGTCTCTACTTACGAAATTTTCAACTTAGGAAATTTCTCGGCAGGAAAATATTGCCTCTACTTACGAAAGAAATTTCGACTTACGTAATGTAAAAACATACTATCGGCTGATACTCGAATCTCCCACAGGTTCCTGAACGCAACATTCTCATAGCTGCTCTGACATTGGCTATTACCTATTACGTATCTTCCTGGCATCCCATTGGCTAAGAGGGATGCCACTCCACCTCTCTCTGGAGCTAGATCGGTGCTTATGCAGTGTCGGCATTTAGACAGACGGACATTTTCTTAACCCGCTTAATCCGCTTACGCAGGTCGCGGGGGAGCCGGTGCCTATCCCGGTAGTCTCAGGGCGTGAGGCGGGGGACACTCCGGGCACGACGCCAGTGTATCGCGGAGCCACATACAAGACAAACAATCACTCACGCACACACTCACTCCTACGGTCAATTTGGGACCTGCCAATCAACCTGAAGCGCATGCTTTTGGAGGTGGGAGGAAGCCAGAGAACCCGGAGAGAACCCACGCCGGGGAGAGCGTGCGAACTCCGCACAGAGCGGGACTCAAACCCAGACCCGCCTTGTTGTGAGGCGAAAAGAAAAGACAAAGAAAAGTGTTTTTTTGTCCATACAAACAAAGCAAGAGATCACAGAAAAGCGTAAAAAAGGGATACGTTTGGTTGATCTCGCAAAAGAATATGGCCGAAATGCATCTACAATCGCCACGTTATTAAAACAAAAGGGAGTTTAAGGAGTTTAAGGCATTGCGTGGGTGGTTGGATAAGTTCAAAAGGAGGACTGGAATTCACTATGTTTTTCAGCATGGTGAGGCATTAACCAAAGAGGACACAAAACAATGGGGACAGCTGTTAAAAGGTAAATGACTGTCATTATTATTCTTTACTCTATTCTATGTTTTTTACATTATGCACAACACTAATTTATTGTGCAATAATGTAATCGTAACATGTATTTTTTTTTACATGTTTTGATGCATTTTTATGCTTTATAAAACATTTATGTCTATTTTTGGGGGCTTGGAACGGATTAGGGTATTTGCATGGAAAACGCGTCTCTACTTACGTAATTTTCTTCTTACGTGATTTCTTCCGGAAACAATTAATTTCGTAAGTAGAGGTACCACTGTATTCGAATAGTGCCACATATCTTCATGGTGCACATTTGCATCTAGTGTTTTTATATCTTCATAATTGTAGAAGAAAAGACATGTTTGGATAAGCGTATTGAACTTATGTAAATGAAACCTGCAATATCTGTAACCGTCAAATAATCATGCAGATTATCTGTCCTTTCATTCAAATTCATAGAACGGTAGAAGAACCGGTCCTTTACAATGTGAAGAAAGGCTTATTTCAAGGAGAAATGTCTCTGCCAACCAAACACAAAGACTGTTATCAGGGCTCCTGTCTCAATTCTAGCGTTATAAAGTTTTCAAGCTTCTGAATGGGGTCCTGAGGCATCACAATGAAGGGCTGGGAGTGTGCATATCTTACAGGGATCTCATTATACCTTTGATGGGTGTAACATTGTTACATTGCATTGTTCCTGTGCCCAAGCAGAGACTGCGACAGAGCGCAACGACTATGGGCCAGTGGCATGTGATGAAGACCCTGGAGCGTTTGGTCCTGGAGCTCATGTGTACCCAGGTGCAATGGACCCTCTCCAGTTCGCCTACCGGCATCAGGTTAGGGCTGACAACACCTTCCTGTACCTCCTCCACTGGGCACTCTCCTGTCCTGTGCAGTCAGGTTGCCCTTCTTCGACTTCTCAAGTGCCTTTAACACCATCCAGCCCCGGCTCCTGCAGGAGAATCTGTCATCCATGGCTGTGGACCCCTAACTCATGAGCTGGATCGTGGATTATCTGACGAACAGACCCCAGTACGTTCATATGGGGGACTATTTGTCATCGATAGTGACCAGCAGCACAAGGGCTCCGCAGGGAACTGTACTCTCCCCCCGTCTCTTCACCCTCTACACGACGGACTTCCAGCACAACTCAGATGGATGCATACTACATGCAGAAGTTCTTGGATGACACCGCGATTTTGGAATGTATCAGGTAGGGTGACAAGGGGGAGTACAGGAGAGTGGTGACGGACTTTGTGGGATGATGTCAACAGAATGAGCTTCAGCTGAACATCACCAAAACCAAGGAGATCGTGCTGGATCTCTGCCCCCCCACCACCACTCCTACCCCCACTCCAGCCAGTGGTCATCTGGGGGAAAGGAGGTGGATGTTGTGGTGACTTATAAGTACCTGGTGCTGCAGCTGGACAGCAAACTGGACTCGTCGCACAACTTGGACTGTGTGTATAAGGGGGTCCTTGGTGTCAATCCATAGGTCTGTTCATCCGCTTTTTCTTTCCTTGTGCTTCTTTTATGTTCTTATGCTATTTTTATGTTATGTTTGTTTATGTAATTATTTAACGTCTTTTTGTCTGTGTCATGCTACTGTTATGTGTATTTATCTATTTATTGTAAGCAGATGATATACTGAATTTCCTTCGGGATTAATAAAGTATATATCTACGTATCATTGATGTCTGTATTAACCATACTGCCCTTGTTGCTTGTCATTGTCCCACCTGAGGGGGCCTGGAAGACAGAACCAGATCAGAATGATGGTTTCTGTTTATTCCATTGAATGGACAAATGCACAGAGTAACAGGGTTATAGTAGGGTCATTATTTGCTATAGTATGTCTATAATACTATTGTATGTCTACAATACCATGTTTTCTCCTTTTGTGGTGTTGACAAGATTCAGTCTGTTAAGCTAAAGCATCTAATTGTGCATCTTCATTCTGTGCTGAGCCAAGACAATGTGAAACCTTACAAGGTTGAACTCTCAAGAGTGTGTGAAAACTTACTTGAGCCATCTCTCTGTGCTTTACTCAGATGCTCTAATGTTCAAATACCCAGTATCTACTCTGCTAATCTCTGTACATTGTGAGGGAACTTAATGCAATGCGGAAGATGATCTGTCAAGAAATGGGAGCTCTAATAAATGAATGGATGCTTTGCATGAAGCAGTTTAAAAATAACCGGATTTATGTGTTGTAATTCGTGATACCTTTTACCCTGACTACTGACAGATACATCAGGTTTGTTTCGGGCACAGCACAATGCGGCATACTTATCACATTTGTTCAAATGAAACAAAATGTCACATCCAAAATATGTATTTGGCACACCATGCACTCCAACCTGTTTCATGTAACTCCATGGGTGTTTGGTACTGAAGACAATGAAAGTTATCAGACGCTGCTTTTGTGCTTCAGAGTGATTGGTGATGAAAAAATGTGACCCCAAAGTTATTCATCAGTAATGTCAGCTTTATGTCATTGGAGATGAACGGAAATGTAAAATGAAGGTAATTTTATACAAATTTCCAGATACAAAATATTTGCTTTGATTGTAAGTTGGATGCTTTTAACTCTCCATATGACATTGCATTGAAGGCTATTTCTATCCAGCTAGACCTCATAACAATACTTCATTCTGACTTACTTACTCATGGTATTGGAAACAAGGGGATTATTGCTTATGGGGGTCCTAATCACTTTTGATTGCACAAACACAAATGACAGCCTCGGAAGTGTCATATTTCCATTTTCCCACTCATTGACCTTCTAGAATGAACTGTTACTGAGAATAACCATTCATTGTGTGACTATTTAATGATAGCTGAATTGGCATCCCATAATAATATGCTCCTGCAGAATCATTTAATGGGTACTACAGTACTATTCTCTGAACCCACCACCCCTCTGCCTGGGGTCATTTCCAAATGATGTGTGTTTTGAAAATGAAAATTTATATCTAAAGGGAATAGAAAATGTCATGTTTGAGATGTTATTCACTGGCATCAGGAGCTGTGTGAGGACAAACCACATGGGTTAATTATCTGAATAACTTTGCTGTTCACATTTCTGGGTTTCCTTATACTATAAGTTGTACTGGTGCATTTATATCACACAAGTTTACACATGCATACACACACACTTGCTAGGATTTTCTAGAGGTAGTTGGATTCTTTGCAGTTTATGATTTTTTTTCCATCTCCTCAGCACTCTTATGCCCTGAACAAGTTCAGTGCAATATATGCATCAGTGCACGCCCTGAATTTTGTGGTATTTTATCAGCTATCCCTTGCCCGTGGGCCTGTTCTGAAGGAAGTGAATGGGACTCTGGATATATGCAGAGTGAAATAGCTATGTCAAAGCTGAGAAAGGTGGGATATTTATATTATAAGTGTTGCCTCGAGTTGCAAATGAATGTGAAGTAGGTTGTACACTCTCCTTTAATCATGGCAATAAGTGTATGCTTTTTCTTTGTTTAGTGAGATTCAAGCGTATGAATTGACATTATGATTGCAGCTTAGTAGGTTTCTGATTGGTCTACAGGGTTACTCACTGTCACTCTTGGCATGTGTTTCAATTACAAATTTACATCTGACCCCACTGGAGCATCAAGTCTTAAACTGTGCTGCCAAAAGTCAAGCTCAACTATTGACCTACCTTCATTACTCCATTTGCATGACTCATTAACGTCTGTGCAAACAAACATATGCCTCACCTCTGCGTACAGCGTGAGTAATCAGAAAATCCTAACCCTTCAGTTTTTAATTATCGTTTGATCCTTAACAGTTGGGAAATATGCACAAACAGTGACTCAGTGTTCTCTCATACATTACGAGTTATAATGGACTGAGGAATTCAGTGTCAATACAGCTGCCATCATGTGCTGTGAGCTGGGGTCTTGCCCCGAAGGAGTGAGCTGCACCCAATAATACCTGGGGCTGTGCAAGGAAGGTAGGCCCAGCTGGTTTTGCTGGTTTGGAGAACATTTTGCTTATACAGTTTTTTTTCATTCAACTGCTCCATGCAACACTAAATGGTCTTGTGTTGTTAAATTTTATTTGAGTTTGTGGTGTACATGAATTCACAAACAACCCAGACAAGGAAGGTATTATTTTGTGAGGGTTATCTTTTGAACTAAACCCAGGTTAAACCTTGCCCCCTTTGAAAAAACTTATATACATAACTCTCCTGTTTCCCTGGGGCTATGACCGTAATTGCACTGCCTGTCAGTTATTAATAATACAGCATTTATACTTACAATTTTCCTGATGGAGGCATGAATTGTAATTAAGTTTTTTGTGCTTCTGTGATTATAACATAATTGCATTTGAACATAGTTTTGAGAACTTTAAATATTTGTTTTAATATACTCCTGTTTTATTACAGGGATTGATTGTTTGCATGTAACTCTCCCCTTTAGTTTTTCAGCTGATAATAATTAAAAAATGAGAGAATAGAGAGGCTTTCAGTGTCCGGAGTCAACCAGATTACGGAGGATTTGGAGGTTCCTACTTCTACATGAGCTATTTGAATACCAAGGAAACCACCTAGAATTGTTAAACCCATAGAATGAGAATTTATAGAAGGTCCTCCAACAAAACTCTTAATGATGTTTGGGGCATTGATGGCTTCGATATTAAGAGAGTTATCCACTTCTCAGAAAGTCTGCAGTTCAAGTCCCAGTCCCAATAATTTAAATGTCAATATATCTTTGAGCAAGACACTTCACCTCAACTTGCTTTCTGGTCTGCCCACTGCTCCCCAGGGATTGGTCAAATGTAGAGAATACATTTCATGACATTGAACTATGTATAACTGTATGTAACAATAAAATCCTGTCTTTATTTTCACTGTGTGATTTAACTGTAAACATAATCTCTTCACAAGTGATGACAAGGAGTTTAAAATGTGTAACTCTACAGTTTGGATCAATCACAGTAGCTTGTTTATGGATGTGGAAACTCGTCTTGGCATCCAAATTAAGTAGCACTTAGCCTCATATTATTGCTAGTCTATTCCCTAATACAACAGAAGGCAGTGATATGTATGGGAATAATCACAGCTTTCAAAAAGATGACCTCAGGACTCTACAGAGTGATGCTGTGGATACCACCTCCTTCTACTGGAGAATACCTCATTAGGACACGCAGTGTGCAGCACATGGTTGAGATGCATGCCCATGCTGCTCTGCTGAGCCAGAGGAGAAAAGTGTAGCCAGTCAGTGGATCCCCCTGTCTAAGTGCATTGTAGCCACCATGACATTATTTCTGATCATATCTACACCTTCCATTAGTTCTGCTTTTTTATTTACTTTTTTATTTTTTCAGGATTTCCTCTGCCAAATTTTTGGAGGCAGGTGCCCCAAATGCCGAGATCTAGATAATTTGTAACTGAAATTTTATTAACGTAATACTTTTCATTTTGAATGACAAAAGAATTGATTATTTGGTTGCAAACTTTGTTTTCAACGTTATGCAAAGATGTTCTTGCTCACATGACTATATCTCAAAGTATTTAAATAAGCCCATTGCTATTGTGCAGTGTATAATCTAGATCACTTTGCTTTTCTCCTATCAGCCATGGCCCACCCTCTAAACAGCCATTACAGGTGCTGTGGAACAGCTTGCCCCGCCACGTGTCAGGACCTATTCACATCATGATCGTGCACACTGCCTCTATGGAAACCTGCCAGTATGACCAAGGGTTTCTCCTGTTTGTGGCACCTGTGTCCCTCTGTTCCAGTGTGGCCACACTCATAATAGCTACCGTTACCATAGAAACCACACCTTCTGTCCTGATGAGAGATTCCCTGAGCGGCATGATTGTAAACCTCACAGCCTCGGACCAGGTGTAATTTAGATTCTTATGACCCAAACTTGACACTGTACTGTTTGTATAGCTCCTCTTTTCATTTAACAAATGAAACCAGACTTCTCAAAAAATACTTTTAAATGTAAACTCCCATGTTCACTTTCAGATATAATTATGGCACCACCTACAGGTTGATGATGTCAGGAAGAACACTTCAAATATACTGTACACTTAGAGTACATGTGCACCAACATGTACTTCTTGGCACAAGAGGTAAAATTAACTTTAGACTCCCCAGTAAATATGCTAATGCTGCTTTTGTCTCTATGTGTTAACTTCAACTCTGATCCTGCTTATGGCCTTATTGCAAATGATACGCAAGAGTATCTCAAACCTGAGCATTCTGGAAAGGTCTGCTGGAGGGGGTATACACTTTGGTGTATGGAGGGCTGTCTAGGAGGAAGTTGTCCAAATTGTTCATTTGAGCATCCTATTCTGTGACCCAGAGGCATGCATGAAGATTCTGAAAGTTAATGGACCATTCAGACACTGTCATGGCAAAGTGAACCCTTCCAGCTTTTACAAGTATTGCATCGGTGACCTGTGTCTTCACAGAGGTCTCCAGTCCTCACCGTGTCACTTCCTGGCATAGTATACTGCAGTCTGTCTTTCCCACAAGACTGCGCTTTATGCCTGGTAGAGTCTTCTGCTCTGAGTGTTGATGTGCTCTCAGCTCTGTTGGGTGAGTGAATTAAATTATCTTCCACAATCATTATTGTTCTGTTTTCAAGTTAAGCATCATTGCACAACAAATGCAATATGGAGTGTTTGCAGATGCCATTTCATGTTCAAATTGTTATTGATTGTGTAATGTGAGTAAAAGAGATTATTTGCCTAGAAATCAGATATCTGCCTGTAGGTTTGTTTTCTTGTGTATTTATTTGAAGAAAATTCAAAGTTCTAACAAGTTGCATATTGCAATTCCTAACTCATGCAATAGTAGCTACTGAAGCATCAACCTTTCAACTGCTCTTGGACCACTAGATGGTACTAATGCATTACTAGTCAACCTTAACCTCTACAGCATTTTTCTGTCTTTCTGTTCTATGAGCATGATGTCTCTCTATATCTCTGTAGACCTGTCCTGCCCCTCTTGTACCACTTGTAATATGAGCTCTAGCTCTACTCAGCCCTGCCTTGGCTGCCAGAATAACATAGTACATGTGCCTCAAAAAACTGGGAGCCGTCCCTGTTCAGCAGTTGTAATTGACAGAGGACACTTAAGTGTCTCATCATGTAACCTCGGATCACAACAACAGATGTCAAAATGCAAACGTGCAAACCCGGATCTCAAAGTGCCACACTGCTCCATTCCACATTTGATGATCATTAATTATCCCATTAACTCTTTTCATGAGATCCTACTGTTTTCACAGAAAAATGTTGATGTGTGTCAGAAAAAATATATTACAATTTATAGATTTAAACCACAGTTGGTTGATCCTATATCAGAGCTACAAAACTACAATAAGTTCACAAACCCTGACACTATGCTAACAACCTGTTAACTTTGTAGAGACTGTTTTGAAAAATTGCCAGGTGACCTGCAACATATGACGGTGGCTTGAACTCTACCAGTATCCTCTGACATGCACTGCAACCTCCTCACCCCTCCCATGGGATTGTTTTCATCATGTCATCGTTTAATGTTCCTACCATATTTGAAAGGGCAAGAGGGGTCGTTGACCTTCGCATGATCAACACGGTCTCTCGTAAATCTGACAATTTTGTATATCATTTAAATTCTATGTCAGCTGAACTTCAAATGATTAAATGCTGTAAGATGTAGAGTTTAAGACAATGTCCTGTGTTATTTTAAGTGTCCTCAATTCAGCCTTAACAGTGTGCCAATGCTTGCTCCTCTTGCTGTCCTGAGATAAGCCAGATGGTACAGTGCCCAGACTGTGAGGAAGGTTGCCAGTGCAATACTGGAAATAATTATTATGGCCATGTCTCTGTACAAGCAGAGCGGTGTCTATGTGTACAACGCAGCAGGAGATTTGAGGTCAGAAATAGGCCGTTTTTTTATCCAGTCTGATCGGTTTCTTTTTTTTTTCAGTTGCTCTTATGTTTGTTTTTACAAACGTTGGACTATTTCTTTTTTGAAACCTTAATGAAAATTCTTAAATGTCAGAATTGTCTTCTGAAATGAATATCAATATCTAAGTAAACACAGTCGAGGATTTTTACTGACTGGTTGAAATTTTCTATTTTAGACTTGTTAGAGCACACTGCTAGAAAGTTAAAGTGTTAAATGTGCCTGCAGGCCTCTTGTCTTCTGTGAATGCACATGCCCTCCACTACACAGCAATATACTGTAATTTCGGATGGAATAATGGGTTGCTGCAAGGACATTGAGCTTTAGAAATTATGTTTAGTTCACTGATTCTCTCTCAAGAGCATGTATTTAATTTTATTTTGAAAAATTTTAAATAAAATTACTCTGTATCACTTAAACCAAAGCAAAACCCACATCCGTGTGGGTTAAATATGATCAAATGTAACTTGAGCAGCAGATGCTGAATGGGGGTCCTTCTTGCTCAGCCAAGGCCACAGAGGAAAGAGTAGCACATAGACACTAAGCATGAATGAGGATACAGTTTGTATAATCTGGAATCACAACCATTGTCAATTGTTTTGGGATTTATTTGCTGTAGATTTGTTGATTTTTTATGTGTCAAATATTTACTTTTGATTTGACATCAATACTAATTTTCTACTGAGAAAAGGGGATAAACAAATTATCCAACCACTTAATAGCTTCATGATCTTAAACACATTCAGTGGTTTATTGAGCTTAAGTAAGACTTGTTTACCCTTTCTCCTCCTAAGTATTTAATGTGCTAAGAATAACCACTGTGACCAGTGTAGACCTCATTGGCCTGCTGCGTTTTTTTTCTCACTATGTACGACTATCTATGCAGTTTCAGTATTGTCTAAAGTAACAGTATTGTCTAAAGTGCACTGCTGTACTCTGCTAATTACTTTTAAATAAATGGAAATGACATCTTCACAATCAGCAATATTTTTTTTACTTCCAAAAAGTGTTTATATTTGATAAAAAGTTTTTGCAGCATTGACACTTGGTTAAAGGAGCGATGTGCTGTAAGTGGAGAATACAATGCACTTTCTGACAATAGAAAACATAGATTAAAGGTTAGTCATGCATCCTTTCTGGTCACATTACCCATTCTAGACGAGTTTGATCTGTCTTCTACCTAAAAATCTCATTGAAACTGTTCTGCAGCCTACAGTATACGATTGTGCAAGTTCAGGTGTGATTGAAATGATAGGATAGAGGGGATCACTACTGCCCCATAGCAAGAAAGTCCTCGGTTCAAATCCACCTGGACCTTTGTATTTTTTGTGTGTTCTGAGTCAGCATAAACGCCCCCCAGGTCCTCTAGCCCAAAACCATACAATGCAATTGGAACAGTGACTCTAAATTGACTCAGAACTCATATTTACTGACTTAAGTTAAGATAAATACACGAACTGAGAAAATAGATGTACTTTTTTTCAATGGAAGGGTAGGGCAATTATATAAGTAAATTTGTCAGGATGTGGTCTTAAAAAAAGTCCGACCAATCCAGTCCTCACAATTATTCAAAATAAATAATTAAAAAATAAAAGGAAAGGAACTGTCGTTAACCATCACAGTCTAGAACTGAGACCATATTTTATTATGAATATGTAGCAAAATAAATGTGATTAGTTTCATGTCAATTACAAATTGATTATCAGCTTATTTTTTCAACTATGCTTGTCTGTATATACGTAGTTTGGCGGTGTTAAAATATGAATGAAAATTCTTCACCGCTGTACAGTACTGTATGGATGTATGGACATTTATTGATAGTGTATGGAAATTAATTATATAAGGTAGTGTAGTGGAGTCTCCAGTCCTTCCTGTTGAAAAGTTTTGGACATCTCATTAGAATGTCTCCAGGATGTCTCCCTTTGGAGGTTTCCTTGTTCAGCTGGTAGACCCAGAACTTGCTGGAGTTCATACTTCATCTGTTTGGACAAACAAATGTTGCTGGCAAGAAGACGTTTACAATACTTGTCTTCATCTGAATAAGCTGAAAATTTCCAACTAAAAACATGGACACACCTTTCATCTGGATCCATGGTGTGAATAGAATAACTTCACTAGGCTTACTGTTGCCCTGCCCAGAGGCCTGTGGCCTTTGTGAATTTTACACTGATTAAATATTTGAGTATTTTTTTATTAGAAACCTGGGCCCAGTTGTATTTACTTTTTGTCACAAGTGATTTTTGCAATGCTACACTTCATGCAGTTATTCCTGGGTGTCACCCAAAGCAGCAGCAACCACCCTTTTAACCAAACAACTGCCAGTCAATATTGTTAGAATTTTATTTTATTTAGGACCTGATCAATCAGTAACATTGCCAGTATCCGCCCATTACGCAAACTTTACAAGTTTGTATATCTTTGACGCATCAATTTTACAACAATTTTACAACTTTGAAGGACAAAATTTATACACTGTAATGATTCAATATATGCACTGAATGGGGTTTATATGCAGGTCTGGGCAGGATAACTTTAAAATAGATTCTGATATAGTTAGTAATTACCTGTTAAACCTGAATTAATTTAATTCAGTATTGCTGTAGCCTCACAGCAAGATGGTTCCGGGTTTGAATCTTGCTCTGTGTGGAGATTGTATACTGTATTTGGGTTTTCTCCAGGCTCTCCAGTTTCTAACACCTCTAAGAATATGGATTTCAGGTTGATTGGTCAGTTCCAAATTGTCCATAGGTTTGAGGGTGTGCATGAATGGTCGTTCGCCTTTAGTGTGGTGGTGCAATGCGCTGGAAATGTATCCAGACCATCTCCCCGCCTCATGCACGCAGTCTGCTGGGAGCTCGGATAGGCTCCAGCAACTCCATTTATTATATTAAAGGGTCAACGTATTATATTATATTGAAGTAGTGAAATGTGTATTCCTTTCTGTAATTTTTTTAAATAACCTCAATGCCAAATAAGCAAATAATTACAAGAAAAGAAATTTCCATCGCATGGCATTAGCATAAATACATCCTGCAAGACTCTTCTTCTCTTTTTGACTTTTCCCATCAGGGGTCGCCACAGCGAATCAGTTGCCTCCATCTAACCCTGTCTTCTGCATCCTCTTCTCTCACACCAACTACCTTCATGTCCTCTTTCACTAGATCCATAAACCTCCTCTTTGGTCTTCCTCAAGGCCTCCCGCCTGGCAGTTCAAAACTCAACATCCTTCTACCAATATATTCACTATCTCTCCTCTGGACATGTCCAAACCATCTCAGTCTGGCCTCTGTAACTTTATCTCCAAAACATCTAACATGTTCTGTCCCTCTGATGTACTCTTTCCTGATCCTATCCATCCTGGTCACTCCTAAAGAGAACCTCAGCATCTTCATCTCTGCTACCTCCAGCTCTGTCTCCTGTCTTTTCCTCAGTGACACTGTCTCGGGACCAAACAACATCGCTGGTCTCACCACAGTTTTGTACAGTTTTCCTTTCATTTTAGCTTAAACTCTTTTATCACAAATCATACCAGACACTTTTCTCCACCCGTTCCATCCTGCCTGTACACGCGTCTTCACCTCTTTTCCACACTCTCCATTGCTCTGGACTCTTGACCCTAAGTACTTGAAATCCTCCACCTCCTTGATCTCTTCTGCCTGTGACCTCACTCTTCCATTTGGGTCCCTCTCATTCACACACATGTACTCTGTCTTACTGTGGCTAACCGTCATTCCTCTCCTTTCCAGGACAAACATCCACCTCTCTAGCTTCTCCTCCACCTGTTCCCTGCTCTCACTACAGATCACAATGTCATCTGCAAACATCATAGTCCATGGAGATTCCTGTCTAACCTCGTCTGTCAGCCTGTCCATCATCATAGCGAACAAGAAGGGGCTCAGAGCTGACCCCTGATGCAGTCCCACCTCCACCTTGAACTCCTCTGTCACACCTACAGCACACCTCACCATTGTCTTACAGTCCTCATACATATCCTGCACCACTCTAACATACTTCTCTGCCACTCCAGACTTCCTCATACAATACCACAGTTTTTCTCTAGGTACCCTGTCATAAGCTTTCACCAGATCTACGGGTTTTCTCTAGGCTACTAGTGTGGTGCTACTAGGTTTCTGACCAGACTGTCCAGAACCTCATTGATGCCTTGATACAGGTCTGAGAGAAGATCATTATTTTCTTCGTAGGGCAGCACAGTGGCAAAGTTGGTAGCACTGTCGACTATCACAAGAAGTTTCCAGGTAGATTTCTTTCTGTGTGGCGTCAGTATGTTCTCCTCGTGTCTGTGTGAATTGTCCAGCTTCCTCCCACCAGCAGAAACATGCAGGTGAACCGATCATTGGACATAGGTGTGTGTGTGAATGGTTGTTCATCTTTCATGTAGCCCCACAATGCCCCATGAAAGATTTTTGTCTTCAAGAAAATTGATGAACAAAATTTCCTCCTAAAAATATGTGTATTTTTGTCTTTTGAAAGAATGTACTGTGATAATGATGATGCTGACGATGATCATGATGATGATGACGATGATGATTATGATGATAATGATGATAATGATGATATAGCAATATTACATACATTTGATATACACTATATTTTTAATTTCCTCAAAATGCAGTATTATTGAATTAGACTTTCTTCTTAGCGACTCTTTGGTAACTTTCGAGATAAGTTGTGTTTGTGGTCTTATCACTTTTTTGCCTTGCCCAATCTGAAATAGATAATAATATTTGGTTACACCAAAATACACATGCTTCTGTTCAATGATCAAAATTAACCTATAACTGCCCTGTACAACACATATGTATTTTGGGTTTCATTTTCCCACTTTACATAGTAGCACAAAGCTATAAGTTTTTTAAACCAAATTGTCTTTAATAACTATTTTAATAAAACTCGTACCTACAAATATTTATCTTTAACACAGTTCCAAGTTATTTGGCAGTTCATGTTAGGATCCTAGGTGTGGCACCTCTAAAACTACATCAATGATTCATCACATATATGTTGTTGGCATTGTTCATAACACTACTGTCAACATACAGCAGAGAATACTATTCATTGCCAAGTTCTGCCTTAATTTGTTTTAGAGGAAGGGAATTGTTTTTTCAAAGCCATACCAGTTTGGGTTTAAGGTTTTTGATTGGTCAGTGCTGTAGTACATCAGAGTATATTAAAGGATGGAAGTGTAAAAATAAAAGTCTTCATACTAAAGCAACATAGCAGGTAAGCATGATTCAGATATTACTTATATTGTGTGTTAGGCCAAATGATGTCAATTGCCAATATGTCTGTAAATAAAAAGACGGATTTGTGTCTTTCAGTCATGAGGACCCTGTTGTTGCTTTGTGCATTGGGGGCTTCATTCATCTGTAAGCATAATTTTCCATTTTATTCTGTTGGTTTTTGTTTTGTTTTTTTTAATTGTGGCAGAGCTCACCTGAATGTTTTTAATTTCTGCATGACATACTGTATATGCTCATCATCTGACTAAATTTGTCATGAAGTTTGTTTAACCTGGTTAAAACATAGCAGTAGCAAAGAAACTTCATTCTTTACTAACTAAAACTCCTGCATACAACTAACAGCTATTAAAATTGGCTAAATGTAGCTTAGCCCAATTAGTCTCAGCAGCATTCCTTGAAATGTTACTCAGAATTTCTCAGCAGGACATGCAGCCAAGTGAATGCCAAATTTCAAACTGTTCATCCATTGTGTCAACCTCATCACTTTAGAGAATTGTGGTTCAGCCACACCACAGGGTTTTGTGTGATTGAAGCAGAGTCTTAAACAGATGAATAATGTGAGTGCACCATGCAGAAAGAAAACCAGTTAATTTGAAATGTCTTTTCTTGGGGATAGTATTTGCTGCTTTCAACAAGGGGCAGTGTAATCTAACTTCCCCAGGTCCAGAGTGAGCCAAGACAATATTTTTTTTCACAGCAAAGGCACAAATTGATAGTATTAACAGATATTGATAATTTTTCCATTAAACAATTACATTGTCTGTCCAAAGGACTTGCTGACAAGAAACGGCCAAGTGACTGTACTTTAATTGAAACCTCTGATGCTGATGCTAGTTATCAAGTTTGAAAGAAACCCAACATTTGTTCCTGCTTTCTGAACAGCAATATTTGTTTTTCTTTGGTGTCGTATTGATTCTTTGTATAATAAATGAGGGAGTCTCAATGCCAAGTTCTGTGTTAGCAGTCTGAAAAGCCTTTATTTGTCTTAAACGTGTTACAGTGAATTTGGTAGTAGAGACTGGGTTAACAACAACCTCCATTGGTGTTCACCTACAGGGTGCCGGTGGAAATTGGACAACTGTTGGTCGAAGAAGGAGAGGAAGAAAGTGTGTTCATAGGAAGAGAGAGAAGAGGAACGCTAAGAGCTGAGAGTAGGGACGTTGAATGTTGGAACTATGACAGGAAAAGGTAGAGAGTTGGTTGACATGATGCAGGGGAGGAAGTAGACATACTGTGTGTCCACGAGACCAGGTGGAAGGTGGAAAGGTAGCAAGGTTAGATGTTTACGAGCAGGGTTCAAGTTGTTCTATCATTGTGTAGATAGGAAGAGAAATGGAGTAGGAGTTATCTTGAAGGAGGAGTTTGGTAGGAATATCCTGGAGGTAACAAGAGTGTCAGATAGAGTGATGAGTCTGAAGCTAAAAATCGAAGGTGTGATGTTCAATGTTATTAGTGGGTATGCTCCACAGGTGGGATGTGAGCTGGAGGAAAAGGAGAAATTCTGGTTGGACTTTGATGAAGTCATGCACAGCATACATAGAAGTTGTCATTGGTGCAGACTTCAATGGACATGTTGGTGCAAGAAACAGAGGTGATGAGGAGGTGATGGGCAGGTTTGGTATCCAGGAGGGGAATACAGAAGGACAGATGGCAGTTGACTTTGCAAAAAAGATGGAAATGGCTATAGTGAATACTTTCTTCCAGAAGAGACAGGAACATAGGGTGACCTATGAGAGTGGAGGTAGGAGCACCCAGGTAGACTATATCTTGTGTAGACGGTGTAATCTGAAGTGACTGCAAAGTAGTGGTAGGCGAGAGTGTAGCCAAACAGAATAGGATGGTGGTGTGTAGGATGACTCTGGTGGTGAGGAAGATGAAGACGGCAAAGGCAGAGCAGAGGATGAAATGGTGGAAGCTGAAAAAAGAAGAGTGTTGCATGACTTTTAGGAAGGAGTTAAGACAAGCTCTGGGTGGTCAGGAGGTGCTTCCAGATGACTGGACAACTACAGCTAATGTGATCAGGGAGAGAGGTAGGAGAGTACTTGCTGTGTCATTTGGAAGGAAAGAAGATAAGGAGACTTGGTGGTGGAATGAGAGGTACAGGAGTGTATAGAGAGAAAGAGGTTAGCTAAGAATAAGTGTGGCACTGAGAGGACTGATGAGAGTAGACAGGAGTACAGGAGATGCAGCGTAAGGTGAAAGTAGAGATAGCAAAGGCCAAACAAGGGGGCTTATGATGACTATCACACTAGGTTGGACAGTAAGGAGGGAGAGACTGATCTAAACAGGTTGGCAAGACAGAGAGACAGAGATGGGAAGGATATGCAGCAGGTTGGGTGATTAGGGATATTGACAGATGCCAGCAGTGTGATGGGAAGAGTACTTTGAACAAGGAAAATGAGAGAGAACAAAGACTAGAAGAGGTGGCTGTTGTGGACCAGGAAGTAGCAAAGATTAGTCAAGATGAAGTGAGCAGGGCATTGAAGAGGATGAAGAGTGGAAAAGCACATCTATACCTGTGAAGGTATGGAAGTGTCTAGGAGAGGTGGCAGTAGAGTTTCTGACTGGGTTGTTCAACAGAATCTTAGATAGTGAGAAGATGCCTGAGGAATAGAGGGGAAGTACGCTGATCCCATTTTTAAGAACAAAGGAGATGTGCAGAGTTGTGGCAACTACAGAGGAATAAAGCTGATGAGCCACACAATGAAATTATCGGAAAGAGTAGCTGAAGCTAGACTGAGACCAGAAGTGAGCATTTGTGAGCAGCAGTATGGCTTCATGCCAAAAAAGAATACTACAGATGCAGTATTTGATTTGAGGATGTTGATAGAGAAGTACAGAGAAGGCCGGAGAGAGCTGCATTGTGTTTTTGTAGATCTGGAGAAAGCTTATGACAGGGTGCCCGGTTAGTCAGGAATCTCCATGGACTATGATGTTTGCAGATGACATTGTGATCTGTAGTGAGAGCAGGGAACAGGTGGAGGAGAAGCTAGAGAGGTGGACTTTTGTCCTGAAAAGGAGAGGAATGAAGGTTAGCCGCAGTAAGACAGAGTACATGTGTGTGAATGAGAGGGACTCAAGTGGAGAGGGAAGTTACAGGGAGAAGGGAAAGAGATAAAGAATGCGGTTGATTTTAAATATTTAGGGTCAACAGTCCAAATCAGTGGAGAGTGTGCAAAAGTGGTGAAGAAGCATGTACAGGCAGGATGGAACGGGGGGAGAAAAGTGTCAGATGTGATTTGTGATAAAAGAGTTTCAGCTAAAATGAAAGGAAAGCTGTACAAAACTGTGGTGAGATCAGCGATGTTGTTTGGTCCCGAGACAGTGTCACTGAGGAAAAGACAGGAGACAGAGCTGCAGGTAGCAGAGTTGAAGATGCTGAGGTTCTCTTTGGGAGTGACCAGGATGGATAGGATCAGGAATGAGTACATCAGAGGGACAGCCCATGTTAGATGTTTTCAGAGAGGCCAGACTGAGATGGTGTGGACATGTCCAGAGGAGAGATAGTGAATATATTGGTAGAAGGATGCTGATGTTTGAACTGCCAGGCGGGAGGCCTAGAGGAAGACCAAAGAGGAGGTTTATGGATGTAGTGAAAGAGGACATGAAGGTAGTTGGTGTGAGAGAAGAGGATGCAGAAGGCAGGGTTAGATGGGAGCAACTGATTCGCTGTGATGACCCCTGAAGGGAAAAGTTGAAAGGAAAAGAAGAGGAGTTTCAGAAACTGTCAAGGATGAGTGTGTTTAGATAATTTAATAAACTACTCTATAGTTGTCACAGGGGCAACACGGTGGCACTGTGGGTCGAATTGCTGACTCACACCAAGAAGGTTCTGGTTTCAAACCCTTTATGTGAAGAGTTTTCATGTTCTGCCCTTGTCTGCATAGGTGGATGGATGGATGGATGGATGGATGGATGGATGGATGGATGGATGGATGGATGGATGGATGGATGGATGGATGGATGGATGGATGGATGGATGGATGGATGGATGGATGGATGGATGGATGGATGGATGGATGGATGAATAGTTGTCATAGCAAAAACTAAGTGTGCCAAGGAATACATTTTTGGAAGTTTCCAAAACACCAAAAACTCAGCAGGACAAGCTAATCTTGAGGAGGCATTAAAAAAGGGCAGTTGCAAAGAATGGAACAAGGCACACGCTAGAAAAAAGTTACAATTAATGTAATACATTCACTAATACATTTTCCTTTACATTTTTTGGAGTTCCTCTGAAATATGGTTTTATAACTCACTACTTCATTTTAAGCAGCTTGAAGTAATCTTCATTTGACCCTTTGTTTTTCTGTTTCTCCTTTTCCCCTTCTTCAGGGCCAGCTTGTGCTGGAGTGGTAGGGAGGGAGTTTGCTGTGACATTCATGGAGAATTTTAAGTGGCACTATAGTAGTTCTCATCTTCAGCTATACATCACTGCTGTTCAGGCCAATACAAAAGTGACAGTCCAAGTTCCTCCCTTAAAGTTTAAGAAAGAAAAAATTCTGAATGTTGGAGAAAGAGTAATCATTGACCTCCCCAAAGAAGTGGAGTTGTACGGCAGCAAAAAGTCTCCCAACACAGTACGCATTGAAGCCTCAGCAGATGTGTCTGTAAGTTCGTTGAACTCCAAAAAATTCACAACAGACGACTCCTTGGTGTATCCCACATCTGAATGGGGCACAGAATATTTCATCCTTACACCAAATTCCGGTCCTTTTTCAACTTATGGAGAGTTTGCTGTGACAAATGGAAAAGAGCGCAATAATGTGGAGATTTTCCCTAAAGGCATAATCAAATTCGAGGGTCGTACCTATGGGAATCACAAAAAACTGGTAATAGCCCTGGAGCCATATGAGAGTGTCCAGATTCAGAGCCGCTATCATCTATCTGGCACTAGAATTACCTCCCAGCTCCCTGTTGCTGTCCTAACAGGTCACAGTTGCGCCTGGTACTTCTCAAAATGTAATCATGTCTATGAGCAGCTACTGCCAGTAAGCAAGTGGGGCTCCAACTTCATGGTGCCTCCCCTGAGTTTCCAGACAAAATATGACCTTGTCTTCATTATAGCCTCTCAAGCCACTCAAGTGACTGTCAGAAATGGTCCCAAGAAAGAAGTTATTCATTTGTCCAGGGGAGATGTGAAGGAGTTAAGATACATCAAGCCTCATATGTTATACATTGAGTCAAATCATGGCATTCAGGTTATCATGCTTTTCAATGGACGTACTTATAACTTCTTCAGATACATTGACCCTTTCATGATGACCATTCTTCCCACGGACCGCTTCTGCACCTTCTATTCACTAGAGGCTCTGAACAACTTTGAAAACAAAGCCCTTATTGTGGCAAAGACCAATGCAATTGAAAAGTTGCTTATCGATGGTAGGGAGCTGCCCCGTGACATCCAGTGGAATGCGGTTCCTGAAACAGATTTCTCTTGGGTGGAGATACCCTACACTAAAACATCTGGCAGTAGTAGACATACAATGTCCACCTCTGGTCCTCCCTTTGCTCTCTACAGTGTAGGAGTCAGCCAGATGAATGGCTATGGTTCCCCAGCACAGTGTTTACGGCCAGGTGGGTCCATAAATTCTAGATGAGTTTGTTGATTACATATTCTAATAAGAGAGATGTTTGTTGATTCTGGGGGACGGGAATTTCACAAGCCTATTGGCTTCTATCCGTCTGCCCTTTTTTTGGATGTTGTTGTTGATGTTGTAAATATGATGAAGGTGTGAAGTCTGCTATATTAACATGTCCAAAAAAAATAAACTAAATAAATAAATTTGAATTACCTTATTCTTGGTGGAGTGTTCTGTTAGAGAGAGGGGAACTGTAATGATTTGTGAATAAGCTATGTATTTTTCACTTTTTATCAGGAGCTGGTTCTTTGTCCTGCAGCAGCATCACCTGTAGTCCTCATGAGGTGTGTGAAATGAAAGGTGAATATCCCTCCTGTGTTCCCAAACCAGTGGAGGAGAAGCCTGGCACTTGCTGGGCCATGGGAGATCCACATTATAGTACTTTTGATGGGCGCCGCTATAACTTCATGGGCACCTGCACATATGTCATTGCTAAAAACTGCAGAAAGGATGATCATCTTCAAGATTTTGAGGTCCTTGCCCAAAATGAGAACAGAGGAAATCCCAGGGTGTCATATGTTGGCCTGGTCACACTAAGGGTGTATGGCCTCACCATCACAATAGTTCGGTCAGAAACAGGTCGTGTGAGGGTAAGGTTTTATTTTTCTGTTTGTAAAAATTTTTTTTTTTCAAATATCCCAATTTAAAAGGTAATGTTAACTTCGGTTGATTAGAAATATCTTTGTATTGATTCAAAAAATTATGACTGATGCACTGTAATATTTCTTTTATCTTTTGTTCAGATTGACAACAGCCTGTCAAGTTTGCCTGTGCGCTTGAACAACGAAAAACTGTTTATGTTTCATAGTGGCCGCTCTGTGGTCATTGAGACTGAATTTGGCCTGACCGTTCGTTATGACTGGGAACATTATCTTGTGGTCACTCTGTCTCGCAGTTATGCCGGTAAGACTTGTGGGCTCTGTGGTAACTTCAATGGCAACCCCAATGATGATTTCACCACACCCTCTGGCACACCAGCCAGTGGGGTTGTAGCCTTTGGGCGGAGCTGGAAGGTACAAGGGATTGTGAAAGACGCTCTGTGCAAAGATGACTGTGTGGGTGGTTGTGATAGATGTGAACACAGCCTAATGAAGAAGTGGGAGGGTGAATTGTTTTGCGGGCTCATTACACGTATATTAGATGGACCATTCAGAAAATGTCATGCCATCATTGACCCACAAATATATCTGGAGAACTGTAAATATGATGTATGCATGGGAGGAGGTCTTACACTTTTCCTATGCAGAGCACTGGAAGCTTACACTGACGCCTGCCAGATTGCAGGGATTGAGGTCTATGATTGGAGGAAGATTGCTCGATGCCGTAAGTAGTTATTTTATTTGTGTGCTTTAGATTTATGTTTAAAAGAATACTCTATTTCTTTACAATTTGTGCTTCCAAGCATTTACAAGACATAATTCTCTCTCTTCTCTCTAAAGCTGTTAAATGTCCAGCCAACAGCCATTATGAGCATTGTGGCAGTGCCTGTCCTGCTACTTGTTCTGACCCTGATGCTCCATCCAAGTGCAAACATCCATGTGTCCAGACTTGCGCCTGTGACAATGGCTTTGTTATGAGTGGAAATGAGTGTGTACCTGTCGCTCAGTGTGGTTGTACCCATGAAGGTCGATACATCCCTGCTGGAGAATCATTCTGGTCTGACAAAAACTGTCAGAAATGGTGTACATGCAAAGGAGGAAACAGGGCTGTGGAGTGCCAAAATAAAGGCTGTGGCAAAGGAATGAAATGCCAGGTGGTTCAGGGCATAAGAAGGTGCCAAGCAATCTCTGAAAGCACCTGCCATGCCACAGGTGACCCCCATTATATGACCTTTGACAAAAAAAAATTTGACTTCCAGGGCACATGTGTATACCAACTGGTTGGACTGTGTTCCAAGAGAACAGATTTGGTGCCCTTTGAAGTATGGGTACAAAATGATCACCGGGCCAATAAGGTGGTTTCCTTCACCAAGTTAGTGCAGATCAAAATTCACTCCATCAATATTATCATTACAACTACTCACAAGGGCATGATCCTGGTAAGAGCAATGCATTTATTTCTTTCCTTTTGGTCAATTTCATATTCATATATTTGTAATTTGAATATGTTGTTGTTTGCTCTTCTGAAGGTAAATGATGAGCTGGTCAACCTGCCTGTAGACCTGGATGGACTGATATTTGTACGAAAAAGTGGCACATTTGCTGTTGTCACAACAACCTTTGGTCTTAAAGTAGCATTCAACTGGATCAGTGCTGTGTTTGTAACATTGCCGAGCAATTACATGGAAGCTGTTTGTGGGCTCTGTGGCAACTACAATGGCAATCCCAAGGATGATATGATTCCAAGGAATGGTGGTACACCTGTATCCCCTGCAAAATTTGGTTCCAGCTGGCAAGTGGCCAAGATCCCAGGCTGTGTTGAAGGTTGTAAAGGGAAGTGTCCAAACTGCGACATTAATCAGAAGATTCAGTATGAAAAAGGAGATTTCTGTGGGATCTTAAGAGACTCCAAAGGACCATTCCGTGACTGCCATGCTAAGTTGGACCCAGAGGTTTACTTTCAAGACTGTGTCTTTGATGTGTGCCTGTATAAAGGCAGAAGGGATGTGCTGTGTCAGGCTATTACGTCATACATATCTGCATGCCAGGCTGTGGGGGCAAAAATATACAGCTGGAGAACCCGTGACTTCTGCGGTGAGAAATTCAATCATTCTTATGAAAGTATTTACATAAATTGTAAATTGAACATAAATAATGTGATGTAGAACTGTGCTGAAGATGTATAATTTTAATCATATACAGAATAAAAAATTGACATTGTCCTTTTGTTTACAGCTCTCAAGTGTCCAGTCAACAGCCACTATGAAATTTGTCCAGAGTCCTGTCCTGCATCTTGTTCTAGTCTGATCTCTGCTCAAGACTGCCAAGATTATTGTAAGGAGAGCTGCTCTTGTGATGAGGGCTACATCCTCAGTGGAACAGTCTGTGTTCCACTCTCAGAGTGTGGCTGTCTGTATGAAGGCCGTTACTACAACAGTGGCCAAGTGTTTTATCCCAATGGACAGTGTCAAGAGGAATGTCAGTGCGTCCAAAATGGAGAGGTGAACATTAATGTTGACAATCATGAAAAACCTTAGTAGAAAAAATGTTTAAGGATTTTAAAACACTTCCCTTTTGTTTCTCAGGTTGTCTGCAAGCCATTCACATGTGGCCCCAATGAGAAATGTGAAATTCAGAATGGTATCAAAAAATGCCAACCTGTTGGTAAGGCTATGTGCAGGGCCTCTGGGGACCCCCATTACACCTCTTTTGATGGGAGAAAATTTGATTTCCAAGGCACCTGCACTTATACATTAACTAAGAGCTGTGGCCTGGACGGCACCCACCTCACGCCCTTTTCGGTACAGGTGGAAAATGTGCAGTGGGACAGGATGTGGGGAAAAAAAGTGGTTTCAGTCACCAAGCTGGTTGCTGTCCTGGTTTACGACTACACTCTCATCCTGACTAAAAATACGTATGGAGTTCTGGTGAGCAATGACACTTCTTTCGAATAAAATTTGATATTTGAAAAACTTAATTCATGTAATATGTGGAGCTGAATTGTAAAACTAGCTTATGAACAATATTTTTGACGCTCTTATCATTAGTTATAGTTCTTAAAGTAATACTTCTGACTCTTTTTCAGGTAAATGGAATATTTAACAATCTTCCTCTGAATCTTAATAATGGTGCAGTGATGGCCTTCCAAGAAGGCAGGCGTTATGTTATTTCAACAAATTTTGGACTGGTGGTTACTTATGACCTGGTTTATGATGTTACAGTCACAGTTCCCGGAAATTATCGTGGTAAAGTCTGTGGCCTGTGTGGCAATTATAATGGTGACAAAAATGATGACTTTCAAATACCCAACAAAAAACTCACCAACAATGTTAATACCTTTGGAAATAAATGGAAGGTCAATATTCCTGGAGTGCGTTGTGGAAATGGCTGTGCAGGGAAAACCTGTCCCGAATGTAACCCAGCTCACAAGGCTGTGTTTTCAAATTCGGATTACTGTGGTGCTGTTACAGCACCTAAAGGTCCTTTTGCAGACTGCCATAGTAAAGTGAACCCACAGCCATACTTTAATGACTGTGTGTTTGATTTGTGTGCTTCCAACGGTGATGAAAAGGTGCTATGTGATAGCTTAGCAGCCTATGCCTTCAGTTGTCACTTGGCAGGAGTGGATGTGAAAAATTGGAGGACAGCTTCATTCTGTCGTAAGTGAAATTCCACCAAATTCCACTCTCATTCTCATCTTCCATACTATTTTTATTGTACTGTATTTATTAGTGGTAATAAGACCTGTTCCTTGTCTTATAATTTATTTCAGCAATTAAATGCCCAGCCAACAGTCACTATGAGGTGTGTGCAGACACATGTTCCTCATCCTGTGAGGGCCTCATACACATTGTCAAATGTTCCACCAGCTGTACAGAGGGCTGTGAATGTGATGAGGGCTTTGTATTCAATGGACAGTCATGTGTACAAGTGCATGAGTGTGGCTGCTATGATGGTGGAAAAACTTTTAAGGTACGGCTCAATATCTCAATTGATGCACATATTCCAGCTTGTCAGAAGTTCATGCAATATCCTTAATAACATTCATGCTAACATAAGATTTAGTTGCCAATTAAGGTACTGTATGAAATGTGGATATAAGCGGCTTGCTTACATTTATTTTTTTTAATAAACTGAAATAATAGGCAGTCATTTACCTGCAATGTGCCTTGTGTATTTTTGTTCCTTGTCTAATGAGCCTGATCCATGTCACAGCCTAATGAAGTGGTGTATGAAAAAGACTGTAATACCAAATGTACATGCACTCCAGCAAAAGGGCTTGTCTGTGAAGAGCATTTCTGCCCTGGAGGCACCAAATGCTTGATCAAGAAAGGAATTAGGGCATGTTACAGTACAGGCAAGACACAAATACTGTCAATATCTATAAGCTTTAACAATGACATTATATAATGAATTCTCAAAAATAAAATAAATTCACAATTTATTTTTCCTACTTACGTTCCTTTTGTGTTCATTTCATCTAGATCCTTGCAAGGATGCCAATTGCAGAGTGAAAGAGAAGTGTCGTGTTGAGAAGGGTGAAGCTCTATGTGTGCCTGAATACACAGGGATCTGTTGGGCGTGGGGTGACCCCCACTACCACACATTTGATGGTTACAACTTTAACTTCCAAGGCACCTGCAAGTATGTCATCTCCAAGACTTGTGGAAATCTGGCTGGTCTAGTGCCATTCTCAGTCACTGAAAGGAACGATAACCGGGGAAACACAGTTGTTTCGTATGTCAGAGAGGTGGATGTGGATGTTTATGGGTACACCATCACAGTCCAAAAGAGCCAAATTGGTCGAGTCATGGTAAGATGTTAGTTAATTGGCCAGTCTGTTTGACCTGTATTTCAATAGGCATACTGTAAACATTGTTTGACTACATTCCTTCAGGTGAATGGGGAGCTGTTAAATCTTCCTGTGGAACTAGGAGAGGGTGAAGTGTCAGTGTTTCAGCATGGTCACACTGCAATGATAAAGACAGACTTTGGCCTCATTGTTTCCTATGATTGGAACTGGGAACTGGTCATTAAACTGCCAAGCAGCTACTATGGTGCTGTATGTGGTCTGTGCGGGAACTTCAACGGTAACTCTCGTGATGAGCTCCAAAATCCTGAGGGCAAAGCTGTCTCTTCAGTGATAGAGTGGGGCAAAAGCTGGCAAACACCTGAACAGAATAATGACCATCCTTGCTGGGATACTTGTGAGAAAAATTGTCCTACCTGTGATGGCATCCAGAGTAAGATCTATGAGACTGAGGCTTTCTGTGGGGCCCTCACAGCTAAGTCTGGAAACATTTTCAAGACATGCCATGTAAAATTAGACCCCCAGGCTTTCATGAACAGTTGTGTATATGATATGTGTATGAATGGGGGAGACAAAAAGATGCTGTGCCAAGCACTGGCATCCTATGATAAGCAATGTCGTGAGCATGGAATAATCATTCGGGGCTGGAGGAAAAAGTTCAACTGCCGTGAGTGCAAGAAACACATTTGAATAAAACAATTTTGTCAGATAGGAAAATATTTGTTTGTTAATCCTTTTAAATCTAATTTCTATCCAGCAATGAACTGTCAACGTAACAGCCACTATGAAGACTGTGCCAGCCCATGCCAGCCATCCTGCCCCTTCCCTCAGAAAAAGGAGATATGCACCGGTGCCTGCGTAGAGACATGTGTTTGTGATAGGGGCTATGTCCTCAGTGCAGGTGTCTGTGTACCGGCCAAAACATGCGGGTGTTCCTATCAGGGACACTACTATAAGCCAGGCCAGCACTTTTGGGCCGATGAAGCTTGCAGTCGCCGATGTGTATGCGATACCACTTTGGAGTTGGTGACATGCCGCATGGCCTCTTGCGCAGCTAATGAGCAGTGCACCATAGTGAATGGTGAGCGAGCCTGCCGAGCAATCAGTCACGCTACATGCTCAGCCTCGGGTGACCCACACTATCGGACTTTTGATGGCCTCAGGTTTAACTTCCAGGGTACATGTGAATATCAGCTGGTGGGACTCTGCTCTCAGCAGCCTGGGCTAGTCCCCTTTAAGGTGACTGTGCAGAATGACAACCGGGGAAGCAAGGCCGTGTCCTACACAAAGACAGTCACCTTTTCCATATATGGCGTTACCCTCATCATCAGTAGAGAATATCTTAACAAAGTACTGGTAAGTATGCATGTGGAGATATGGATAATGTGATTTGATAAGAGATTCAATGGGTAATAGAACACTGGTACCACATGTCGTTTTGCAGAGAAAAGTAATAGGGCACTGTATGTAGCTACAGTATTAAAAATAAATACATGAAAGAAGAGCCGCATTCAAATGAGTGCATGATAACACCTTCTTTCATTGTGCTTAACCTGAAATTCCCCCTTTTCTTCTACATATATATTTAATTGCATATTAAATTTTTGATCCAGGCAAACATAATTAAACTAAGCTTTTACTGCACATTAGAGTGGATTAGCAAGGGCAGCAGAATTATTAAATCTATAATCTCCTAAAAATATTATTTACTCTCTCATTTTCCGTTCATCAGGTCAATGGACAACTTGCCTGGTTACCAATGGTTTACAGTGCAGATCTAGTAGTGTTACTCAGTGGTAGGACAGCTGTAGTGGAGACTGCTGCTGGTATTAAAGTGACCTATGACTGGCAGAGTATTGTGACTGTTACTCTGCCCAGCAACTATCAGGGTGTCGTCTGCGGTCTGTGTGGCAACTACAACGGCAAAGCTCAGGATGACTTGACCATGCCAAATGGACAGCTCGCTAAAAATGGAGACAAGCTTGGGGACAGCTGGCAGGTGGCTGTGATACCAGGCTGTTCATCAGTCTGCCAAGGGCCATGGTGCCAGATCTGTTCAGAGTCTCAGAGGAAAGAGTTTGAAGCCCAGAGGCACTGTGGTATTATTGTTAACAAGCTGGGGCCTTTCAGAGATTGTCACAAGCATGTGGACCCTACTCATTACATGGAAGACTGTGTGTATGATGCATGTCAGTACCAAGGCCACCAAGGTACAATCTGTGATGCAGTGGGAGTCTATGCCCAAGCCTGTCAGAACCGGGGTATCAAAATTTACTCGTGGAGGAAAGAAGACTTCTGTCGTGAGTTTGTTTTTTTTGAGTCACTTTTGTTTTGTTTTTTTCATTCCACAATGACTTAACCATTCTCTTGTTTTTGTGTCCATCTTCCCATGCTATCCTACAGCAATGGCATGTCCAGCTAACAGTCATTACACCCTATGTGCCATGGGTTGCCCTCCCACCTGTGCCACTTTAACTGACCTGACCAAATGCAACAGGCCCTGTGCAGAAGGTTGTGAATGTGACCAAGGATATCTGCTGAGTGGGGGTACCTGTGTGCCCGTGAGAGACTGTGGTTGCTCTTACGAAGGTCACTACTACAGGAAAGGAGAGTTCTTCTACCCTGAAAACAAGTGTGTTGAAAAATGCACCTGTGGGGTCAATGGTGCTGTGTCTTGCCAAAACACCAGGTGTCGTCCAGGAGAGACCTGTAAGATTATAAAAGGAGTGCAAGGCTGCCACCCTGAGGGGTATGGCAAGTGTGTAGCCTCTGGTGATCCTCACTATATTTCCTTTGATGGAAGGAGGTTTGATTTTCAGGGTACCTGTGTCTATGTGTTGGCCAAGACCTGTAATGGTGGTGATCTGATTCCATTCACTATAACTCAGGGCAATGAGAAGTATGGGAATGGAAAAGTTGCTGTTACAAGGTCAATAGCAGTGACAGTTTATGGCTACATCATTTATATCCAACAGAGAATGTCGTGGAAAGTCATTGTGAGTTTAACTTCTAAAAACTTCCACAGTTTAATTTGAATATATATCATGATTTTCTTAAAATGGTTCTGGTCTCATTCTACCACTGCCCAGGTGAATGATGAACTTGTCACCCTGCCTCTTTCCCTGGATGATGGGCATCTTAAAGTCACCCAGGAAGGTCGCAACATAATTGTCCGAACAGACTTTGGACTGACAGTCCTGTATGACACCGTCTATTATGTTGAGGTGATTGTGCCATCATCATACCAGGGTAGGATGTGTGGTCTTTGTGGCAACTACAACAAGAAAACAGCTGATGACTTCAAAATTCCCAGTGGCAAACTAGAGAAAGTTGTAGAAAATTTTGGGAAGGCTTGGGTGGTGGACCTTCCTGGGAATGTGTGTGGGGGCTGTGGAGGACAGTGTCCCATATGTGAGGAGGCCAAGGCCACCTTGTATGGAA
Source organism: Antennarius maculatus (assembly GCA_013358685.1). Classification (NCBI taxonomy): domain Eukaryota; kingdom Metazoa; phylum Chordata; class Actinopteri; order Lophiiformes; family Antennariidae; genus Antennarius; species Antennarius maculatus. The sequence goes on from CM023615.1 coordinate 12,415,575, forward strand.
AACCGGAACACTGTGGCATCATCAGTGAACCTAATGGGCCTTTTAAAGATTGTCACAGTAAAGTTGACCCAGCAGCATATGTGTCTCATTGTGTGTTTGATGTCTGCGCTGTGGATGGCAACAAAGACACTCTGTGTGACAGTGTCCAAGCCTATGCTCTCGCCTGCCAAAGCGCAGGGGTGCAGATACAGCCATGGAGGAGTAGTTCCTTCTGTCGTACGTTACACACAATGGCATTGTCCACGTGTTTTATACATTATAGTCCATGTGCATGTGCACTGTCTTATGAATGTCATCTTCTCCCACAGCGGCTTCTTGCCCTCCACACAGTCATTATGAAGTGTGCGCAGACACCTGTGGTGGGTCATGTGCTAGCTTTATTTACCCAAATACCTGTTCTAGAAGCTGTTTTGAAGGATGCCAATGTGACGTAGGCTTTATTTTTGATGGAATCCGATGTGTTCCCGTGGATAAATGTGGGTGTGTGCACGCTGGCAGATATCTGACAGTAAGATTTTACCAAAATTTGTCTTTGCTATCATGTATGTAACTCACAAGATAACATGCACATTCTCATAGCATTTTCACATTCATGAAGATGTAAGAGATCCAATTTGCACTAATTAGAAGAAATAATTGTATGCATCAACTCATCTATGTTTCCAGATTGGCGAAACAGTGGTGAGCAATGACTGTAAGTCCAAGTGTGTGTGTCAAACCTCTGGTCTGGTGAAGTGTGAAAAGTTTTCCTGTGTTTCTGGAGAAGTTTGTGGTATAAGAGATGGGCTCCGAGGTTGCCATGTCAAGCAGGGCCACTGCAGTGTAAACGAAGTCAGTCATCTCACCACCTTTGATGGCATGACTGGAGCTATAGGCGTTAAAGGTGCATTTGAGGTGGCCTCTCTGTGTGACGAGGCTGCAAAGCTGTGGTTCCGTGTGGTTGTGGATGTCAGGGTCTGCAGCACAGGTGCACATCCCGCTGTTGCTACTGTATATGTGTTCTTCAAGGAAACCACCATCGCTGTGAACAGCCAACATGTGACATGGGTGAGAACAATGGGAAGAATAGAGAGCAAACTTAAACGCTTAATCTCGAATGTTAATGCCTTAATGTCATTTTTTTTTTTTTATTCCAATCGTTTTTTGTTCTTCTCTTCCATTATTCACATCATCCAGGTTAATGGCAGGAAAGTGTCTCTTCCCAGCAAAGTGAGGAGTGATCTGACTGTCCATATCTCAGAGAGGTCTGTGATCATTGAGAGGGCTTCCGCTGTGAGGGTCACTTACTCCATTTCACAAGAAGTCATCGTCACCATTGACAGTAGTCTATCTAGTAAAATGTGTGGCGCCTGTGGAAACTACAACAACAACTCCGAAGATGATATGAAGACTGCAGATGGAACAGTTACCACCGACGTGTCTGTGATCGTTGGCTCTTGGACTGCTGGGGACTTTTCTAAGTGGTGAGGATTTGTAGCAGTGTTGAATTTCCTCAGTATTAATTTAACAGTCAAAAATACAAAACTACATTTCAAACATTTATTATTTCAATAATAAGTAAAAAAAATCCTCAAATACTTTAATCCTCTATTCTAGTTGTAGTGGAAACTTTAAACTTGAACCCATTATTATGCAATCTGCAAACTTAATTTAACCACTGAAATAATCAAGTACAGATCAGCATTAGATGGGACGGTGTTGTGACCATTCAACCGCTTATTCTCTTAACAGCAAGAACTAAACAAGGACTCCACTGAGTCCTTTTAAAGGAAAGAGAGTGTGGTTTTTAATTGCATTTGGTCCAATTTAATTAAGAAATGCCAGAGAATCCCCTATGGTAATTACTGATTAAAAAGCAGGTGAGGCTGACAGACATGGCCATCAAAAGCTACCAAGCTTGCAATCCAATCACTGCTTGTCATCCAAGGACACTTAAGACTCATTGGGGTGCAATATTAATTTGAGCCCTCATCTTTAGTTTTTTTTTCATCCTTAAGTTGATCCCCAAGAGAACCCAGTTTGTGCATCCCTATTGCTCTCTTCATTCAACATACGTAGAAACACAAGAAATGTACCTAAAGAATACTGGTTATTCCTGCGTGTTTGCAAATGAATAATATGGCTTTCAGCAGTATTGTTTGTAATCTCTGAGATGTCTGTGTTAATGTAACTTTATTGCCCTATGACAATATTTTTTCATCTTTTTCATTTCAGTGGCCTGTAGTGATGGTTGCCCTGCAGCGATAGGAAACCTCTGGCTGTAGCTGATAAAATAGCTGCACAATGCAGCTTACATTCCTGCATTTTATCCCCATTAAACAGGATGAAGAGTAATATGAAGTTATTTGGCTAAAATTGCCTGTTTACAGTCGGTTTTACTCATCACACTTTAGTTCCTCCACTTGATTGTTGTTGTAGGGTTTGGGTTGTTTCCTGGCATCACATTCCTCCTTTGTTCAGCAGAAAAATGTCTCATTCTTGACCAACGTCTCCATCTAGAGGACAACGACATTATAGCACCACTTTTACACGGAAACCTATCATGTCTACATTTTAAAATATATACATATTAAAACGAGTTACTTGGTATATTATCCTTACTGAGCTCACTAATAAACATACTTGCATGACACTTGTATTATTTATTTGTTCTGCTGCAAACCAAAGAGTGCTGCATTCCGGTCCTGATTAAAAAAGATGATACATGACGCCTGGAACCAATGCAGCTGTTGACAGAAGACAGAAGAATAACTTATTTGTTCCAGTCATATTTTAATAAGAAGATCCTGTGTGTGTGTGTGTGTGTGTGTGTGTGTGTGTGTGTGTGTGTGTGTGTGTGTGTGTGTGTGTGTGTGTGTGTGTGTGAGAGAGAGAGAGAGAGAGAGAGAGAGAGAGAGAGAGAGAGAGAGAGAGAGAGAGAGAGAGAGAGAGAGAAAGAGGTGGTGGTGAGGGGGGCAAGAAATTCCACAAATAACTAAAGTTAATTAACCACAAGAGAGACAAAAGAGATATCCTGATCCGAATCAACCATCAGAGAGCAGTCCACCCAGTTCTGTCCAAGCACACGGGGTAAATCTGGTAGTTTGGTGTGGGAGTGACCTTGAGGTGACAGTTTTCACATCGCTGCAAGAAAAACTCAGTGACACTGCAGCGGCCGTGAAAGTTCAGCAATGGGGGTGTTTCCACTTCACAGCGTTGAGCAGCGCTCCAGAGCCCAATGAGCCCACTGTCTGATGCTGTCTGTCTCTTATATTTGGCTGTGTGTGTTTGAGAGATGGACGTGGAGATGGAGATGGAAATGGGGTGGTGGGGGTGGGGGTGGGAGTGGGTGTGGGGGCTTCAGTTACAGCACATTAGGAAATCATGTTTTATTTTAAAAGCTGGAAGCAGACCGGATCGGACTAGTCCCGTCCTGTTGTTTACCTCTAGAGAGGTAACATTCGGTTTTCTGTCCAGTTTGCGCTTGCTGCAAATGCCCCCCCGCCCCCCCACGCCGTGTTCCTGAGACGAGACCAAGGAGAGGCTCAGACACACACGGGATACTCGAGTGCTGAAGACTTCCACAGAACACAACACTCCCCACTTATTTCATTTAATTTATTTATTTTATTTTATTGCTGCTGCGTTTAGAAGACAGTTTGGCATTTCACATCTGCTACCTTGACTGAAGTAAACAAGTTTTTTTTGTTTTTTTGCTTTATTTTTTGAAATAGTACTTTGCAAAAGTTCTGCTCACTGGGCGGAGACACTTAAAGTCACTTTAGAGTTCACAGGAGGCAGACACGCGGTAAGTTCATTTTAAGAAAAAAGGAAGAAGTGTGTGAGTGGAATGAATGCATTTGTACAAATAAGTTTTCCATATGATTATGGTTGGAGATTGTGGTTTAGAAGTTCGTAAGCTGAGCTCATCTCGTCGTGCACAGTTTTTTTTGTCTGCAGATTTGTTTGTGCCCATTTCCCAAAACACCGCCTCCAACCCCAAACTTAATAATACTCATGAGCCTGCGTTCACAGAGTCTTCTGACTATGTTGCTCCTACAAATTACGATCCATAAACCCAGCGTGATTTTTTTTTTTTACATTAAAAGTTAAGTTTCTGTTTATAGAATTTAGCTTCGGAAGTATTTTTATTGCTTTGCGCGGTGCGAGGCTGGCTGGAAAATTCCACGCCATATGAAGCGTTATGGAGTTTAATGGTACTCGTAGTTCTGCATAAATCACGGACTATGGGATCTGCTATTAAAAGTTATTTTACCTGTGACGCGGTAAACAATAATATAACAGGACCACTGTATAAAATTGGTGGTCCACCTTCAATGAACCTTCAAGCCAGATATCAATGGCTCTTTTGTCTTATTTTAAACAGGGGACTTCGCTTGACGTCATATCACGCTATGGGTCAATGTAAACATTCTCTTTAAAAATAAATAAATAAAAATTACAAATTGCCCATGCAACTGTTGTCAGAATGACTCAGCATGTTTCATTAAACCTGACCTAAACATAACCCTAACCCAGTCAGCCTCCACTGCATGCTTGAGTCTACAGCAGTGCTTTTTGCCAGAGAGGGATACCATGCCTCTGCTAACATAGCAAAGCAAAATACTTTTTCCATGGTTCAGATCTTCACAGTAGAAGTGTGTGTACCTGCAGTACATTTTGGTTGTCACAAGTCTGGAATTTAATGAAATAAAGTGGTTGAGAAGAGAGCAACTCGACCGCTACCATGCTCTTTGATCATGCTTGACATTCTGGACATTCTTCAACTCTTGAGCCTGATCATGAGTCTGATTGTGGAATGTTAGTCTGTAAAAGAATCTAAAAGAATGTCCTATATAATATGTAAACAGAAAAACAGTCCTAAGGGATTTGTCCTCTAAACTAGACCAAGTAAAATAGATCCAAACCCTCAGACTGAAGATTACATGCAACTCAATACCCTCCTGGCCTCAAACCACTCCACTGCTAAGCCCCATGTCCTGAGCCTGAAATAGACCCCCTCAGAGTCACAACACCATATTATTTTGACCCGTATATGTGATCCTGCTATGTGTCTCGCCAAAATGGAATTTGTGTCCCTACTAGGCATGGTCTCAGTGGAGCAGCACTCCGCTGAATTTCAGTTTACCTTTCACAAAGACTCCTCACATGAAAGCATCCTTTGCCAATGAGATGACTCTGTGGAAAACAACAGGACTCTCTGACTAGGCCTTACTGGTCGCTCAGAGGTTTTCGAGGTCAGTTGCACTGGCATAAGGCATGCATCTCTGTGTTAGGAAAGCAGTTTGAAATGTTTCTTGAGTTATTACCGCCACCACGTGCAAAATGAGAAGGGGGTTATAAGAAAGAGTTCTATCCATCTGTTTGTGTTTTGTGTTTTTATGTTTTATCAACTAAATTTCTCCAAAAAGTACTGAAGTGATGCCTTTTGCTCTTCAGGAGCTTTCATTATTTGTAACCGTGTTATCTCCATTGGTACAAATTTAACTTGACTTGACTTTGGCTTGACTCAGATCAGGATTTCTGAGTCATAATTTGAAGAAGGTTCGTCGGGCCGCCACAGTCGACCAGGGGTTGGCCGATGGTCCGTTTATTTTGCTGTACACTGGGTGTGGGCTGGTGTCAGTGTCGGTATCTCGTTGAACTGGGACTGGGTTGCATGTCTCTCGGTCCCTGCGGCTGGCTCCATGGGCTGCTGGTGGCCTTCTTGTCTCCTGGGGGTGGGGGATCAGGCGGGATGTTGGCGTGGTGGGTGGGGTGGGGCTGGGGGGGGGGGTGGTGGTGGGGGGGGGGGTGGGTCTCTTTACCCCATTTCCCCTGGGCTTGACCTGGGCGCCCTGGCGGTGGCGGCCGCTGACTACTCTGGTCTCTGTGTCTACGTGGTCCTCGGCACCCCCAGTGGCTCTTCAGGTGATGGCTTCTGGATACTCCTGGCTGCCCGTGGGTTGGGAGTGCTCTGCTAGCCTGGCCCTGCTGAGTTCTGGTAGCCTCTCTGGGCGTTGGTTTCCATCACACATGCATGTTGGTTCAGGGCTTACCAGCTTCTGTTAAGTCCAATTGGTGAGAACTGTTGGGTCCCGTCAGAAGGTGATGAGTCTCCTTTCAGACATCACAATCTCATGTCCTCTATCTTCCTCCTACATTGTTTTTTTCTGGTGGCCTACTCTATACTGTCAGGACCTCCACTAATCTGGTGTTCTATAACAAGGGTATTAAGGTATCAGTTGTGAGATACAATAAAACAGCTCAAACCTCTTCCATTCTAACAGCACTGCCTGCCTATCCACTAACCTGTTTGTGTTTTCTCTCTGTCTGGTTTCCATTTTAGCACACAGGGGTGCAGCACTTCCCTCTCTGGCTCACAATAGGTAATTCTAATGAAGACTGACAACTTAGTTCCCAGAGAGGACCGGTGATGGTCACATGCACGGATTAAAATACATAAAAGATTTTGCTGCAAGACTAAAACGAGCATTGTTCTCATAAAAAGTTGACCCCCTTTTATGGGGTTAAACTATGAGAATACATGCAGACAAAAAAAAAAAGAAGAAAAAAAATGGACCCATGACAGGAAAACTATGAAACCAAGTATTTCATGCCTGGTTTAATAGAAGTGGAAGCATTAACTATAGCATCAGTCATACCAAAATGTGAGTGCATGGCCTCATGATTGGATTAGTATGTATGTATCTTGAATTAAGGTTGTACTTTGTTTATCTGAAGGTACAATGGATCTCGTGGTGTTGGTGGCATTCAGCTCCTGGCTGACTCCTGCACTCGGTGAGCTGTTTTTTTCTTACTTAACTCATTTTCCTCTTTCCAACCGAGCTACAGTATGTTAGTATTCAGTTGCTACTTTCACATAGCTTTAGTTTTGTTAAAAGTTTCTCAGTGTTAAACAAGCTGATGTGTCTGTATAACAGGATCAGCATTTGGCAGGGAAGTGTTTGGTAAGTTTCGTGTCCGCAAGTGTTCGCTGGCAATGCATGCCCAACTTTTTTCTTTTCCCCCACTGCTTGCCATTTGCTATTTTTACTCAAATATGTATAAAATGCCTTGGCTTACTATTAGCAATGCTGTATATTGATATCACTATGTCACTTCCAATACAATTTACATCAGATATTTTCCACTTTAAATCATTTCATGTCAATATTTTACTTTTACAAAAGGCCGTATCAGAATTGTGTAAATATTTATTCGTCCTGCGGATATAATAAGAAATAAATTCAGACTCTTGCCAAGGTTTCCAATGTTAATGGAGCTCCTGGGCTGTGGTTCATTTTTCTCTGCGTGCTGCATGCCTTCAGCTGAGCTTGATGTTAAGCCGATGTGCCTACAGTAAAGGTTTTGTTATCTTCTCTGACACTTGGTTCTGTGAAGAGTCAGATGTTATTTTCAAGGCCTGTCAGCATCATTATGGGCAAATATATTTTGTCTGATTGGGGAAGAGTCTAACATCAGTATTTACTGCTTCATAATGAGGTCAAAGTTAATGCTTACTCTGCAGAGAGATGCGGAGTGTATTGAGCTCAGGGTTCTTGCATCTTACTCACTTGTTTTAGTTCATGTCGGACTTTATTGAACATCATCTTTCAAGGAGTGGGTGCCAGAAATATCTCTAAACTTTCAGCTTACAAACTTCCATTGTTGCTAGAGGAGTCATATTTGGGTTGGTAGTAAGAAGTCATGATATAAAATATTCTAGAATTTGAAAAGTCAATATTATGAGCATTTTGAACTATTCAGAGTAGCCATACTACTTCTTTGATTGTGAAACAGTTGGTCTTAATAAATAGAATTTCCAGTAGATTCACATTCTGTGCCAACAAATTTGCAATGGAAGTTGCCAGTCTTCATGATTCCCCTCAGCGTACCTTTGTTGATCTACTGTCTCAGCTGCCATGTTACTCTGTGAACTGTTATGGCTGTGGAACACACATACCCCTCTGCTCTGTAACCTCTCTTCTCCCAAGAGGAACAACATGTTAGACTGCATTAATTTTGTGCACAAATCTTTTAATTCAAAGTGAACTGTATTCAATAACAAGGTTAATCACCATTTTTTTGTGTTCAGGGACCTAAAAAATGACGAGAATAATTAAAAACGCCAACATCAGTTAGTATAATAAACTGACAGTGTTTGTGAGGAGCACATTGGAGGTTACATAAATATTTTACTACTCTGCAGCAATGTAGAATTTTTCAAATGTGTCATATAAAAATATTCACACTGTAAGCAGCATTTTAAATGTAAAATAGTCCTGGTAGTTTCGCTCATGTACTGAATGGAGTTAAATGACTATCTGCTGAAGCATTGAACTGCTATTGATTCCAGTGGTATGAGGATCATATGATTCTTTCTGATGTCAAAATATTTCCAATAAATCTAATGCAATCGTATGTCCAAAAAATTTACACTGACTATTACAAAAAAGTGGGCATGATCAATTTAATAATTAGTAACATGATGACCAAATGTACTAGTTGTATTCTTTAAAGAAAAGTAATTTACTCATACCTGCATCCATCATTACTAGGCAAGCTGAAGATTGTTTGATGACCTCATTAAAGAAATACATGTTGAGTTTTGATACTTTTCTAACCTTTGGAGTGTGATGTCACTCCATCACCAATAATGCTGCTTTTTGCTGCCATGCACTTAGACCATTGTGTGAATATCTTATATATATGTTTTATTATTCTTTTCACAGCATCTACGGCAGACACTGACAAAGGTAGGTATTATTTTTTTACAGAGACTTAAAAAAAGTCATAGAAAGATAAGATGCTCTTTTTTGGCTGACATATAAATTGGAGCTGTCATCAAAGTAGCTAATGACAAGATAAATGTCCCTAAAACTACTGAATAGCTGTCATGTGATGAGCACTTTATGAAGTCTGTCAGCGGGTAAATCTCATTTGTTTCTCCTCTCTGTTCTCTCCTGCTAGACTATGACAGCGCCTTTAATTACGGTGAGTGTTTAGCAGTTGAAAGCTACACAGGAAACATCTGGGAGGCCAAGTTGGCATTTTCCTCTTGGGTTTCTAAAAGCAACAGAAAACTGTCATCCTCAAAGGATGACCGTTTTTCGATGTCATTCTGTAGATACGTATAATCCTGACCAACGTGTTTAGAGAATAGATCAAAACTGACATAGAATGAAGATGTTAGCTCTTCAATGAATGCTTAATTGAGACCTGAATTCCATCTGCCACCTTTGCCTTACTGGGGTACGATTGCTGGAGCAGACATTGTCAGCCTGGGGTTTGGACAAAACACCAATAAGATGGAGTGCAATAAGATTTTATGATTTTTTTTTTTTTTAGTTGTGAAATTCTGTTTGCTTTTACTTTCTCAAGGTCTTGCTTCCCCAAGTACAATACCTGAGGAAATTTTTTTTTTTTTAATTTACTTCATTTTAACAAAAGTTGAATAAGTAAAGAAACCCCTGCACAAAAACAGAAAGAAAAACTATGAAGCACTATCCTCCATTCTCTACACTAGAAATCGTCTTTGTTTTCATGAAACGACGTCTATTATTATTTAATCTCTTTGTCCCTTGCTGCCATAACTCTGCCTGCAGTGTATTTTTTAAAAACCATTGTAAGTGGATGAGCAAATGCTAAATGTATGTAACCAAAGCTGTTGTAGTATTTATGTAAATAAGAACAAGGAAACAGAAGGCAATGTTAGCATTATAGCTGATGTTGTAGGGTTAGGTCATCATTATATACTGTCCCTCAAAGTCTGTCTGGTTCGATGTTTGTTCTTCTTCCAGACTTTGTGTTATTAGTCACTCTCTCGTGGGAGTGTTGCTTTTAGGTACACACGTCTTGTCCATTCTTAGTGGGACCAGAACTGCTAAACATGACAACAACTGTTTTTGTAACTGCAGCACCAGGAAAAAGCTCAGCCCCAGTATGAACAGTAGTGGGCTGCAAAATATTTCTGTCATATTGATCTGGGTTTAAAATGTGGATAAATGCCACCAAAGCCTTCTGAACTGGTGGTATGTTGTATCTCTAAATGCTTCCATTTATCCATTCACTTCTGAGGGTTAAAATGTGTGTTTTTCTTTTCAGATTATGAGACACTCCGAATTGGAGGTCTGGTATTTGCCGTGGCTTTGTTCATCATGGGCATCGCCCTCATTGTCAGTAAGTGTTTGTTCACCTTTAGTACTCAACTGAAGTACCATGCTTATTTTATCATTATGTTGTGTTACATGTATATGTGGGCTGACCTCAGATTTGTGCTGCCTTAAAGAAAGGCATGCTGAAACTCCCTGCACTTCACACCCGTGATTCAAGTATCACAACAATTTGCCCTTTAGACAGTATCCCTTTTCTCCTGCAGTGTCCTTCCAAGGTTTCTGTACACTAGTCATGCCCTTATTGCTAGTGGTAGTCCTAAAACTAGAACCAACCAACAACTAATTCATGGAACCCATGCAATTGATCACACTTTCTCTCTGCTTTGTTTCACCAAAACCACCATGGATTCCCAATGGCAGTCTCAAGGATAGGTGTGGTGTTTTGGAAGGAGACAGCAAATACTGTACTCTGAAAGTGACATTATCTCATTTCTGTCTTAAAGGGTTCTGTTTAATTGGTTTGTGTGTTAGGCACTTTGTTCTGAAAGTAAAGTTAATTAAATATCAAAACATTATATGTGTGTGTGTGTGTGTGTGTGTGTGTGTGTGTGTGTGTGTGTGTGTGTGTGTGTGTGTGTGTGTGTGTGTGTGTGTGTGTGTGTGTGTGTGATATAAATACAAGAGACTTCTCTGTGGGCCTAGTAGACTGCTGCATTTTTGATTACATCTTTAAGACTGTTTTGTAGATGAGTGCAACATAAATGCCACTAGCTGGAAGTTATTCAACACACTGGCTTCTGTATACTGGGTAAAGCAGGGCAACAGAGTTTGTGCTGTGATTAGGATTACATAAGAACATTTCTGATCTCCTTCCAGTAAGGTGCAAGCTTTCATTGGGAGGTTTATAACCCAGATGGGCTTATTGGCCTATTCTCAAGACTGTTTGTGTATATATTAAGTCTGCAACCTCTTACTATTTTCATACTCGGGTTGTGGTGACTTCTATAATTTCATACATTCTTTTTAGAATTTTAGATTAATCTTTTTTGTGGTTTCAAACTTGTGTGATTTTTAATTTTGTCTTCCCCTCCCCCTCAACATACCAGGTCGGAAATGCACCTGTTCAAACAGTGACAAGTCCAAGTAAGTGATGCTTTTTTTAACTTATCTTTCCAGCTTTAAAATATTTCACTACACTAGTCCCTTTGATAACCTTCACCAAGTAGACTTCATTTCCCCCGGTTTGTTTGAATGGTTTCAGGTTTCTGAAAAAAAAACAAACAAACTAAAACTAGATTTTCTTTCAGTGGTTTGGATGTCCTCAGAAATAGTCTTACATTTTGGTAGTGATCTGGATCATTGTTTACACCCAGATGTTATTTAGTGGATCTTGTATCATTAAGACAATGGAACAGTTACAAGATTTTAATCAAACTTTAGACAATAATATCCTACAACTCATGCCAGTATTATCTGGATCCAAGGAATATTATGGACCTGGTGATCCAGAATGATGTAAATGTGATTCCAAATTCACTGGTAGGATTTTATGATCAATGACAGAATGATGGTTGTGTTACTTTGTCACCAGTCACACATCCTAGAAGATTGTGTTATTTTGTGATTTTCACTCTCTCCATGATGTCTGGTTTTGTATGCAGTTGTACAGTTGCAGGAACTTACTAAATACCTGTTTGTTTTGCTCAGGTCCAGGAGTGCTGATATGGAATCAGGTGTTCCAAGGGGTAAATATGTTTCCACTTTCGCCAGTAATAATTTCAGGTTTGATTGCCTATTATGTAGATGCTTTTTTTGTTCATTTACTAAGTCCTATTCTACTGTTCTTACAGATAAGTAGACAGGCAAGGAGCACTGGACACTGGGTGAGTTTTTAACTAATATCTGTAAATCTGTTGACTGAAAATTAGCGGAAACAGACTAAAAACGTCCTTTCTCTCTTTATCCTTGCAGTGTTACTGACACTTGCCATTGGATGGCAGCAAATACCATGATCACAACTGAGCTTTATGTTTCTGTGAACCCTTGAAGCTTCCTTCAAAGTCATTATCATTTTTCCTCTCTTTTTAAACATTTTTACCTCAATAAATGTTAAAGATAATGTACCCATTTATATCATGGCAATATAGTGTGATTGTTTGTATGCTGTTTTATTGACTTTCAAACTGTTGCAAATAATAAATGTTTGAACAAAATATTTTTATTTCTGTGTCAGCATTTTGCTATTTTATTCATTTATTTCCCAACTATTAGAGACAGACCAGTGGGCAACCCTCTATTATTGTGCACACATACTCCTGCTGATGCTGCAGTCACTTCAGTTACACATCCATAGTAAGTACAGGCAGCAGTGTCAATGATTTATGTGCTGTATTGTGGAACACTCGAAGAAAGCTATCTCTGTGTTTAGTGCCATCCGGCTGCAGATTTTGCACCAAAGTGAGTCTGGCAACCTCTGAATATCAGAGTAGCACATGTGGGCTATATTTTCTCTGTGGAGCTGCACAAGTGGGCTTACTGCAAAGCATGATGATGATACATGTGACAGAAAATGGTGCGTTCTTAGTAGGTAAGCTCATACATATGTCATGTAAAAATAGTAAGACAAATGAGAAAGTTCCAGGATTTTAAAGCACAGGCACCAATCCTAAAATGTGTAGAATACATTTTCTTCACTACTTAACCGGTTTAGGGTCACAGTGGGGCTAGAGCGTGCCCAAGTGGGACAAGTCGCCAGCCTATCACAGGGCCACATGACAGTCAAACAACCAATCACGCACACCTATAGGTAATTTAGAGTCACCAGTTCACTAGGAAGTCGTAGAACCCAGAGACCTGTAAGGGTTAGGGTTACACAGAAAGGTCCCACAACTTGAACTTCATGCTGTGAGGCAACAGTACTCCCCAGTGCACCAGACTGCCATATTCACACACACAAATTGTGTATATACTTCACATAACTGTATGGTGCTCTTATCTTACCTATTTCTTATTGAACATAAATTTTTTGTTCACTTTCTATTGTAACCGTTGTAGTGACCCACTATCCCCAGTGCACCACCATCCATTTACTTACCATTACCATTGTGACGGCAGTGTTCAGTGTGACCAGCAGGTGGCGCCTGTCCGGGTTAGACGCCTGAAGCAGTTCTGGCTGTTCTCCCTTTATATTCAACCCCTGCAACCCAGGAGGAATATACAGTCAGAGCTCTTCTGCATCTCTACAGTGTAGACATGGCGACCACAGGTTTGACCAATTTCCTTCTTTTATATTTTGATGTGCATTAAAATATTGTGTTATTTTTGGATTAATTGTTATATCTCCATAAATATGTTGGTTAATTGTGTGCTGCATTGTCACTGCAGTGCCATGTTGTGACTAAGGAAGTTCACCCATACTTAATTCTCATAATCTGTGGCATTAATGAACATCACTGGACATGCACGTTTTGAACAGTGACAAGGGGAGAAAGCACTGCTAAGAAATGTATAATGAAAGTGTAAAGTAAAGTGCTTTTTGAGAGTTCTGCAAAAACTGGGCATCAGTCACAGTACTGATGCCCAGTATCATCACAACCCTGCCCAGCAGGAACCAGTGACTTATTTTGCAAACTGAATAGCTACATTTAAAAAATCAGAACCTTCATAATTTAAAGCCTTACTGTACCTTAAACATTGCTCTCACACAGTAGTCTCTGTGCTCCAAAATAATGTTCCATTGGTTATCATACTATTCTGGCTTTTTTCTTTGCCACTTCTGTCACACTCATCTATGTTACAACTGGGTTGTAAGCCACTTCTTCATGCAGCATTTTTTTTCTGCTGAGCAAAGGTACTGCATTGATCTCCCCTCACTGTTAAAAAAAAAAAAAAAAAAATAGAAAAGAGCCAAGCCTGCAGATCTGAAGGGCTGCAAACATTGCTGATCTCAGTGCCAGGCTGAGGACAGCTAAGCTTGTTTAGGTTTTGAATGCTGCATCAAATGTAATTACCGTAATTGATATTAGCCTTAAAGTATTTTAAGGATAGTATCAATTTATCAATTTTTATCAATTAAAATTTGTTTCTCCCTTTCCCCCTACCAGAAGTTATGTTCCCAGACAGAAGTGACTTTGATTATGGTAAGATTTACACCATATTATTTGATTTTCAAAACCAAAGCCTGATGTTTTACAAACCATGTTTTTTCAAAATGGTTTATTTCTCATCAGAAACTCAATTGGGCTTGTTTATTCAAGTCTGGTTTTGTATTTACTAGATTATGAGACACTGCGGACCACAGGGGTTATCCTTGCTGTCGTCATGTTTGTCTCTGGCATTTTAATAGCCCTGAGTAAGTCTAGAACTTCTCATCCAGATCATTTGAATACAGCAGTTTTACCACATTTACATAGGCACTTTTACTTTGCAACTAATATATCATCCCTTAAACAGGTAAAAAATTCACAAAATGTGTAAAATCCACACCCAAGTAAGAGTTGTACAAGGTTTAGTGGATGATCTGCCTGTGCATGCTGTTTGATTTTGACTTGAAGGAAACGCTCAACCATGGTGGAAAAGCAACTTTTCCAGTGTCTTTGAGTAAACCTGAATTTCTTGCATCCATCTGGTCCATGGCCTGGATGAGTCTACCCTGTCCCTGTTCTGCACAAATTAGCCAAAGCACACTTCCAACACATTGAAGAGTTTGCAGAGCACTTTGGGTAGTGTTTCTGTCCTCTTTATCTCAGTGCTTGCTCTTAATTTTACAATGTATGTACTCTCCTGTGTTGGTAGTGAGTGTTCAGTGTAAAGACTCAGTGCATGCAGCTTGTATGGCAAGACAGGAAAAAGGGCTAGAGCTGCAGTTTGAACATCACTAAAAGCTGTACTTTGGTTTACTTCTACCTCAGAACTCTGTGGCTTCAACAGTAACAGTCAATCAATGGATCGCTTGATCAAATCGGATACCTGGCTCAAGTTGTGGCCACAGTTTTCGAACTTTATTTCACAATCAGTGAATGAAGCTTGATGAATTTTAAAAGATAAATGAGCTCATTTCTGTATTTCTGTTGGCAGTTCAGACTCATCTGGCACCCAAATACCAAAGAAAGATTGTAAGTTCACTCACTGTCCACAGTCACTGTGTTTAAATTTAATAATATTTGTTTTCTGTCTGTAGTCATCAGATTTTTTTTTTTCTTTTCCTTCTGCAGTAACGCTGGAATCTGTGTAGAAAACAGTTGAAGACAGACTTGAAGGATAGAACATTGTCACAAGAGCCATACCAGCACACACACACCCAGATCATTCCCACTATGGTTAATATATCATAATATACCATATGGATTATCAAGAAACATGTTTCTCTATCCCAGTTTTACTGAATCAGTGAATTCTGTGAAAATTAAATTAAGAAAATACCTGTAGATTGCTAAATATTAAGCAAAGAAATGTAGAAAATATTCCCAACCATGACTGCTGTCTGTCTTGAAGTTTAACTCTTGTGACACATGACATTAAAAGCATGATTGATTCTTAATCTTAAAAATATCTCCAAGTCTTTTCATTCAAAATTAATTACAGGAATGAAATACATAAAGTATTGTTATATACTGTATATGCACACATACTCACAATACATATAGATATGTTTGTCTTTCTTTCTTCAGAGATCTATTGGTAGACATTTCTTTTTTATTCATTATTATCAATATAACATTTAAGAATTTTATTGTTTGAAAAAATCCAAAGTACATTTCATGTAAAAATGAGGGGGAATGACATTTTGATGATTTGAGTTTTGATTTTGAACTTCATGGGAAATTAATGTGGCTGAAAGAAGAGATGACACATAAGTGGGGAATAGCCCAAACCATATTCATCACTCCAATTACAATCAGAACCTGACCTCCTTTCACTTTTTACTCATTGCCATGGCAGTAAATGTGGGTGGAGAGTGATAAATAATTCTGAAGTCTACAGTATTTAGATGCAGCTTTCTAGTAGGATCTTGTTTTTTATGCTCATAATGAAATGTAGGTTAAGTGGGGCTGTTTCCTGAACGTAAAAACAATTCAATGCAAATTTCTTGATACAGTGTCCTTGTATTTTATTTATGAATAAAATGAACAATGAGTCATCGCAGTTGGTAATGTCTCTGTGATAAGAACATTCTTTGTCATAATCAGCTTCAAATACACAATAGTTTTACACAGTAAAGTTTGTTTTTCCCTAAAGAAAATAATTCAAACTTGAGGTTAGTGCGATCTATACAGAAAGTTAAATTCTCACTGCACACACGCTTTCTTAACATAACACATGATTACTGGGATCAAAACCATCACTTGATGTATTAATATATCATGAGGGGGACCTTTGACATGAGAGTCAGAGGGCTTGGAGGGACATTGTCCTGGAGGTTATTTAAACGATTTCATAGAAATCAACGATAATTTGGGAGTGCAGCCCATGAGGAAAATGTTCCCTGGAGAGATTTTCATTTTAAAATATTGTTTTTTTACAAAAACCTTGAATTGTCTCTAATTAAAAAACAAATTAAATATCCATTTGTTAGCAATGACAGGAACATTGTGTGAAGAGGCTTCATGTATGATATCACATTTTGTAACGACATCATTCACCTAAACACAAGTGCAAACAGGTACATTGCATTATTACATTACATTAAAAAGAGTTTAATGCATTAAAGCATCATTTGTTTACTTCAATGTAAATTACATCTGGAGATTAATAAACCAAACTGGTTTCTTATTAAATATTGGTTGGAGACTCCCAAAACCACATAACAATAAATCCCCTTATCAACAGAGGAGACATGAGACTCATCATTCCCTTCAAGTGAAGATTACAAGTGGTTCATTTTATTCCTGGTCATGTGAGGACATGATACGTCGGCGAGAGGAAGCACTCCGTTTCTTCAGAATGAGCTTGAGCTGCAAATGAAAGACAAATGAATGAGGATGCTGTATTATCATTGTGAAAGCTTAAACCACTGGACTAAACTGTATAACTTTTTGGATGATGGCGAAGTCACCTGCTCTCCCTGGTGGCCGCTCTGCAGCAGGTGAGCCGGCTGATTGTTTTCCAGGTTGCGGATGCTGGGATCGGCGCCTATGCTCAGCAGCAGACGCAGGATCTCCTCCTGGTGGGGGTTACCATGAAGACCGGCTGCCATGTGTAATGCCGTGTGACCGTGAGCCTACAGCAAAAGGGAAATGCAACATGACTCAGATGATTTAAAGTCACATGGCTGAACATCACATACTTGAAATCCAGTGTTGTGTGTGCGTCAGCGTGAGACTCACTTTCTGGTTGACAAAGTCTTTCATATTCTGCAGGGGGATGCTCAGCAGATAGCGCACCAAATCAACATTCCCCTCCTTGACAGCCAGGTGCAGCACACTCTTGCTACTTTTGATTTCCTGTAATTAGAGAATTGGAGGTGATAAAAAAAAAAATTAAACCACAGACAAGAAAAAAGTCAGACCGAAACATTTAAGTGTCAAACAATCAGGGAAACTCAGGGGATAGGAGAGTGTTGGCTGCTGAACTATGTCATCATCATGGCTCTCCCACTATAGTCTTTGAAGGTCAACAATTTCAGCATGTTGAAATGTGATGCTTTTCAACATGCTGACCAAACCCATCACACACTAATTCTATGATTCTTTCCTTAATTTGCTCCGCTTGTCACTCCTCATATTCCTCATAGCAGCCAATGAGACATCTAGAAAGTAAGTACCTGGCTCAGAAGAGACGCCCCGGTATTGAGTAGCATCTGTACACAGGAGAGCTTTTCTGCAGCCCTGTTCTGGAGACAAACGTCCAGCGTCCCACTGCCACACAACGCCTTCATGGTGGCACTGTGAGAAATGGCTGCAGAGTGCAGAGGAGTCATACCTGAGGCGAGAAGAGGAAGACACTTTTAGATTATGGCACTAATGTTTTGTCAAATGACAAATTGTCAAATTTATGTCTCATATCTTCTTTTAAAACTTGTAAGATTACCTTCAAAATTGCGGGCCTCCAGGTCAACATCTGGCCTGCTAGAGAGAATGGCCTGCCGGAAAGAAAAGAATGAGTTTTGAGATCTGCTCCGTGTAGTTAACTTTTTAGATTTGCTGCAATCAGTGATCATCACACTGAATTATTAATTATTTACTTGCAGAACTGCAGGTAAGCCATAGTGGGCTGCCAGATGAAGGGCGGTTTGTCCTTTAACGTCACAGGCGTTGATGTCGGCTCCCAGTGACAGCAGGTCTCGCACGATCTCTGGCTGGTTTGCCGTCACGCCCACCAGCAAAGCAGTCTGCACAGGCACACACAGTTTATTCTAAGATTTTACAATCCTGTGCCTACAGCTCCAATGAAAAAGAATTTCAAAGATGTGTATTTTTTTTAAATACCTTTCCTTTGTGTTCTTTGACATCAAGCTTTCCGACATCCCTCAGTCTCTCTGCAGCAGCGAAGGAATACTCCCTCAGCCCTTTGGCAGTGTAGATGTGCAGAATGCTAACAGAACAAGAGTTTTGGTTTGTTTCTTGAAATGTTTTGGGAACTCCCACATTCATTATTTGTATTGATTACTGTCACAGTCAAATCTCTTTCTGCATTTATCTGAGTTTCTCATCAGTAAGCATGACCGGCTGACTCACTGACATCTTTATTTACTTAATGCTTCTAGGATTGCTCAACTGCACATGTGGCTCTTGCTTTTGAGTTCAGACTGTGAATGAAAGTCAGATGGAATTTCATCTTATCTATATAATCTTGAACTATTCTCCAAAAATATGAGGACTTGTGTTTGCCTGGAATATGTTTACTTATATAAACCACATGCTGAATACATAGCACACGCTTTCACTCACGTGTCTCCGTCTTCATCTTGCCTGGTGGCTCTGCTCTGGTCCATCCCTCTAACCAGAATCCTCGCCTCCTCCAGCTTAGAGACATCCATTGGCAAACCAAAACCCTGCTGCGCAGTCTGACTGGGAGCCAGAAGGGACCAAGATGAAGCCATGCAGAGATCTGTTATCGCCAGTGGGTTCTCCTGCTGAAGAAAACACAGGATGTAAATTAACACCAGTAAGATTGTGCAGTGTGAAGACAAGGTGTCAGGCTTTTGCTTTACATGTGTCTGAGGTATTGCATCTTGAAATCCTTGGACATGCTGCAGTGCGCTGTATTCAGACGTTATAGGGAGGCTGCAGCCTGCAGCATCACTGGATGCTGGGTGGGTGTTGTAGTAACTGGGGGAGGACTCCACAACCGGAGTCCACTGCTCATAACTCATGGCCATATTGGAATAGCTGCTAGATGCACCTAGAAAGAATAAGGCAGACAATGACTAAATGAAAAAAGCCTAATTCTATATTTAAACACAATCCCACTAAAACATTTCAGTAAAATATGTAACTACTTTATGTTTTAAGATACAATAAATTATTTCCTCTACTACTTGGGCTGTGCGTTTTTATCTCCAATAAGTATAATATAGAATACCATAAATATATTTTTCGCACTTTTACCTTCACAGGTAAATGGTTCAGTTGAAGACTGCTGGAAGAAAGAAGAAAGAGAAATCATGAACAAGTCATGAACAAGTTATATCATGTTTAGTGAGATGCTAATCCACTCTATGCCGTCTTACAGTAGCAGCAGTTGCAGGAACAGAACTTGTGCTGGCCGTACAGCAGGGGGGCAGCACAAAGGACGTCTCACGCTTTCTCTTCTGCTCCAAGAGTTTCTTCACTGTGGGCAGAGTGCAATACGGCTTCTCTTTTGATGCTGAAATCAAATGTTAACAATTGGGAAAATATTTTCATATTTTTTTGATAGAGATAAACTTTTTTGAATATGATATTTTTCACTGACCAGTTTTTCAGTTAATGATTAATTCTTCAGTCTGATATCAAACACAGAAACTTATGAAGCCAGACAAATCACAAGGTGACACCTGAGGTGACATTCTCAAATATCATGTCTTATGCAATGAAGAGTCAAAAACACAAACCAAAGTACAGACGCAAATGTGAGGACTCTGGAGAGGAAGGAGGAAACCATTGTTTTGCGTTTTGGATTGAGATTCACAAATCAATGCAATTCAAGTGATAAATGCACCAATCAATACACTGATTGCTTTCTTTGCCCTTTTGACAGAAAGACAAAATGAATTTCCTTGTAGTCTTTCTATGTCAATCACAATATGCTAGACAAACAATAAATACTTAATAGACAATAGAGCAGATGACAGTGATGCGTATAGAAATCTGCTCTATGTCTGCAGCTCATATTCTTTCCATCACATCAAGAATTTGGTTGAACAGAAAATAAAATACACACCATCAATTCTGAGTAATGCTCTTCTGAATAATTGCAATAAATGTTGGATGCTGCTGCTGCTGATTGCTCAGTTTCTCCACGACTTCCATTAAAGATAATGAATAAAAAAGTTTCCAGCAGACATGATGTGACCACACAGGTTGTTTCCTCCAAAGCTTCACCCCATATGTGAAAGACAGTGATCTTTCCACCCTGCATGTGGAACTAGAAGAGTTAAAGCTCTGAGAAATCTCCTCGATTAGGAAAGCATCATGGTGTGGCCATAAACACCCAATTCACAAGAAAATCTAACATGGGATTGCCACTGCTTATTTTCTATGACATCTTCCTGTCTCGCTCCATTACGCTAACAGAAACGCAAACCACATCTTCCTGTCTCTGCGTCACTTCCACACATGTTGTTGCCTTGTGCTTTCTATTGCACCTAAATGTCTCTTTCTCTCATATTTTAAACCTGTGGGTTTTAACCAATGAAACAGTTTTCCCCTTAGAAATAAAGAAAATAGGCAAATTAAGGAAGAAATGTGGCTTTTCAGACTTGTATTGGTAAAAAAATTTCTCATTCTGAAGAGAAACAAATGTCACTTCTTGGTGAAAACCTTTCCTGAACTATAAACCTTTGTCTTGCAGACATAATTTCACCTGTATCACCACAATGAAAGGTTATGGGTGTAATGCAATCAGTCTGTAAGTGACATTAAGTTTTATTTTCAAGTTAAGTAGGTGTTACTATAACTTAGTCAATCCTGACTCATTTGATCTTAAGAACAAAATGTCACCTTTGGCTTCTTTAAAGATGATGTAATGCCACAACATCTAACCAGAATATTTCTATTTGGCACCAACAAAGCAGCATTTCCAGATGACAGCAGTAGCTCAATGCATCAGCTGAAAGAAACTGGAAGTGAACAAAGTTCATAATAACCATCCCACACTGTTTTGGACTACTCTGTGCTACATTCAATTTGGAGTTGTGGAAAGTCCTGGACATTGAGTCATGTGCGTGGGAGATTGGGGATTCCAACAACCTTTCTGTTCTGGTTCCCTCTGCAGAGAAAGAAAGAAGCCCATTTCCTCTTTATGTGGTTGAATAACACGACACTACAAAATATGTAATCATTCAGGCTTGAGTCACAGAAACTTTAACTATCAAGTGACAGGGTTTGAGTGTCTAGCTTTAATTGAAAAGAGGAACTGAATACATGCGGACAGGAGCAGAGGTGAATTAGGGTATCCCCAAATGTCTTGGGTCTTGGATTCACCCAAATTACGTTCTCATTCAATGAAAACTGAGAAAGAAGTAAATACATGAGGGTGCCAGCAAAGTTTACACTAGAACAAGAAGGGGATTTGGTCCACAACACATGTTGGCATCTAGAAAATGCAGTCCAATATTGAAAAACTCATCAAAAGCAAGAGTTGAAAAAGAAAATCTAATGTTACTAAAGTATTGTAATTAAAAATAATTAAGTTATCGTATGAATGTCAATTCATTAAAGTATAAAGGTGCACTCGCTTAGAATATACTGGAAGACACACAAGACACTAACTCACGCTAATTGTGCATTAATAAAATAATGAAAAGCACATATACTCACATTTATCAACGTGCATGTCAGAAACGGTTTTCCTTTGAAATCTTTAACCAGTCGTCCTCTTGACCACCTGTCTGTCTGAAGGCTGTCTTGCATGTTGTTTTATAGCTGTGTCTTGTACACACAGAGCACGTTGTTCCCCATCACCGCCCCACAGCTGTGGTCCACGCCCTCTAGCAGAGGGGAAGCCACACATCAGTGTTATGTCAAAACCACGAATTCAATAAACTCAACTCAACAGAATATGAGAAAGTGTGATAAACGGTAACAGCTAATACAAGTATAAAAGAAAAAAAGTTCTCTTGCATAAGTGAAAGCACAAATTCAATATAGCTCCTTATTATTATTATTATTATTATTATTATTATTATTATTATTATTGCTAAAAAAAAATAATTTCTTCACAGTTGTAATGAAATACAAATTTAAAGTGTTTGAAGCTCTGCTGGCGTTGATGTGAGGTCACCATTTACTTACATTTTAATAAAAAAATAAGCAAAATGATAAAGGTTAGCTGGAAAGGGAATGTTGTGGAGATGACATTAAGGTTTGTCTCTGACATGGCATATAGTATGTGTGTTTATGCAAAATGGAACTAATAATTAGAATTTATAAGAACTGTACTTTATAGAACTATACGTCTGAGAATAAAACCACTTTTTTTGGTCAGAAAACTAATCCATGTAATCAGTCCAACGTGTTTTGGACTGGATATGGAATGACATAAAAATGAAGCTCTATCACCTGTATTATTCTCAATAAAAGATATAGTAAGATATCCTACTAATAAAAATAATTCTTAAATAAAGCAATAAACCAATACTTTTATTTGAGCGACCTCCTGTCTAATGACACAATAACATTCTGGCGTCATTGTGGAACAAAGTGATGACTATTATTAAACATTTAATGTCCATTAATAATCTACAAATAACAGAAAAAAACAGTAAGAAATACAATTTATTTATTTATTTATTTATTTATTTATTTATTCTTTTTAATTCTTTCTTTCCGGACATGTTGTTACAGCTAACTTCACCTTCATCACTTTTGCAACATCAACAACATCCGAAAAAGAAAAAAAAGAGTTGACGGGTAGAAGCCATTTGGCTTGTTAAATTTCCATCCACAGAATCAACAACATCTCTCCCATTACAACACGATATAAACCAAATCCATAGATTAAACGTCACATTTCACAGTGATATTTTTCACAGGCATAGCACATGTAGTTTAATAAGACATAATAATCTGAGATATTAACCATCATTTATGTCAGAAGAATAACCTTGCAAAGTCAAGTTTGTAAAAGTTTTTTTTAAAGGCAAATAGAGTTCCTAGACTCCTAACTTTGTTATCCAGCTTGTTCCAAAGTTTGACACCAGTAAAATATAATGAAAATGTTTTTTGTGTAGCTCTTGCTTTCTTCTGTAAAAATGCTGTGTTTCCTCTCAGTTGATAGCTGGATTTATTATTCTGAATTTGTGCGAATATATTTTGTGATAAACAATTATTGGCTGCTTTATACATGAGTTGAACAGCTCTGTAGCTTATGATGTCATGTATTTTCAGTAGTTTAGATTTAATGAATAATTTATTTGTGTGAGCTCTATAGTGAGCATTGTGGATAATTCTTATGGCTCTTTTCTAGGCCAAAAATAGAGGTTGTAAAGTAATTTTATGTGTTTCCCCACACCTCAGTGCAGTAGGTCAGATAGGGCAGAACTAATATAAATTAGTAAATTAATAAATTATATAAAGTGCCTTTTTAATAGTTTTTGAGTTTTCCATAGTGTGGACACATTTCTGGCTAGTTTCTTTTGCAATTGTCTTAGATGAGGTTTCCAATTTAGCATCTAATCTATGATCACTCCTAGCATTTTGCATTCAGCAACCCATTCAACATTTACTTCATTCACCAACTACCTTCATGTCCTCTTTCACTACATCCATAAACCTCCTATTTGGTCTCTTGGTCTCTCCCATTTTACTCGTTCATCAACTCATCAAAGTACTCTTTCCATCTTCCCATCACACTGCAGGCACCTGTCAATACACTTCCATCCCTATCCTTAATCAACCTACCCTGCTGCGTGTCCTTCCCGTCCCTGTCTCTCTGTCTTGCCAACCTGTCATCATAAGCCCCTTGTCTGGCCTTTGCTACCTCTACTTTCACCTTACACCGTATCTCCCTGTACTTCTGTCTACTCTCCTCAGTCCTCTCAGTGTCCCACTTCTTCTTAGCTAACGTCTTTCTCTGTATACACTCCTGTACCTCCTCGTTCCATCACCAAGTCTCCTTATCTACTTTCCTTCCAGATGACACAGCAAGTACTCTCCTACCTGTCTCCCTGATCACATTAGCTGTAGTTGTCCAGTCATCTGGAAGCACCTCCTGACCACCCAGAGCCTGTCTTAACTCCTTCCTAAAAGTCATGCAATACTCTTCCTTTTTCAGCTTCCACCATTTCGTCCTCTGCTCTGCCTTTGCTCTCTTCATCTTCCTCACAACCAGAGTCATCCTACATACCACAATCCTATTTTGTTTGGCTACACTCTCGTCTACCGCTGCTTTGCAATCACTGATCTCCTTCAAATTACATCGTCTACACAAGATGTAGTCTGCCTGTGTGCTCCTACCTCCACTCTTATAGGTCACCCTATGTTCCTGTCTCTTCTGGGAGATAGTATTCACTATAGCCGTTTCCATCCTTTTTGCAAAGTCAACTACCATCTGTCCTTCTGCGTTCCTCTCCTGGATACCAAACCTGCCCATCACTTCCTCATCACCTCTGTTACCTGCACCAACATGTCCATTGAAGTCTGCGCCAATGACAACTCTCGCATCACTTCTAGGTATGCTCTGCATCACTTCATCAAAGTCCAACCAGAATTTCTCCTTCTCCTCCAGCTCACATCCCACCTGTCGAGCATACCCACTAACATTGAACATCACACCTTCGATTTCCAGCTTCAGACTCATCACTCTATCTGACAGTCTTTTTACCTCCAGGACATTCCTAACAAACTCCTCCTTCAGATAACTCCTATTCCATTTCTCTTCCTATCTACACCATGATAAAACAACTTGAACCCTCCTTCTAAACTTCTAGTCTTGCTACCTTTCCACCTGGTCTCCTGGACACACAATATGTCTACCTTCCTCCTCTGCATGTCAACCAACTCTACCTTTTCCTGTCATAGTTACATTCAACGTCCCTACTCTCAGTCCTATACTCTTGGCATTCCTCTTCTCTCTCATCCTACAAACGCACTTTCCTCCTCTCCTTCTTCAACCAACAGTAGTCCAATTTCCACCGGCACCCTGTAGGTGAACAGCACCGATGGCGGTCGTTGTTAACTCGGGCCTCAACCGATCCGCTATGAAAGTAATAGATTTGATACACAGGTTTAATTTGGCAGAAGTTTTATGTCGGATGCCCTTCCTGACACAACCCTCTGTATTTATCCAGGCTTGGGACCAGCACAATAAGACACTGGCTTGTGTCCTCTTGTGGCTACATTCCTTTGAAGATAGATAATACCCTAACATAACAACACCCAACAAGCATCAGGACAACTGTACAACACTTTAGACATGTCTGTGTAGGTTTTCAGTCATCCTGGTCAAGGTAAACCAAGAGGAGCTCTTGATCTTCACTTTAGAACAAATAAAACATCCCATTTAGAATCGCAGGGCAAAAAAAAAGACCTCATGATTAATATTTTCTGAGACTGTGCAAAAATGTTTGTATCTCAGGTGCTCTCCCCTGTCTTAGCCTTGGACTATGGTGTTTTAGCCAGGTTTTAAGTTTGAACTCATGGCTCCAGTTCACCTGCCTAACCACCAATATGGTTTTTATTGACAATTTATCGGTAGTTTTTCAATAACTTCAGAACCCCCCACCCACCCACCCACCCCCCAAACACACACACACACACACACACACACACATGCACGCGCGCGCACACACACACGCATACACACACACACACACACACATACACTCAAAGATGTGCACAACCTGCATTCAGACGCGTCAGTCTGAATTGATGCAGGCTAGCAACAGAAACTACACAGCGCCCTCTGCTGTTGTGAAGAGTCAAAGTCTATTAATAATGACGGAATAGAAAAGGAAAGCTTTTCAGGTTTACAAGTTGATTATATAAGTGAAAATAAGTCAAAGTTCATTTGTCAAAATACGTATTATTCTGCACTGACAAATGACTTAAAAGAATTAAGAGTGTGAAAGCAGCTCAAGCACTCTGATGTGTTTGAGCTCTGAACTGATCTCTCCCTGAACAGACAGGTGATCTAGTCATTTGCCCCTGACTCAGAGCCTTTATCCACTTTAGGAATAAAGACAGCACCCTAACTTGGAAATAAATTTGTACCAAGATTTATTTATTTGTTTGTTTGTTTGTTTGTTTGTTTGTTTGTTTGTTTGTTTGTTTGGTCCTTAAAAAGACGGTAAGGCAAAGGTTTAGCTGTCCTGAAGTTTGGGTTGTGTGGCGTAGACCTTCTAATTGTCGCATAAGTGTATTGTTCATTTAACTCTTGTAATTCAGGTCCTTCTAAAAATAACTGTCTTCAGTCAAATAAAAATCTATCAGTACTAGTGCTGACCTTTTGTACTGGCTTTACAATAGCAGACAGTTTCCACTCAGCAGGGGAAGAAACAAAACGTGACGTCAGCTCCTGAAAGTGAAGTTGAAATATTCATGTCATTTTTTCTCTCTCTCTCTCTCTCTCTCTCTCTCTCTCTCTCTCTCTCTCTCTCTCTCTCTCTCTCTCTCTCTTTTTCAGAATCCAGACGGCAGCTCAGCATGTGGACAGCAGGTATGAGGATGCTCCCTCTCACTAATTTTCTCTTCCACACTTCATCTTTTTCATGGATTTCATGTCTGTTCCAACAAATGGCTTTCATAGATCGAAGATAAACCTCAGCGAACCCCTTGGAAAGGTCTGTTTCGTAAAACTAGAAATACAGACTCGTGTCATGAATGTAATTTGCCGATCTTAATCCAATATGGATATTTTCCATTTTGCTTCACCTTTTCAAACGCCTATGTAGTCATTTAAGATTCTATGTGAGACAAGGTGATTTATGCTTGTAGGCATGAGGTCAAGCCTGTCTCAAAAAATAAGTTAAAGTTTCACACTGATGAAATTTAAAATGAACTTATACACGCTGGGGTGTTTCCTGGTAGTATTTCAACTATAACACATGTAGCTCCAGATAAACTGTGTTCTCTTTTTGTCTTTTAGGAAGCACATCACTGACCTGCTGAGATGATAAGTTTAACAATGGCATACAACTGTTTTTTTGTCATCTTATTTTTTCTCTGCAGTGAGTATGTTTTACATCGTTCTTCTTTGTTGCACACACACGTATTAGGATGGTCTTAAACAGGAAGATGAAACCACAGACATTTCACATAATGGAAACTTCACTGACAAAAGTGTTGCAGCTTGCATTCATAGCATAAAGAGCTGATGTTCTCAATTTTGTTTCTTTTTCTTTCTCTAAGACCTGGCTGGAGTTCATGCAAGTATGTACGATTTGCAATTTTCACATTACAGTTTTATAAATGTTACAAATCAGAATAACAAGCAACACAACTACAGTGCAGGGCTAGACATTTGATGAATCACATTTTCCAGTCATTCTAAGCTCACATCCTCCATTCCCACTCTTCCTCATTGCCTGTTGACTGTCTTCCTATGTTTGCAGATGCCTCTGTGTCTTGCTACAGGATTGAACCAGGGACAATGGCTGGCATCATCTGTGCAGATCTGTTGCTGACCCTTGTTATCATCATTGTCACCTATCACTACGCCAGCCTTCGACGTCAGAAGTTAAACAAAGGTGACACAGCGGAGCTGATTTGATTACGATTTATGTGGATTTTACATCTGTAATGTGTTGCACTCAATGCAGCATAGATGAGGAGATTTGACGAAGATTATTTGTTCCTGAAGAGGCTATTCTGAACTTTCACAGCTTTTGTTCTTCCTTTAACAAAATACATTGGATTTTATACACCTTTTTTTTAAAAAACTTTTTTTCTGGGGGTGAGGTTCTTTGTTCATTTGATATCAGTCATGATTTAGTTTTCAAATTAAAGTTAAAATGTATTTTTTGCCTCTTCTCTCATCTCTTCACAGCTGAGAAAGTGTACATGAATGTCCGGGCCAATTGCAAGAGTGAAAGCTAAAGATGGAGTAATACACTGTGAAAGGATTTGAAATTTGGGTCCTGATTTTTCAATACCACTGTATTTCAACAAATTGTAAGAAATTATTAAACATCCAAGCATACTATATTACATATTATTAAATATAAATTTGCCTCTTGCAATGTTCAAAAGATTCTTTGACATCTATTTAGAGTTTATCTATCCTATACATAAAAATTAATAAAGAGTATTTTGCATTTAAAAAGTGGACTTTTGTTCTTCAGCTGTATGTTCTGGGTTATTTTTGTCACACCTGATAAATAAGAACAAATCACTTTCACAACGTTCCTTGTAGCTACACCAAACTACGTCCTCTGTCGTCCAGTTGTGGTAAATACTTTCTGATCAGCCATCAACAATTTGACAGTGCAATAGGATTTATTTATTTATTTATTTATTTATTTATTTAGTTAGTTAGTTAGTTAGTTAGTTAGTTAGTTAGTTAGTTAGTTAGTTTTTATTTACTTATTTTTTTATTTTTTTCCGACATGTTATCACAACAGACTTCAACACCTTCATCTCATTTGCAGCATCAACAACATAAGAAAAAAAGGGCTGACTGGTCAGAGCCGTCTGGCTTGTGTAGCCCCCGTTCCCAGAATTCAAACTAAACACTTTTGTCATCAAAATATGTTTTTAACCAATCCATACACTGAATTTTGACCGTAATTGTTATTGTGGCACATTGCTGTTCCAACCATCCACAGAACTGAAAAAGCCTGTAAATGACAGGTAAATTGTGTTCAAGCTTTTTATACACAGCTAGTTGACTGTATTCAACACATAGATGTATAATTTAAAAAATAAAACCAACGTCAGTATTAAATAAAGTGAAAAACTAAATGAAAAAACAGATCCAGTGTATTCATACAGCTCTTCTGTGGTGTTTGTCTGCTATTCAGAGAATTGTTGGCCAAATGAGTTTGATCAGTTTACAATAACTACTGCTAAAAATATGTTGCATTGGTGTGTAGTTAATTTAAAACTTAATTTAATTTGACAACATAAATTTTTAAGTGTTCTAAGTGTTTTAAGTATAAAAATTATTTGTTGTTGTGCAATTTAAATGTTACACCTTATCTATGTTATTGCCTTGACCTTCATGTGACTAATGCAGAGGCCTTGAGTGCATTCAGAGCAGCTGATAAAAATATCTGTGTCTGCTACAGACTGTAGGTTAACCACCAACTGACATGTCAGTGAAGCTCACGGCATGTTGAACGTGTCACTATATCTGTAACATCTGTTTGATACTCATACTCTCATGACAGGCCTCTTTTTTGCAGTACACTCGCTAAAGTTACCTGACTACTTAATCTGCAACAATATCCCATCATCCACCCTGCCTGCCAATGCACCTGCCACTGTGCCATGCTTCGATTCCACCTCACATAGGAGCAGTGCCCACATTGGAGTCCAGCTAATTCATAAAATAACTAAGATATCGGAAAGAATAGTAGGTTTGGAAACATCCAGATGGTCTGTGTTTGAGTGATTATCAAAATCTTTCAGGAGTATATAATATAAACCAGTGGCAGACTGTGCATTTCACACCTAGGCCTTCAGTGATATTCTTAGTTAGTCAAACTTGCATACATACATCTCATAATACTGTAAGCGGCGCCCACCGCTGCCATCATTATAGTGTTTGAGGAACGATGCGGTTATACAGAACAAAAATATTTGTCTTCTTTTACATGTCATACTATAGTCACTTAAAAAAGAATTTGTGCCTTTGATTTTGTGTAAATGAATACAAATGATTTGTACGTGAATTACTTTGCTACATAGAAGAGCATTTTTATAGTCATTGTGATCTGTGTATGCTCAGCTCACTTATTATACACATGTACATTACACTTTTTATCCATCATTTGACATATTTTGTTGACTGTATGGTAATTTGAAACATAGAGTTGTCTTTGACACAAACACAAAATATGGGTTTTCATTTCCGTCATACAGTGTAGCATTATTACAGAGAAACCTGTGGTTTACTGTATCACACCCTCATGGACTATAGGAAGTATTGACTGTGGTGACCGCCTGCACTGAAGCCACAGATCATGAAGTGCTTATATTATGCACCAAGATACAATCACATACATTTCAGCAGAAAGTGCAGGTGTAATGAAACATCTTCTTATCTTGATTTGAAATAACAAGGTAATTTGAAGGATCAGGACAATTAAAATAAAGACAGATCACTAAGAAGGACTAAGCCATTCTGATTAAATGTGAGAGAACTTTTTTTTACATGTTTGACTCTGCTCACATGAATGTGACACTACAGATGTGAAACAGAAATAGTAGCTTCCTCTTCTGACAGTGGCCATGGTCCTGCTGGTTCCAATGCAGTAGCATGCTGCAGCCCTCAAACCACCTCTAGTTTCATCAGTGGACTCTTTAGTCTGAGAGCCCTCCCACCTCTGACATCCAATGTTTTATTTGTACAACTGGTCATTTGAGAGAAAATAAGAGGACGGGTATCCTTCAACCTCTTCTTCTTACACACTTCACCAGTAACCAACATCAAGACGATGTCTGATGCACTATGCATTGTGGGCTCGTTCTTTGGTGGGTAATATGCTTTGTAGGTTTTGATAATAAATGATCATGATGACATTAATTGTGGTTTTTATTTAACATTTACCAAATGTTTGTTTTGCAGGATCTGCAGAAGGACAGCAAGGTACAGTATTTTGATTTCCTACACCTACAGCTCCTTTCGGATGCTGGAATAAGATGGGTGCTTTACTTTTGTGTTACATCCTCTTCTCTCTTTTACAGAATGTAGCTCCTGCTATATAATAAATATGGCGTCCGTGATTGGTGTTATTGCCTCTGATATTATCCTGACCATCCTCATTGCAATTTCTGTGTACTGCTTTGCAAGTCATCACAAAAGACAGAAAGAATGGAATTGCCACAATGGTAAACCCTAACTTTTTGTATATTCCTTTTGATTTGTCATGTAGTTGGTTATTTGGGACAAAGATTTTTACTGTACACTTTACAGATAAAACAAATGTGTCATCCTCACTACCGAAGAGAATAGATGCAGAGGTCACTGAATCTCCCTATCAGGTAAAACACCATATAAGCTTAAAATAGATACACAAATATATTATTTGCAGGCATATTAACAAGTTATTTTTGTTTCTTGATACCTTGACATTTGTGTAGGAATTACATGGAGTCCAGTCAGATGTGTACAGCGAGCTTCGGCACTTTGGGAAATGAAAAAAAAGGGACTTAAAAAAAACTCCAACAATGTCTGTAATTACATTCAATGTTTTTTTTTAAATGCTGTGTTTTGGGGAATATTTAATCATATTGGGTAAAAGTAACAACCTGTGGGAATCATACTGTGATCTCTGTTAGAGCTGCTGCCTAGTTTGCGGAGGATGTTTGCAGCATTGCACTCGTTCACTCAACCAGTACCACACTTTTTAATGGTACTTAGATCGGAGCTCACCGCTGTTCATTCCAGAGCTCCCAAACCACCTGCATCAACACACCATTGTAATCTGTTTTCTCTATTCTCAGCCTTGCAGGTGGAACTTTTTTGTGTATATTTAACTAGAAGGTCCAACATGAGTTTTTACATATGTTCTGTTTTGCCACCATAACTTTAAAGCATTACAAGATCTATTGTATATACGTACTATGCACATGGATGATTTTAATTGTATGAATTTAGCACGTTGTGCTGAATATAGTGTTAGCTGTATCATGTGTTATGTTGGCTAATCTAGCTTTCTTAAAACATGTTTGTATTTTTCATTGGAATGAAAAGTATGCATTATTAACACTTTTCTATGTATACAATTTCACAAAACTTTCAAATGTCATGAAAAAATTAGACTTTTGAAATTCAGATTGATTCTGCTTTACATTATCACAAATATAAAGAATATTATAAATAATAAAAACAATTCTTGGATTTTACTTTTTGGCATTTTTAACTCTTTATCCAAATATCACACTGCAGCATTCTGTTTTTATACAGTTTCAGTTTGTCAACAATACACAGACTTGTCAGAACCAATTTATTTAATGTGTTCACTTGATCATGCAAAAAAGAAAAGAAATCCAAGAAAAGATCTAAATATGGACAGAAAAAGTCCCTGAAGATGATACATTTGGAAGGAGCCAGTCCGCATCATATGACCCAACAGATGGCAGCCCCTGACTCATTTTGAGGAAGGAATAGAACCTAAAAAAGACAGGTTGTTATTCAACATTACATTCATACCAGATGATCAACAGAGCAAGAACAAGAAAACTATTTAGATCCACGAATTGCATGAGGATGGAAATAACTGAAATGTACTTTAAAGCAAGCATAATTATGTGCTGTGGCATTTCTTCAGCCAGGGTTATAGACATATAATCATAAAAACATTTGTCTGATTCAAATGCAGTGAAAGCAAACCTTTGTGTAATCATCAGGAGACTTTTGGTTGGAACAGGAAAAATGCCGGGCTAGAGCTCCAGAGGCGCTGACGTGCAAAAAAGAAAGGGTATCACATATTTAGTGACACATATTATGTGTTGATTGATAGAGCTTGTCAGTCAATTTTCACTAGCAGGTTCTTACCAATTGGATACGTTTCAGAGCTCATAAATTCTCTGGTTTCTGAGGGAATGTTAAAATCTGTTATTAATTGTTCAAAAAATAATTATAAGAACAATATTGTTCTATGTAATGATCTTTTACCATCAAAGTCTGCATCTCCTCTGTTGTCAGGTTTGCCATTGTCGTCCTCAAAACTATCCCAGTCTAGCAACGCACTGCCTAGGCCTGGGGTCAACACACCATTTAACCCATGATCTCCTCTTGATGGTGCCTTTCTTTGGAGACTGTTTCCTAGATTGTTGTTGTGAGTCACTTGATGTCCACTTGAAAGAATGATGTGTTTTCCAGACAAATGTTCAGGTTCATGAGCAACCATAATTCCTTCCTCACTGCTAGAATCAACCAGCTCTCTGCTTGTTTGCTGTTCCGCATTTGACCTTCTGAGTTCCCTCCCCACAAGGTCTTGGTCTGAACTACTGCTCACATCTATCGAACCCATGTCGTTTTTATCGACCCCTGTTTCCCCTGCTGACGGTACCTTATCTTTCTCCAAAACTTTAGAAACTGTGCTCTCATGGCTGTCAGAGTCTTCAAATGCACGAGGGAAGAGAAAAAAATCATTGCAGTAACATGTGCATCAATATGTTTACATACTTTGGAATGTTTGTTCCAAGTTGAATTCACAGTAGTTGTTGCTTTTATTTTTCCTCAGATATTGCAGGCTTTATAGTACTGAGAATTGTTTATTTGAAACAAATTAGCTAGTTTTTTTTTTAATATACATTTTACATGAAACAGAGCTCCCATACCTGTGAATCCAGTGGTGTCAAGACTCTCTGTAGATTGAGCCTCTGACATATCTGTGAATGGATTTTCTGCTGTTTAAATAAACCATCCATCTGAAAATCATTACTTGTCTAATATCAAAACCATACAACCCCCCCCCCCCCCACACACACACACACACACACACATATACAGACAAACACAAATTTGTACCTTCAGAATTTTCTTCTTCAACAGGTTTGTTTTGTGGTTTCCTGTATGCTGCAGATGTGAGAAAAAGTTGGTGGTGTTATACGTTAATGATCTGACAGGCATATATTACTGTCTAATACAGTAGTCCACTTTCATGTTTTAAAACTGAATATAGAGTTACACTTTTCATAACAGACCTGTTTCAGCTGCAGTCTCTTCAATAATCATGTCCAGTGGATCTATTTCATTGCAACAACAATGAAGAGAGTATACAGAAACAGTTCATTACATGATTTAAACTTACTTAGGTTGATTTCAAAATGTATGATTAGGAATATTGTCCTGTAAGAAATTATAAAAGTTACATATTCTAAAAACACATCAATGTTATCATTTAGGAAACTTAGAAAAAAACTAGATAAAAGCAAGAAAAGAGAAAGAAAGCATTAAGACATCAGGTTGTACCTCTGACTGGAGCTGAGACCACCATTCCAAACATAAGGAGTGCAAAGAACATAAAGCTGAAACAGAAAACAGATCACATCATGCTATAACAATCAAAATTAATTTGAGATTTAAGTGCACATTTATATTTTTCCTCATGAATTGTCATTTCCATTTTGCAGATAAAAGCAATTAATTCACAGATCCTTGATATATTAATATTAATCATCAAAACATAAAAATAAAACTTACAACTTCATTGCTGACTTGTGGGCCCCAGCTATATCCACTGTTTATGCATAAGACAGTCTTTAGGCTTTTATATAGACTACTGCCTCTTGATTTTTTTTTTTTTTTTACCTTCAGTGGGTCTTGTTCTTGTTAATTATAGATTCTGACCAAATATACGAGATTAAGTTGCAGTCAGAGACATCTCTGCGTTTACCAGTGCATGACCTGCATGAAGAGGACTGACAGGGTACAGATTAAGTTTACAATGACCCATTCATCAATTCATGATGACAGCAGATGTTCCAATTCCTATAAAAACGTTGTCTGTCTCTCTATTTGTCGATTTGGCACTGATTACAGGGTGTTGGTTACCTCAGGAAAAAGATCCACAGCTTGTCAATTGTTATTCACTGACGCAACAGATCATATATTGTTTCCTGAAACTATTTGGCCATTGTCTATTTACCAGTTAACCTTATAATTTGCCAAAAGAAAGATCTTTTTAAAACAGATCCCACTGAGTCTGTTCGATAAAAGAGTGTGAATTTAAGATCACAGTCAGAAGCAATGCAATAATCAGTAGATGAAACACAATGAGACAACTTTTGAATTGCTATTTCATTTGGGTTCAATGTAATGCATAATGTAAAAAGAAATATTTACATCATATTCTAAAAAATATCTAGGCCTAAGTAAATAAAGTATGATCTCATTGATTATTAGGGTCTGTTGCGGTCAAACATGGAAATTAATTTTGGAAATGAACAGTGAGGGTGTCCGGTTTGGTGGCCTCAGTATTGCGTCTCTGCTTTTTGCAGATGACGTGGTGCTGTTGGCTTCATCAAGCCGTGATCTCCAACTCTCACTGGAGCGGTTCGCAGCCGAGTGTGAAGCGGTTGGGATGAGAATCAGCACCTCCAAATCTGAGACCATGGTCCTCAGTCGGAAAAGGGTTGAGTGCCCTCTCCGGGTTGGGGATGAGATCCTGCCCCAAGTGGAGGAGTTCAAGTATCTCGGGGTCTCGTTCACGAGTGAGGGTACGATGGAACGGGAGATCGACAGGCGGATCGGTGCAGCGTCTGCAGTGATGCGGTCTCTGTATCGATCCGTCGTGGTGAAGAAGGAGCTGAGCCGAAAGGCAAAGCTCTCGATTTACCGGTCGATCTACGTTCCTGACCTCACCTATGGTCAGGAGCTGTGGGTCGTGACCGAAAGAACGAGATCCTGGATACAAGCGGCCGAAAGGAGTTTCCTCCGCAGGATGTCCGGACTCTCCCTTAGAGTTAGGGTGAGAAGTTCGGTCATCCGGGAGGGACTCAGAGTCGAGCCGCTGCTCCTCCGCATCCAGAGGAGCCAGATGAGGTGGCTCGGGCATCTGGTTAGGATGCCTCCTGGACGCCTCCCTGGTGAGGTGTTCCGGGCATGTCCTACCGGGAAGTGGCCCCGGGGACGACCCAGGACACGCTGGAGAGACTATGTCTCCCGGCTGGCCTGGGAACGCCTTGGGATTCACCCGGAGGAGGGAGAGGGAAGTCTGGGCTTCCCTGCTTAAGCTGCTGTCCCCGGGACCCGACCCCGGATAAGCGGAAGAAAATGGATGGATGGAACAGTGAAACTTTTTGGAACATAAAACCTCCAATCAACGGCAAATGTGTTTTAATAACTAACCAAATATGAGAATGATTAAAGTTTGTGTTTTCTATCAGACCTGTTGGTGACCGTGGGAGCCACTATCTCTCCCACGGAAAACAAAAGGGAGAGCGCCCCCTGGGGGAATGGCTGTACGCACTAAGCTCTTGATCCCAGGCATCGCCATATTGACGTCCCAGCAACGCTGAGAGGTAATCGTGTTATTTAACCACGAATCGTCGTAAGTTGAGAACTGATACCGACTGTTTAGTTTGCGAGGGGAAACGTGGACCATGTAACACAATCGCATTACCATACTATTGATCGCTTAGAGTGTTTTGGGTGCTTTTTTCAAGGCGTTGTCAGTCAGTATGCCTCGACATCCAGCAGGCTATTCACTCCCCTAGCTTGTTAGCTTAGCACTTTCTAGCTTTATGAAAAAAATTTTCGGAGCTTTGTGTTCAGTCCTACATACTGAACGATCACTGTATTATCACTTTTTCACGTTAGTCGCTGGATTTCTAATTATTACAATTAAAATCTTAAAATACGACCGAAAGCTAGTAATTACTTTACAACCGGCTTTTCCCTCTGCTGTTGACGAGCTAACGCTAACTCCGTAGCCCTCCACTAGCTTCCCGGTTTGTCTGCTAGCTAACAGTTAGCACCACCCCACTTGTACAGGCCTTGGGCCACCAAGGGTTTGTGCGTAGGCTCTTATTTTTATTAATGTACCCGAAGAACGAACTGGACTAATCTATGCTATGTTGTAAATAGAACATTTGTTGATCAAGTACTTCTCGCAAACCCATTCATCTAATGAAGCCTTGTGTATGTATTAGCTAGCATGCGCTATGTCACATAGTTCGGTCTTGCTTGCTTGTTAATTGACAGCATTGATTCTGTTAATCAGACTACTTTTGCTTCTTTCGACAGGAGATATTTCCTTGATGTGCCCCCAGTGATGACTGCATTGAACCCTGTACCTCCTGATTAGACAGATTGGATGCTTTCATTTAGCAAACAGGTTTCTATATTTCACATGCCTCCATATTTAGACACACGAGTC
This sequence comes from Antennarius maculatus, assembly GCA_013358685.1. Classification (NCBI taxonomy): domain Eukaryota; kingdom Metazoa; phylum Chordata; class Actinopteri; order Lophiiformes; family Antennariidae; genus Antennarius; species Antennarius maculatus. The sequence continues at coordinate 12,452,802 of CM023615.1, forward strand.
ACACTTTAGAGCTGATATTTATTTATGTCTTTCTATGGACGTAATGTGTTTTTTTTTGTTGTTGTTGTTGCAATTGTTCCTGAATTCTATAAAGAATTCAGTAAAGCAACATGGAAAACAAAGAAATGAATATTTCTCAGCTTAACATATGGTGTTGAGGTGGTAGGAATGTTCTGATTGTACTTTGACTTAACTATTCTGATCTCTTTTAGCTGTCTTCCTCCAAAAGCATCTCAACTGCTTCTGTTACAAATTATCAGTCACCTTCATCCTGGAGTGAAACCCGGAGGTATTGTTTGGTCTTATTATTGGATCACCATATGACACCCGTTTTTAATTTTATGATATTCTCAATCACAAACTTGGATGCACCAATTTCTTTTGTCTTCCATTTGCTGTAGTTTTGTTTGCAGTCACGAAGTAATGTTCAACTTTAAATTTTTGGATATTCCTTTTGCTTTAGGGTATTTAAAGAATATCCTGTTTAGAATATGTCTGGTCCTGTTCCAAGCCGTTCTCGAGTTTACCCTGATGTAAACACACAAAGACCTCGAGAATATTGGGATTATGAGTCCCACGTTGTTGAATGGGGGTATGTATCTGTTCTGCTTGTGTCTATCTCTGTTTTCTCTGTTGGGAAGCTCATAGTTGTGCAATAATGTGTTTTCATTTTCAAGGAACCAAGATGACTATCAGCTAGTCCGAAAACTTGGGAGAGGCAAATATAGTGAAGTGTTTGAAGCCATTAACATCACAAACAATGAAAAAGTGGTTGTCAAAATACTGAAGGTATGGAAATGATCAGTATCTAAATATTATATAAGTTTTACAAATTTTTTCAGTAAAACTTCACCCAGTTCTGCACAATGGAGTGTATCAATTACACAAAGACTCTATATTTGTCCACAGCCGGTCAAGAAAAAGAAAATCAAGAGAGAAATAAAGATCCTGGAAAATCTAAGGGGTGGCCCAAATATCATCTCACTGTTAGATATTGTGAAAGATCCTGTGGTAACGTTACTGTCTTTTCTTTCACTAACATAAACAACAATTTCAGTTAATGCGAAGTTTCCTATATAACCATATGTTCATTGCGCTTTTTTTTCTAGTCGCGAACCCCTGCTCTTGTGTTTGAACATGTAAACAACACAGATTTCAAGGTAAAAAGTGATTCTTTTATATTTATTTGGAATATTCAAGGAGTAAATATTTCGTGAAGGACTAAAATTGTTTTATTTCTTACAGCAATTGTATCAAACCCTATCTGATTTTGACATACGGTTCTACATGTACGAAATCTTAAAGGTAAGAAAAAACTTTTTGTTTGTTGTTTAAGTAGTTTATGGTCTGAATTGTTGTTTTTTTATATTTACCAGAGACATTTTATCAAACTCGGACAAATTCTTCATGTCCTTTTTTCTTTTTAATTTAGGCCCTGGATTATTGCCATAGTATGGGAATTATGCACAGAGATGTCAAGCCACACAATGTAATGATTGATCATGAACACAGAAAGGTATTGCTCTACACGTTGACCATTTATATGAGGCCAATTCATTGCATAAAACAAAAAACTTTTTTTTTTTTCAAACTTGTAGCTCCGCCTAATTGATTGGGGTTTGGCAGAATTCTACCATCCCAACCAGGAATACAATGTGAGAGTGGCATCCAGGTACTTCAAAGGACCTGAATTACTGGTAGACTACCAGGTAGGTCTCTTATTCTCTGAGCACTAAGCACTGACAGTAGACAGTCTCTTGAAAGTCTCCATATGAAGCCGTATGAAGATTTGCAGTCACTTTACAGTGGTACTCTGAGTTTTGAGGCAAAATCCTGTAACAGCACATCATAAGTCAAGATGTTTTGTCTCAGAATAACTCACTGCAGTTAGTTGATTTCCTTGTATACTGTATGAGATTTAATGTTGTAAATTCTACTTTTCTCTGTTTACATCATGAAAACCTCACTTTAATCTGTTTTTATACATTGTTTACCATTTAAGACTGAAAAATTCTTGTCGTTAGAGCCAGTGATTGGCTGATTTTAGACACATTGGACTGCTGAGTGTCTTCAGAAATCTTAAGTTATGTTAATGGGGAATAAAAAATAATAAATAAATAAAATAGAAATAAAAGACTGTGAAAAATGGTGGTAATGAGTAGGGGTCATCCTGTAGAGGTGGTCACTAGACCCAGTTTGACTGAATATAATTCCCATGACATGGTTATGACATGGTGTCAAATGGAACAGATGATTGAACAGAGGACTGATGTGAGCTAGGCCTGCCATCCCCTATTGTTTAATGCTCTCAAATCTCAGGCCCCCAATGTGAGACTTACTGCCAAAAAAATCCCACAAATGTTCCATGTCAAACATGGAAGTCAGAAATGCTGGAGTCAAACAAGTGTTTATTTTCTCAAATTAAAATTAAACTCAATTCGTTTTTATTTTTGGTGCACAGTATGTACTTGGTGAAAAAATAGTAAAATAGTGTGAGATGACAAATGTGTCAAGAACAAATTTTAAATGCAGTTCAGTAGAAAATAAAATGACAATTAGAGTGAAACTGAAAAAGAACTGACAAAAAACTGTTGACAACTTTAAATTAAAAAGACAGGTTAGCAACAATACTTGTATTATTAACTGCAAGAGGTTGAATGGCTTTGACAGAACATGTGACGAGATCATTAAATAATTCACTTGGGTCTTCAAACACTTCATCTAGATAACTGAACAATGTTACTCAATTAGTCACTCTATCAAAGCCCAAAAAAAACAGATGAACTAGAGATTGTTTCTTTCTCCCTTGATGATGATTTTAAAAAATGTAAAAAATAAAATAAAATAATAATATTGAACACTGAAGGATATACTATTAAGCATTAATTCCTATGAATTGTAAGTCACTATACTGGCGTAGTATTGAGTTGTCCACACAAAGAAAGCACATTTGTTGATGTACCCATTTCTAAATTGAGTTTCTGTTCTTCAGAAATGCCAATGGAGGCTGTGTGCTTTTTGTGATGTGAACAAAATAAAAAACAAATACAGTTACCAATTGATTTTGAGATGTACTACCTTTTATTTCTTCTTTTTTATTTAAGTTATTGAATACAGTAGTTGACAGATTTTTAAAATCTAATACAAAGGAGCATTAAATTTTTGTAGTGATTTCTGTTCAGTAAAACCCATGTCAGAATTAAAATTTAAATACTAAATCTATGAAAGTTGATATATTTTTATACGAAAAATAATATTTCTAAAAACCGAACTTGGTACAAATTACATTTCTTGAACTCGTCTTACAAATCTTACAATATAGTAGTAAAATTATGATGAAATAATTTTTTCCCCACAAGAAAAAAACAAGTTTTCAACTGGAAATCTTTTCTTCTGTTGCCACGCCTGACTGAGGAAGAGAAAATTAATTTGTACTGTTTGATTGGAGTCATGAATCCAATCAAAGTGTTTTTGTCTTTCTGTTATATGTAGATGTATGACTACAGCTTGGACATGTGGAGTTTGGGTTGCATGCTTGCCAGTATGATCTTCAGAAAGGAACCCTTCTTTCATGGTCATGACAACTACGATCAGGTATAAGAAGTCAGGTCTTTTTGGTGACTTTTTTTTCTTTTAATGGACTAAACAAAGCCGTGTGTGGAATTATACATTTATTCTTGAATGTAATATGACATTTTGTCTACTGTAATATGACTTACTTCGTACACTGTAATATGACTTGTATACTAATCATAGTATGTGAATTTGAATGTATGCAAATGGTATGTCAATTATGAATTTATCAGTTTGGGATCATTCAAGTATATGTATTATGACTGATAAATCAAGACACCATGAATAAAAATGTAGCCGCATTTTAATCCACCAGGATAATTGTTGTTGATTAAGTCTTATGTCTTAAAACTGCTCAGCAGCTATTTTGACTAATATCTGAAATAAGACCAACCCAGTACTACTGGAGCAGACGTGTCAGAAACTAGGTTTCAAATGCATAAGGGAAGATTTCAAGTTAGTTTTCTATAACAAGATCCTGCACGTTTTCATTCAAGCGTTAATTAATTTTTTTGATACAAACGCACAAAGTATTATAGTTGTGTCAACAGCACAATGTGGTAAATTTGAGACAAACTGTTCATTACAAGATATGGTGTTGTCCCAAATTATTGGTTTCTTAGAAAGACTAACATGCATTATGTTATTATGCATTATACTGATGAGGATCCCTTATTTTTTCAGTAGTGCTGCTGTACCAGGTCAAGTTAAGTCCATCAAAACAGAGCAGACTGGACTAAGCTTACATACTGAACCATTCTGACAAAACCATAATCCTACTCACCTGTAAAACAAAAGTCTTCATTTTACATTAAACTGCATTCGTCAGTGTTAAATAATTGGCCTGTGGTAGCTTTGTTGGGGCAATTTCTTCTGGAAGCTTGGGTTCCTTTCCCAACATTCACTGTAACAAGGATCCCTGTGCCCCTGGCTTCCTTATTAGCTTTTATTCCTTGGCCTGATTATGTATATCGCTGTGGTCCTGGACTAAGAGCTTGATGTTCTTTCGCTTCCTTTCATTTTCTACTCTTTGGGCCTGCAAAACTTGTGCCTATCTAAATTTTATGCGGTATTGTCCTTTTTCCAATTTTCTTGTATTATATCTAATAATTGCTGTAATTTCATGAGATGTCCAAACAAACAAATATAACAATCTAAAGACAACCTGTGTTGGAAAAACAAAATCTTTCAAGTGATAATTGTAACAGTCATTTTCCCCTTTTGACACTAAATCCAAAAACAACCATATTGAATTCATATTTTGGAAAATGGTTGGAAACCCCTGGGCTTGATTACTACTAGCTCTGTTCGATCAAATCCTCACATAGACCCCCTCCCCGGGTCCCTCAGCTTTATAGATTTTGACAGTCATAAGATTGTTGTTTCATTTGTTTGTTCTCTTCCTTGTAGCTTGTGCGAATTGCTAAAGTGCTTGGAACAGAGGACCTGTACGACTACATTGACAAGTACAACATTGAACTGGATCCACGGTTCAATGACATTCTTGGAAGGTAAACAGTTGCAACCGTTTCAGTGTTCCATTCAAGATTATATCTCATGAATATGGCACATTAAAAGTTGATTTCCTTTGTGTTCCCAAGACACTCTCGCAAAAGGTGGGAGAGGTTTGTGCACAGTGAGAACCAGCACCTGGTCAGCACAGAGGCTCTAGATTTCCTGGACAAATTGCTGCGCTATGACCATCAAGCCCGCCTCACAGCCAGAGAGGCCATGGATCATCCCTATTTCTGTAAGTTTGTTCATGCCTACTTTGTTCACCATCATACCTCTATTCTTCTTACTTATTGCTCAAGTGGATGGAAATCAATTTATTCATCCTAATTACAGAATCTCATTTGTGTCATTTTGTTTTGGATTATCGTTGCATGTCTGCTTGTGCTGTCAGATCCCATTGTTAAAGATCAGGGACGAGGGGCCACTCCTGGAGGAATGACTGCCAGCTCCACGCCAGTTAGCTCCTCGAGTATGATGGCTGGTAAGTATTGAACTGTAATGAACAGCCTCAGCTAAAGCAGTAATGTATATGTTTAGTTGTTAGTAAAAATAGAGCCAAGAAGATAATGTATCTTATTTTCAAGTTGCAAGTAAAATCGTGAAAAGCTGCAGATTAAATGAAATTGAACAAAGAGCTATCACCTGATTGTAATTGGATATCATTGCAAAAGTCATATCACAATCTGACATCATCAATGTTTCTTTGAGATTGTTATTATGTGTGAATATGATTAATTTCTCTCTTAGGCATCACCTCAATGTCCTCCTCACAGCCACTGGCTAACATTGCTGGATCACCTGTCATCTCTGCTCCCAACACTCTGGCCACACAAGTCCCTGCAGCCACTGGGACTCAACCCTGAAGCTACTTCCTCACCCATATTTGTGTGCTCATGGCCATGTCATGCCTAGCTCTTGCTGCAGCTCAGGCACATGGCTCCCCTTTTTATGTTGAAAATAACAAAGATTTAAAAATTGCTTTTCACATTCAGTTGTATTTTGACACCTGGACTTGACAGAAATGTATTGTTGCACCTGTCAGGTTTATTAGATTTGATTTGGGTGTGTTAAAAATGCCATTGTCTAGAAAATCTAATAAGATGTAGACATGAAGAGAATGGATAATAAAATTTATTTTGTATGTTTCAAATATACCGTCTTGCTTGAAACTGTTTGATGGGGATCCTGCTGTATTACATACACTGTGAACATTTACACAACACAAAACAGAGTCAGGAATCTGGTGTGCCCCAACTGCAGTCTTTGTTGATTGCACACAATGTCATGTGCTGAAGTTGTTGGTGTTTTAAAGTTGTTATTCTTTAATTGGAAATTTGTAGATATTCTACAGTTACTGTCAGGTTGCATGCACCCAATGCTGACTATCACAGGGTCATAGTTTGCCAATCTTATGTTACTTTCACCTCTATATGTGTACCTGTGTTCATGTTTGTTTTTTATGAAGTCTCTTTACAAATGATTTTCATGACATAGACAATTTTGTAACTTTGTTTTATGTTGGGAGGAGTCATCACCTACAAAAACAACTTCCACAATAAACAATTTAAACAGGGTTTTTCAGGCGCTATACGTTATTGACTATACCGGCTGATGACTGCTTGTATTGAAAAGTGTGACTGACTTTAAAACACGGTACGTAGCATATTCTGGAAGACGTTTCTTTCACAAGATTAGGCACAAATTCAAGTAGATATATTTCTTGGTTTTATATGTGTGCCCAGAGTCACTTGTTTTTATTTTGTGAGCTCAAACATGGCTTTAATTGTTCTCTGCTCAATCTGGAATAATGGTGCCATCAATTAAGTACTACGTATGTCTTGAATTCTTGAGATTTAGAATACTTAATAAAATAGTGTGTGAAGAAGTGACCCACATTCATATCTGACAGTACTCTAGACATGGGGATGCACACCCTGGCTTGACACCAGACTACAATTGTAATTATAATTACAGTAAATCTCATTGACACAGTAGATTTAATAAAGGTGAGCGTTCTATATGTAGATGACTCCTTCCCTTACATATGCAAAGGTTTACTCAGTTAACTGACATAAACAAAAACATTGATTTCCATAAAATTGGCATGGGTCTGGTAAGAACACAAATTTTGTGTCTGAAAGGACGGATACACTATTTTTAGTTAAAATGATTCTCTCTGGCTTTAGGTATATTATTGGTAGCTGAGTGTGTTAGACAGTATATGATGAGAGGGTATCTTACAGAAAGCAGTGCAGGAAAATGTTTTTTTAATGTTAACATTCAGACCACAAACATCAATCTATTGCCGCTTTCTAATTATGCACTGAAGTGTCCAACTAAATACAATTCACGTAATTATTTAGGTTAAGTGGAAAATGTAAAAAACAAAACCAAACATTTGCGTAAATTTGTTTACGTCACGTGACTCCGGACTCGCGTTGTGAATGAACTTTTTGGTAAAAGGTAACGCGAAAGGTCAGATAGTGACGTCCAGTATTAAATGAAGATCTCAGCTCAAAGTAAAAAAAAAAAAAAACGTAGGACGCCATCAGGTGTGTAATTTCAGAAAAAAGGAAGAAGAGGAGAAACAGACAAAAGGTGTGCAAATTTATTTGAGTGACGTGCGTGACAGTAGGCTATATGGTATTTATAAGCCACAGAAGACTGTGTTTTAATCATAAATTCAGGGGCAATTCTGAAATAATTCGTGGCAGGAACACCCACCACTGGCCAAATGAGAACACTTACACAGCAGCCACGGACGTGGACCTGAGGTCTGATGAGGAGCCATCGTCCTCCTCAGTCTGTTGTAGGGCTCCTCAGGTGTGTGCGTGCGTGTGTGTGTGTGTGTGTGTGTGTGTGTGTGTGTATGTGTGTGTGTTTTTGTATGTGTGCGTTTTTTTAAATTTTGTTTTGTACTTTTGTAAACACAATGCTGTGAATAAAATGTATATTAATGACAAAACCATCAATGAAAAGTAAAATTTCAGATCGCGCTTCACACCTGTTGTTATTGTTGATGTCAGTTCTAAACAGGGTGAAAAACCTTAGTTTATTGCAGGAATCTTATTTTTATGCTCCGTTGAGTTCGTCTGGGCGCAAATCTAGTCAGGACCGCCTCTGAATATTGAAGTTAATTATAAACAACTTATTGCATTTTAGTACAGTTGACTATGCAAAGCCATATTTTGCTTTGATTTCAGCCTCTCACCTTGCAACAGTGGGCTTGTACCTAGGTGGGGTTTGCGCTCCGTGAATTTAACGCGTCGGACTTCAGTTTGTCTGTGGCCTGATTTAAAATGGGGAAGTTAATGTTTATCACTATTGCAATAGCTGTCGTATCGGCACTGATCGGAGAGAGGATCGTTAACTTAAGGTAAAGTAGAAAGCAGCTGCATTCATTTTGAAACGTAGAGGATATGTTTCATTGTTAGTTGTAAAATTTTGGGTGGAAAAAAATATCATCGTATGGGAATCTAACGGAAGTTCTGTGATTAAAACCATCTAGGAAAAGGTATCTGGCATCAAGAGAACTGGTCCAGAATCACCTCCCAAACTGCGAACTGCTCAAAAACATGGGTGAGAACATTATTGTCAAATGTAAACGCTGAACAACAGAAGAGATGAGCTTTATAATGTGTGGTGTGTCATACTTGCAGAAAATGGATCGGAGGACATAACCATCCTTGGAAATGGACTTGCCTTTATCAGCAGTGTGAGGACAACAATCAGGCTGAGATACATGCCTCACATTAATAGCAACCAATTCAGAGAGAACTTGAATGTCTATCATCTCCGTAACTTGCAAAAAACAATATTTCTGTCATGGCACTGGTCAAACATGAATGTAAAAAATATATTTTTAAAAATAGGATATTGTTTTAGAGCTGTAATTTGTAATTGTTTTATTAAGGACATTTAGACCAGAAATAATCCCTATTAGTCATAGTACAATGAAAGTCACTTGATGATTATCATTACATTGAAAAGTGCTCAGTAAATGAGTGCTTATTGTTCTGATTTTTAAGGGTCTAAACTATCCTGGATTCGTAAATTCAGATTCGCCAGGAAAGATCTTCTTTCTTGATATGCAAGATCCTCAGATGAAATCAGTGGAGGTGCGCATGCCAAGAAACTTTGATGTGGAATCATTCAACCCTCATGGCATCAGCGTATACACCGATCCAAATGGTGAAAAATACTTGTCTGTGTATTTTAGGAATTTTTTGTACCAATTTTTTGTCTGTCATACACACATTGTTCAGTTTGGTCATGCTTACTTTTTTCCTTGTTCCTAACCAGATGACACGATATACCTGTTTGTTGTCAATCATCCTCACTACAACAGCCAAATAGAACTGTTCAGATTTGTAGAGGAAGACTTCTCCCTGGTGCATCTGAAAACCATCACACATGATCTCCTTGGAAGGTAGCGTGGTGACAAATTAAAGCTCTGCCCATGCTTTGTGAGGTTTATTAACATAATGAAACAAAACTATACGCATGTTTGTTATTATTGTGTATGGTAAAAATATGTTTTCAGCTCTGTTTTATCTCTGCAGTGTAAATGATTTAGTTGCAACAGGAGTGGACACCTTCTATGCAACCAATGATCACTACTATACCAATAAAATCATGAAAGGTGTTGTGGAACGTCTTCTGGCTCAGCCTTGGACAAATATTGTATACTATAGCCCCCAAGATGTAAAAGCGGTCTCTGAGGGATATTACATGGCAAATGGCATCAATATCTCTCCAGACAAGACGTGAGAATGATGTGTGGGGTGATGCGTGATTTGTGTACTCATTCATTCTAGAAATGTCTGAAATTTGCTTGTTGACATTCTCACTTATTTAATTTCTCAGTTACATTTACGTGGCAGATCTTTTGGATCATAATGTGCATGTGCTGGAACGGAAGGAAGACAATACTCTGGTTCCTGTGAAGGTAAATGATTGAAAATAAATGGTAAGAATCAGTTCTGCCAGTGTTGAGTTTGCATTCTAAAACAGCTTGATTACTTAAACATTTCATATGGTGGATGAGGAATGTCCATACTGTGTATCCAGTTTTCAGTCAATAAAAAGTCCAGAGGGAGGTGTCTGTCCGGTTGAGGTTCCCATTTATTGCAAAAATTCATAAAAGTCAAAGTCATAGCTGGGTTATACATATTCTGGCTTATGTTGGGTACGTTGACTTACAATAAGAACCGTGTTCCTCCCACCACCATTCTGCTCTGATCTGATCTCTGACAGCTGATTACCCTGTGAAAGGTGCTGCAGCAAATGAGGCGTGAACCAAGAGAAATAGCATAAAACCAAATAAAAAATTAAGGCTTACAAATACACATAAACTATAAAACAGCACCTACACACTGGCTCATAATTGTGTTGATGTGTACTTACAATTACGTACTAAAAACAAACTGTCAATGGAGCTACAGAAAGGTGTATGTTGAAAAGAATTTCTTCCAACTGGTTCCACAGCACTTTCGTTTGATAATCAGGACCGATGACTCCTGAGACGATCGCTCTGGGTCGTTCTTCAATACAACAAACACCAATGCATGTAGTATGAGAAGGACAATCCTCATCTCAAAACAGTGGTTGACATACTATTCAGAATAACAGGCGTGACGTCACCTGACTACTTTGCAGGAATGCAATTACTAACAGATTCAGAGTGGTGGTCTTGGAAACAGATAGTGAATGCATGTTGACCTCAAGTTCCATGAATTACATCTTTAAAGCTGAGAAGCTGAGCTTGTTTAGCGTGTGTTTATTGTATCTTTGTGCAGGAGTGTGCGAGCAGTTCATCTACAGCTCAACTAAAGGACAAGGTGTGTGTGTGTGTGTGTGTGTGTGCGTGCGTGCGTGCGTGCATGCGTGTGTGTGTGCGCGTGTGTGTGTCTGTATAGGATCAATGCTGTGCAAGCAGTTCAACTAGAATTCATCCAAAACTAAAGGCCAAAAGGTTTAGATTGCATTTACTTGTAGAAACCTGGGCAATAAACCTAAAAGTCTGCTAATGGTCAAAAGGTTTCAATACTATTAACTCATCGAGGCCTGGACGATGAAACTGATATTCCTTCAATGTGTCAGAAATCTTTAATGTTTGTCCTTCTTTCTTCTTTGGCCAATACTGCTACACCAGACCCTTATTCCTGTAAGTTACATGCCTGCATCAACATGCAGAGCTTTGTGACAGGTCTTTCCAGAAATCCAGTCTTTGTTCAGATTTGAACTAATCAAATTACTCCTTCTTTGTCTGGAAAGGGTTTGGTCACCTTACCCATCAGCCATGAACTACGTGGAGCAGATGGGTTCAGGATAATGACAATGTTAGTAACAGAAAAGATCCTTTCAGTCCTTGTCCATTTTTGTCTATTAGGACTGCCAATAGGGCAGTTGTAAGTTGCTGTTTGGGTATTGTGGTTTGCTTCACTGGAGCAGCTCTGGATTTACCAATCATGAAGGCAATGTTTACTTCTTTCTCCATCTCAAATAAGAAACCGTGCCATATCCTTGTTTACTAGTATCTGAAAAATTATGCAATTGCGCATCATGTACTTGTTCAAAGTTTTTGGCTTGATACATCTTTTAACCTTCTGCAGTGACAGCTTATGCAAGTTTGTCATCCACTGTGTCCATTCATGTGAAAGGTTTGGAATTTATTTTGTCATCCAAACCAAACTTTCTTTTGCACATTTCTTGTAGCGTCTGCTAAGAAATGTGCAAGGCAGTGTGAATGGTGACAAGAATCTAAGAGGGTTGTAGATGGGGTTAACCACTGACAAGATTCCATGACGTGTGTATGGACGATTTTACCTGCAATCTTGAACATGAAGGTGTCAGATTGCAAACACCAGTGCAAGCCAAGAGCTCTCTCTACTGGTAAATTGTACTTGTGCAAATTGAGCTCTAAAGCTGGTGCTTTAGAACAATCGTTTTCAGGGACACTAGCTAGAACTACACGGTTAATGCTCATCCATTTTGAGAGATGAGATCCTCCCTTTGCACATGCTGGAGGGACTGTTTAAAATCTATCTGAGAGGAAATAGATTTTAAATAGTCATTCGCGCCGACAGCGCTACCCATTGCGCCACTGTGCCGTCCTGAGATTTTTGTTTCTGTGCACAAATTTTGTGATAATTTTTCTTTTAGTGGAAGCAGTTTGCGCATCTTGGATGTTTCCAAAGATGGGACCACAGAGAACTTTGACCTGTTGCTCCAAAAAGCTCACAGAATCAGGAAATGATGTTTCATTTTCAAATCTGTCCAGCAAGTCACAAGCAGCTGCTCTCCATCTTTCCCTTAACTTATATGGAAGTTTCATCACAAGAAGTTTCAAGTTTGAAGGTACATTCCAAGCTTTCCTTGTATTACAACATCCTCTCAAGAACAGTGAAAAGGTTTGAAGTGAGCAACCATCCTGTCATTTCTATTGTTGACCAACTTAAAGCTTTTTCCGTGTATGCAGCTACAATTTTCATTTAATTACCAAAGTGTCCCTTTATTAAATATTTTTCTCTGATGTAGCCCTGATTACCTGGCATGTGATAACAGCTTCTAATCAGGTCTCTTGGCTGCCCCCTGGTGTATTGTTCCAGATAGTACAAGCAATCTTAACTGTTTTAGGCTTTATTTTCAATTCTCTGTTCAAATGCGATAATAAATGATCCATACTCTAGTCTATAGGGTCACCATCAAATATGGGTGAAACTCTTGGTGGAAGAGATGTTGCACACTGTTGTTGAATTAAATGAGTAGTAATGTCTGTTTGTTGATGAATTATACTGTACTTCCTATATTCTGAACTCCAATGTCACTGGTGGACTGAGTTGCAAAAACTTTGTTCGTTCTTTGGTCCTGTTGTGTGTTAATGGAGGTTAGATTGTGTTTCATTGCTGTTTGAGAATCTTGTGTTGAAATGGAGTGAAGACTGTTGGCATTTCTGCATTTTTCCTTGGGACGTGCAACAAGTGGGAGTAATATTGAGGCTGTGTTGGTGACTTTGACTCAAACCAAAGTTTACTTTAAGTAGTCACAGGTATTTTTACAGCCTGTCTTCTTTTTTTCCTTTCGGCTTTTCCCTTCAGGGGTCGCCACAGCGACCCCTGAAGGGAACCCTGTTCCCTGAAGGGAACCCCTGAACCCTGTCTTCTGCATCCTCTTCTCTCACACCAGCTACCTTCATGTCCATTTTCACCACATCCATAAACCCCCTCTTTGGTCTTCCTCTAGGCCTCCTGCCTAGCAGGTCAAAACTCAGCATCCTTCTACCAATATATTCACAATCTCTTCTCTGGACATGTTCAAACCATCTCAGTCTGGCCTCTCTGAAAAAAACATCTAACATGGGCTGTCCCTCTGATGTACTCATTCCTGATCCTATCCATCCTGGTCACTCCCAAAGAGAACCTCAGCATCTTCATCTCTGCTACCTCCAGCTCTGTCTCCTGTCTTTTCCTCAGTGACACTGTCTCTAGACCAAACAACATCGCTGGTCTCACCACAGTTTTGTACACCTTTCTTTTCATTTTAGCTGAAACTCTTCTATCACACATCACACCTGACACTTTCTTCCACCCGTACCATCCTGCCTGTACATGCTTCTTCACCTCTTTTCCACACTCTCCTTAGTTTTGGAATGTGGACCCTAAGCACTTAAAATCTTCCACCTTCTTGATCTCTTCTCTCTGTAACCTCACTCTTCCACTTTGGTCCCTCTCATTCACACACATGTACTCTGTCTTACTGTGGCTAACTTTCATTCCTCTCCTTTCCAGGACAAACCTCCACCTCTCTAGCTTCTCCTCCACCTGTTCCCTGCTCTCACTGCAGATCACAATGTCATCTGCAAACATCACAGTTCATGGGGATTCCTGTTTAACCTCGTCTGTCAGCCTGTCCATCACCATAGCAAACAAGAAGGGGCTCAGAGCTGATCCCTGATGTAGTCCCACCTCCACCTTGAACTCCTCTTTCACACCTACAGCGCACCTCACCACTGTCTTACAGTCCTCATACATGTCCTGCACCGCTCTCACATACTTCTCTGCCACTCCAGACTTCCTCATACAATACCACAGTTCTTCTCTGGGCACCCAGCTTTCTCCAAATCTACAAAAACACAATGCAGCTCCGCCTGGCCTTCTCTGTACTTCTCTATCAACATCCTCAAAGCAAATACTGCATCTGTAGTACTCTGTTTTGGCATGAAACCATACTGCTGCTCACAAATGCTCACTTCTGCCCTTAGTATAGCTTCAACTACTTTCCCATAGCTTCATTTTATGGCTCATCAGTTTTATTCCTCTGTAGTTTCCACAACTCTGCACATCTCCCTTGTTCTTAAAAATGGGCACAAGCACACTTCTCCTCGATTCCTCAGGCATCTTCTCACTATCTAAGATCCTGTTGAACAACCCAGTCAGAAACTCTACTACCACCTCTCCTAGACACTTCCATACCTCCACAGGTATATCATCAGGACCAAGTGCCTTTCCACTCTTCATCCTCTTCAATGCCCTCCTTACTTCATCCTGACTAATCTTTGTTACTTCCTGGCCCACAACAGCCACCTCTTTTAGTCCTTGTTCTCTCTCATTTTCCTCGTTCATCAACTCTTCAGAGTACTCTTTCCATGATTGATTTGGCAAAAAAGTTTTACGTCAGGTGTCCTTCTTGACACAACCCTCTGTATTTATCCGGGCTTGGGACCAGCCCAATAAGACACTGGTTTGTGCCCTCTTGCTGCTACATTTCTTGTGCATAAATGTGTAGGAAATTTGTACTGCAGGAGATTACACTTAGATTTCTCATTTTGGTCATTCAGACACTGAGTTGAATGTAGACTTGTAACCTTATATATGACTCCTCCCCAGGCTTTAGCTTTGGGTTCACTGTGTGACAACATTGAGGTTGACCCTGACAGTGGTGACCTGTGGTTAGGCTGTCACCCTAATGGATGGAAACTCATCATGTTTGACCCCAAGTTCCCAGCTGGATCAGAGGTTTGTCCACTTTTAACAGATAGTATGCAACTGGCAACTTTACAGAAACACTGTCCATTGTTCTTTATCTGTTTATTTCTTTATCATTTCCATGTCTTTTATATTTTCTCATCTATTTTCATGATTATGTTTTCTCAGGTCATTCGCATCCAAAACATTCATACTGATAAGCCAGTGGTGACTCAGGAGTATGCTGACAATGGCGAAGTGATCATTGGTTCCACTGTAGCAGCTCCCTATAGGGGAAAGGTGGTCATTGGAACCTTATTCCACAAAGCTATGAGCTGTGATATGAAGTAGGCAGTGACTTTGACATGTGATTTGAAGCTGAGGATTTCAACATTTTAAAGAAAAGAAAATCAAGATTTAAATCAGCAACGTTCTCAGTCATGTGATGGTTTGATGGATGACATAATAAAGGTGCCCAAGAAAAATAAAGTTTGACAATGAGTACTCAATGGGAAGAGATGGTCATCACAAGGTGTATATTTTGCTGCATTTTTTACCTTTAAGATATGCTACAGTTAATTATAATAATCTCATTTGTTTCTTTTATTAAAATAGTAATAAATTTAACCCTAGAGAACCCACACCCATTTATCCTCACTGGAAAATTATGTGGGTTAAACCACAGACCAAGTGGACCATATAGAACATATTTCTGAAGTTTTTTTCAGTTTTAGTGTTATAGATTTTATTATTATTTTATTATTATTTTATCACTTTTTTGGAGAGATCACTTTCTGTCACAGACACATGACCGTCACATGGTCATGATACCAGGATGTTGAGTATACGTCGCTTAGGGACTTAACAAGTTAAAATCAGAGACAAAGCTTTATATCGAAGAAACAGGAACATTCAAAGCGCATGACACCGGTGTCAAAGCGGGTCTTCTCGGGTTAAAATGTTTCCCAAAAGATTTCATATGTGAATCACATTTGGTGCATTTCTTGATGTGTATTTGTGGCCTGAAAATGCCAACTCATTGAAACAGATAGGGAGAGAGAGGCCCTGGATCCAGATGGTTAGATTCAAAAACAGTATGTAAAAATATTGAAAAGACCAAATCTTTGGTTTCCTAGAATGTTTCAATCGTGTATGGATAAATTCAAAATCTTTACAATCCAGAGTGGGAAACCTACCTCCTGAATTTTTGGGCCATCATTAAAATTGGATCTTATGATGCTGGTTTAAACTGATGCAATGAAAACAAAATGTTACAGCTATAAATTCTAGTGTCTAGAATAACCCGGTCTGATGGGTTAACCATTTTTATTTGACCAAAATCTTATTCTGTTAGACTCAGAAGAAACTGGATTCTGCAATTCAAAGAATGGGGTCATGTTCAGGGAGGGATATTTTTCCCAAGAACCTTCTCCACAAACAGAACTCACCTTTCCAGTTTTGACTACTGGAGCCCAACGTATAACCCTCAAGCTCTGTCAGCGGTCTCCTGCCGGGAACAATCTTCAGACAGACTAGATATATTTCATGGTGCTCAATTTTGTGCAAAAAGATGAGTAAGTAGAAGGGTTTTCTTCCCCTGTTTAAATATGGGGGTCATAATGAACTCAAAATTAGCACAACCCAGCCACCTAAGTGCACCAACGAGTTAACACCAACAAGAGCTGTTGAATCAAAGTAATTGATTTTTGCTTTTAAATTTGAAGACATTTCACCTCTCATCAGAGAAGCTTCTTCAGTTCTGACTGATGGGGAGTATAGATACTGTATTTCAACTCTTCTGAGGCTTTAAATATCTGTACTCATAAATATCTTACTGTCTGTCCAAATTTGCCAATGTTGTATATCTATTTGAATATAGTTAATTCTTCTTCTTCTTCTTTTCCTTTCGGCTTTTCCCTTCAGGGGTCGCCACAGCGAATCAATTGCCTCCATCTAACCCTGTCCTTTGTATCCTCTTCTCTCACACCAACTACCTTCATGTCCTCTTTCACTACATCCATAAACCTCCTCTTTGGTCTTCCTCTAGGCCTCCTGCCTGGCAGTTCAAAACTCAGCATCCTTCTACCAATATATTCACTATCTCT
This sequence comes from Antennarius maculatus, assembly GCA_013358685.1. Taxonomy (NCBI): domain Eukaryota; kingdom Metazoa; phylum Chordata; class Actinopteri; order Lophiiformes; family Antennariidae; genus Antennarius; species Antennarius maculatus. The sequence continues at coordinate 12,469,960 of CM023615.1, forward strand.
CCTCTGGACATGTCCAAACCATCTCAGTCTGGCCTCTCTGAAAAAAACATCTAACATGTGCTGTCCCTCTGATGTACTCATTCCTGATCCTATCCTTCCTGGTCACTCCCAAAGAGAACCTCAGCATCTTCATCTCTGCTACCTCCAGCTCTGCCTCCTGTCTTTTCCTCAGTGACACTGTCTCTAGACCAAACAACATCGCTGGTCTCACCAGTTTTGTACACCTTTCCTTTCATTTTAGCTGAAACTCTTCTATCACACATCACACCTGACACTTTTCTCCACCCATTCCATCCTGCCTGTACACGTTTCTTCACCTCTTTTCCCCACTCTCCATTGCTCTGGACTGTTGACCCTAAGTACTTAAAATCCTCCACCTTCTTGATCTCTTCTCCCTGTAACCTCACTCTTCCACTTTGGTCCCTCTCAATCACACACATGTACTCTGTCTTACTGCGGCTAACCTTCATCCCTCTCCTTTCCAGGACAAACCTCCACCTCTCTAGCTTCTCCTCCACCTCGTCCCTGCTCTCACTGCAGATCACAATGTCATCTGCAAACATCATAGTCCATGGAGATTCCTGTCTAACCTCGTCTGTCAGCCTGTCCATCACCATAGCGAACAAGAAGGGGCTCAGAGCTGATCCCTGATGCAGTCCCACCTCCACCTTGAACTCCTCTGTCACACCTACAGCACACCTCACCACTGTCTTACAGTCCTCATACATGTCCTGCACCGCTCTAACATACTACTCTGACTCTCCAGACTTCCTCATACAATACCACAATTCCTCTCTGGGCACCCTGTCATAAGCTTTCTCCAGATCTACAAAAACACAATGCAGCTCCCTCTGGCCTTCTCTGTACTTCTCTATCAACATCCTCAAAGCAAATACTGCATCTGTAGTACTCTGTTTTGGCATGAAACCATACTGCTGCTCACAAATGCTCACTTCTGCCCTTAGTCTAGCTTCCACTACTCTTTCCCATAACTTCATTGTATGGCTCATCAGCTTTATTCCTCTGTAGTTGCCACAACTCTGCACATCTCCCTTGTTCTTAAAAATGGGCACCAGCACACTTCTCCTCCACTCCTCAGGCATCTTCTCACTGTCTAAGATCCTGTTGAACAACCCAGTCAGAAACTCTACTGCCACCTCTCCTAGACACTTCCAAACCTCTACAGGACCTCATCAGGACCGACTGCCTTTCCACTCTTCATCCTCTTCAGTGCTCTCCTCACTTCATCCTGGCTAATCTTTGCTACATCCTGGTCCACAACAGTCACCTCTTCTAGTCTTTGTTCTCTCTCATTTTCCACGTTCATCAACTATTCAAAGTACTCTTTCCATCTTCCCATCACACTGCTGGCACCTGTCAATAGACTTCCATCCCTATCCTTAATCACCCTAACCTGCTGCACGTCCTTCCCATCTCTATCTCTCTGTCTTGCCAGCCTGTATAGATCAGTCTCTCCCTCCTTACTGTCCAACCTAGCATACAAGTCATCATAAGCTTCTTGTTTGGCCTTTGCTACCTCTACCTTCACCTTATGTTGCATCTCCCTGTACTCCTGTCTACTCTCCTCAGTCCTCTCAGTGTCCCACTTCTTCTTAGCTAACCTCTTTCTTTGTATACACTCCTGTACCTCCTCATTCCACCACCAAGTCTCCTTATCTACTTTCCTTCCAGATGACACACCAAATACTCTCCTACCTGTCTCCCTGATCACATTAGCTGTAGTTGTCCAGTCATCTGGAAGCACCTCCTGACCACCCAGAACCTGTCTTAACTCCTTCCTAAAGGTCATGCAATACCCTTCCTTTTTTATCTTCCACCATTTCGTCCTCTGCTCTGCCTTTGCCCTCTTCATCTTCCTCACCACCAGAGTCATCCTACACACCACCATCCTATGCTGTTTGGCTACACTCTCGCCTACCACTACTTTACAGTCACTGATCTCCTTCAGGTTACATCGTCTACACAAGATGTAGTCTACCTGTGTGCTCCTACCACCACTCTTATAGGTCACCCTATGTTCCTGCCTCTTCTGGAAGAAAGTATTCACTACAGCCATTTCCATCCTTTTTGCAAAGTCAACTACCATCTGTCCTTCTGCGTTCCTCTCCTGGATACCAAACCTGCCCATCACTTCCTCATCACCTCTGTTACCTGCACCAACATGTCCATTGAAGTCTGCGCCAATGACAACTCTCTCACTTCTAGGTATGCTCTGCATCACTTCATCAAAGTCCAACCAGAATTTCTCCTTCTCCTCCAGCTCACATCCTACCTGTGGGGCATACCCACTAACAACATTGAACATCACACCTTCTATTTCTAGCTTCAGACTCATCACTCTATCCGACACTCTTTTTACCTCCAGGACATTCCTAACAAACTCCTCCTTCAAGATAATTCCTACTCCATTTCTCTTCCCATCTACACCATGATAGAACAACTTGAACCCTGCTCCTAAACTTCTAGCCTTGCTACCTTTCCACCTGGTCTCCTGGACACACAGTATGTCTACCTTCCTCCTCTGCATCATGTCGACCAACTCTCTACCTTTTCCTGTCATAGTTCCAACATTCCCACAGTCCTTAAGCTCAGGACTGTGGGGGCCAATTGATGTGTCAAAATGATTCCTCACACTCCCTGGACCACTCTTTCACAATTAGAGTCCGATAAATTTGGGCATGTTGTCCTGAAAATCCATTTATGGGATTGCCTGGTCATTCAGTCCATTCAGATACTCAGCTGACTTAATTTTTTTGCTGAATAATATTGCTGAGCCTAGACTTAACACATAACACTGCAATTTGCTTATTGAAACCCAAACGGTGACTTGTTTTTTGGCCGGGCAGTGTATTAGTGTGAACAGGCCCTGAATAATTTTCAAGTAATTGTTTTTCTTAAATGCAATTTGATGATTAGAAAGCATACCTTCAGTGGGGATAAGAGTATTTAATGTGTACAGATTATCCTCAACCTAGAAACGTCATTGTTTCCAAAAGTCTGTTCGTAAACTGAATTGTTCGTAAGTTGTTTTATATTACATTTCACTCTACAATCACCATTTGAGGTCATTTAAATTTCATTACTCATTACTGCTCCTATGACAGTACTACTGGATTCCCTAAAAATTACCAGAAACAATTACGGGACATAAACACATCACATTAATTAAATAAAATACTGTAGAATTGTAATGTAACTTACGCCTCTACCTCTGCTGAATGAATTTTATCCCGGGGTGTAGAGGTTAAGCCAAGCTGTAAGCCACTGAGGAATTTCTCCACACTTAAGTGAATGATGAGCTGATGCGCTTCCTGGTCATCAGAAGTCCGACTGGCACTTTATGTTTAATTACTCTGTTTTATTCCCATTAAGTTTCTTAGTTACAGTAATTTGACACATTCATTGTTAGCTTCAGTTAATGCTTCTGGGCAGAAAACTACACTGAAATTGGTTCCTACATCATTTAGCTCCTACAGAAGCACAACCTGACAGCATAAAAACAACACAATAAAATAAAAAACAAGTACATGTCATTTCGAGTTAAGTTGTTCCTGACTATAGGTCAGTTATATAATTATCAATTTTATATCATTTCAGTATTTGTCTCCCGCAAATACTGGACTGTTAAAATCACTAGAAAAACTGTAAAAGCAAATAATATCATGTTACTGTACAATAAATAGGAATAAAAACAGAAATATATTAAAATACTATGTATAGTTCCAACATCTACCTTTAAACATCACTCATGATTCACACTGAATTAAAATTAAATTATGGTAAACTTTTGCTTCTAATGATTTAATCCTTGAGGATAAGAAGAAGAAACACTTCATGGAACTCTCCACCAGCTTTTAAGTGCAACTGTCAAGTCAACTTTATTTATAAAGCGCTGAATCACACAAGTGTGCAGTGACGTTGGGGTTGTGAATGACAGCAGGGCTAAATAAATAGGGTGCTTATTTTTATCACTGTGATACAGATACTTGGATCCCCACTGTTTACCTCTTTAGAGTACAGCCACTCTACAGTCCTGTAGCATGTAGCTTACCTTTAATGTGAAGGAAGAAGAGGGAGGAGTTATTGTTGGTCAGAGACAGAGTTATCACCAAAAGATGGTCACCACTACCACTATCTTCACTAGCCTTTGCTTTATCATCACTGATAAACAGTAAATTATCAAAACTACAAAGCCTGAAGCTCTGAGCTACTCACAGTGACAACAACAAATGAGAACAAGAGGGGAGACAAGTGTCGGAGATGAGTGAACGCAGCAGTGTCATCGTCGGATATTGTGGCGTGTGTTTGTTCGTATCTTCGAATGTTTGTAAGTCAAATATTCATAAGTTGAGAACTATCTGATTTTATATTGACTCACTGGGAAGAAAACAGTTGTTTGTGACAAGTATATGTGGGTGTCTAACTAAGTGAAAGTAAAGAATTTAGAGTGCATCATAAATTGTCTCAACCAGTCAGTCAGTCATTTTCTCAACCTGCTTAATCCGCTTACGCAGGTCGCCGGGGAGCCGGTACCTATCCCGGCAGTCTCAGTGCGTGAGGCAGGGGACACTCCAGGCACGACGCCATTGTATCGCGGTCAACCAGCCATGAGAATTATCAAAGGATAACACAATGTTTAATACATGATTATGCAAGCAACAACAAACTTTCATGTGGACCTCAGCCATTATCAATAAATGACTGAAGTCAATTAAACACAAAAGTGGTTTAGGATCCTCAAAACAGTGTTTCGAGTTTGTGAGTGAATTAAATACCATATAAGGCAGTTAGTAGAAGTTAAGTATTGTTAGCTCACGAGAATAATGCAAGTAGACATTGTTGGCTTTAGTTTCATGTCAGTCTTATGTTTATAAATTACATTATCAAAATATCCTGTAATATAACTGCATTTGTCAACTTCTATCATTTCTATGCAAAATGTGATAGTTCTTGAGGAGCTGAAGTCTGATTTAATAGCAGTATAAGTGTTTGAAATATTGTGGCAAGACAATTTTCGAAGTAAATAAATCTGGTATACGTTTTATGTTATGTTTGTTTGTTCTATTTTTGACACAACATGGATTACGTGATTCAAATATACTTCCAATTTTTGGCCAACATTGAACAGAAAGAGAAGTAATAAGTAAAAGAGTAAATTCAAACGAGCCAAATTAAGTTACAGTGCAACATATCTGTTAGTTTTAGTGCCTATCAGATAAAATTGACTTTCAGTGAACGTCAGGTGGCTGCCGTTCAGTATCTATTGTGCAAGCCGGTTAAACAACCAAGCAACCAACCAACAAACGGACATTTCTGGGAACTTATAAAAGTATAAATCGGATTTAATTGCAGACCCACAAAACCTAGATGAGTGGACTTTCATCTCTGGCGAGGGTTTGAGCTCCACGTATTTACAGACGACGTCTCTGATTTCCGATTATATTCAACGCAGCGTTTGTCGCCCCTCCGTAGCCACGCCCCTGCGGCCGCGGTCGGACTTCAATCTATCTGAACAACAGTGTCCCACTGTGGCTTCAAATGGGGAAGTTAATCTTTATCACTATTACGATAGCTGTCTTATCGGCGCTGATCGGAGAGAGGATTGTTAACTTAAGGTAAAGTAGAAAGCAGCCGCATTTATTTTGAAACGTTGCGGATACGTTTCAATGTTGGAAAGTTTTTTTTTTGTGGAAAAACTATCGTTGCATGGGAATCTAACAGAAGTTTTGTGACTAAAACGATTTAGAAAAAGATGTCTAGCGTCGAGAGAAGTGGTCCAGAATCATCTTCCGAACTGCGTACTGCTCAAAAATCTGGGTGAGAACATTACTGTCAAATGTAAACGCTGAACAACAGAAGAGATGAGCTTTATAATGTGTGGTGTGTCATACTTGCAGAAACTGGATCGGAGGACATAACCATCCTTGGAAATGGACTTGCCTTTATCAGCAGTGTGAGGACAACAATCAGGCTGAGATACATGCCTCACATTAATAGCAACCAATTCAGAGAGAACTCGAATGTCTACCATCTCTGTATCTTGCAAAAAAAATTTCTGTCATGGCACTGGTCAAACGTGAATGTCTTCTTTCTTCTTTTCCTTTTGGCTTTTCCCTTCAGGGGTCGCCACAGCGAATCAACCGCCTCCATCTAACCCTGTCCTTTGCATCCTCTTCTCTCACACCAACTACCTTCATGTCCTCTTTCACTACATCCATAAACCTCCTCTTTGGTCTTCCTCTAGGCCTCCTGCCTGGCAGTTCAAAACTCAGCATCCTTCTACCAATATATTCACTATCTCTCCTCTGGACATGTCCAAACCATCTCAGTCTGGCCTCTCTGACTTTATCTCCAAAACCTCTAACATGTGCTGTCCCTCTGATGTACTCATTCCTGATCCTATCCTTCCTGGTCACTCCCAGAGAGAACCTCAGCATCTTCATCTCTGCTACCTCCAGCTCTGCCTCCTGTCTTTTCCTCAGTGACACTGTCTCTAGGCCAAACAACATTGCTGGTCTCACCACAGTTTTGTACACCTTTCCTTTCATTTTAGCTGAAACTCTTCTATCACACATCACACCTGACACTTTCCTCCACCCATTCCATCCTGCCTGGACACGCTTCTTCACCTCTTTTCCCCACTCTCCATTGCTCTGGACTGTTGACCCCAAGTACTTAAAATCCTCCACCTTCTTGATCTCTTCTCCCTGTAACCTCACTCTTCCACTTGGGTCCCTCTCATTCACACACATGTACTCTGTCTTACTGCGGCTAACCTTCATTCCTCTCCTTTCCAGGGCAAACCTCCACCTCTCTAGCTTCTCCTCCACCTCGTCCCTACTCTCACTGCAGATCACAATGTCATCTGCAAACATCATAGTCCATGGAGATTCCTGTCTAACCTCGTCTGTCAGCCTGTCCATCACCATAGCGAACAAGAAGGGGCTCAGAGCTGATCCCTGATGCAGTCCCACCTCCACCTTGAACTCCTCTGTCACACCTACAGCACACCTCACCACTGTCTTACAGTCCTCATACATGTCCTGCACCGCTCTAACATACTTCTCTGACACTCCAGACTTCCTCATACAATACCACAGTTCCTCTCTGGGCACCCTGTCATAAGCTTTCTCCAGATCTACAAAAACACAATGCAGCTCCCTCTGGCCTTCTCTGTACTTCTCTATCAACATCCTCAAAGCAAATACTGCATCTGTAGTACTCTTTTTTGGCATGAAACCATACTGCTGCTCACAAATGCTCACTTCTGCCCTTAGTCTAGCTTCCACTACTCTTTCCCATAACTTCATTGTATGGCTCATCAGCTTTATTCCTCTGTAGTTGCCACAACTCTGCACATCTCCCTTGTTCTTAAAAATGGGCACCAGCACACTTCTCCTCCACTCCTCAGGCATCTTCTCACTATCTAAGATCCTGTTGAACAACCCAGTCAGAAACTCTACTGCCACCTCTCCTAGACACTTCCAAACCTCTACAGGTATATCATCAGGACCGACTGCCTTTCCACTCTTCATCCTCTTCAGTGCTCTCCTCACTTCATCCTGGCTAATCTTTGCTACATCCTGGTCCACAACAGTCACCTCTTCTAGTCTTTGTTCTCTCTCATTTTCCACGTTCATCAACTCCTCAAAGTACTCTTTCCATCTTCCCATCACACTGCTGGCACCTGTCAATAGACTTCCATCCCTATCCTTAATCACCCTAACCTGCTGCACGTCCTTCCCATCTCTATCTCTCTGTCTTGCCAGCCTGTATAGATCAGTCTCTCCCTCCTTACTGTCCAACCTAGCATACAAGTCATCATAAGCTTCTTGTTTGGCCTTTGCTACCTCTACCTTCACCTTACGCTGTATCTCCCTGTACTCCTGTCTACTCTCCTCAGTCCTCTCAGTGTCCCACTTCTTCTTAGCTAACCTCTTTCTTTGTATACACTCCTGTACCTCCTCATTCCACCACCAAGTCTCCTTATCTACTTTCCTTCCAGATGACACACCAAATACTCTCCTACCTGTCTCCCTGATCACATTAGCTGTAGTTGTCCAGTCATCTGGAAGCACCTCCTGACCACCCAGAGCCTGTCTTAACTCCTTCCTAAAGGTCATGCAACACTCTTCCTTTTTTAGCTTCCACCATTTCGTCTTCTGCTCTGTCTTTGTCCTCTTCATCTTCCTCACCACCAGAGTCATCCTACACACCACCATTCTATGCTGTTTGGCTACACTCTCGCCTACCACTACTTTGCAGTCACTGATCTCCTTCAGGTTACATCGTCTACACAAGATGTAGTCTACCTGTGTGCTCCTACCACCACTCTTATAGGTCACCCTATGTTCCTGCCTCTTCTGGAAAAAAGTATTCACTACAGCCATTTCCATCCTTTTTGCAAAGTCAACTACCATCTGTCCTTCTGCGTTCCTCTCCTGGATACCAAACCTGCCCATCACTTCCTCATCACCTCTGTTACCTGCACCAACATGTCCATTGAAGTCTGCACCGATGACAACTCTCTCACTTCTAGGTATGCTCTGCATCACTTCATCAAAGTCCAACCAGAATTTCTCCTTCTCCTCCAGCTCACATCCTACCTGTGGGGCATACCCACTAACAACATTGAACATCACACCTTCTATTTCTAGCTTCAGACTCATCACTCTATCCGACACTCTTTTTACCTCCAGGACATTCCTAACAAACTCCTCCTTCAAGATAACTCCTACTCCATTTCTCTTCCTATCTACACCATGATAGAACAACTTGAACCCTGCTCCTAAACTTCTAGCCTTGCTACCTTTCCACCTGGTCTCCTGGACACACAGTATGTCTACCTTCCTCCTCTGCATCATGTCGACCAACTCTCTACCTTTTCCTGTCATAGTTCCAACATTCAACGTCCCTACTCTTAGTCCTATACTCTTGGCGCTCCTCTTCTCTTTCTTCGTGCGAACGCACTTTCCTCCTCTCCTTCTTCGACCAACAGTAATCCAATTTCCACCGGCGCCCTGTAGGTCAACAGCGCCGATGGCGGTCGTTGTTAACCCGGGCCTCGACCGATCCGGTATGGAAGTCATATGTTTGATTCGCATCTTTGATTTGGCAAAAGTTTTACGCCGGATGCCCTTCCTGACGCAACCCTCTGTATTTATCCGGGCTTGGGACCGGCACAATAAGACACTGGCTTGTGCCCTCTTGCGGCTACATTACTGGTCAAACGTGAATGTAAAAAAGAAAAATCATTTAAGATTTGACTGCTGCTGTTTGTTGTGGTTTTATCAAGTAAATTTAGAACAGCTATAAACCCCTTGTGTTTCTTATGAATGAAAGTCACAGATAGGTATGCCCCACATACGGGCTTAAATTCACTTTTGTTTAATCCATCCTGTAATCTCCAAAGATTGTTTACTGATTTTTATGAGACAATACTTGCATTTGTGCATTTGTCCATCTTGAGAAAGATATGAAGTCTGGTCTTTTGTCACTTGATGATTATCATTATATTGAAAAGTGCCCAGTGCTTATTGTTTTGATTTTTTAAGGGTCTGAAGTATCCTGGATTACCAAACTCAGGTTTGCAAGGAAAGATCTTCTCCCTTGATATGCAAGATCCGCGAATGAAACCAGTGGAGCTGCGCATGCCGAGAAACTTTGATCTGGAATCATTCAACCCTCATGGCATCAGCGTATACATCGATCCAAATGGTGAATTTAATCCTGGTTTTACAAAAAATTTATGACAACATAGCAGCTAATGCACAAACCCTTTTCTCTGATAGTTCCAAATTGAATGTGTGTTTTGTAATACACACACAAGGCCATAAAGCTAGTTTTCAGTTTCATATATATTTTAACAATTTATTAGGAAATTACTATTCCATCCCCGAGCTTGTGTCGTTACCAGCCTTTGACAAAGTGATCAAAGAAAGCAACTTTAAAATGCAGTTTCTCAGCTATTTTCGTGACATTACAGTCACATTTCCATTAAAATAAAGTTTGTCAACTTTGTTTTGATGTTTATGGGTAAAGAAAATAAATGAAGAGTTTTCTAATGGTTCAATCAGCAGAGAAACTGGCTGCCTTGCTACTACCTTTTACATCTTTTTATAACAATGAGAGGCACTCTTTATTTCTAGAGGTGTGTATCTCATCATTAGTTTTATGATATAGTACAAATTGTTCAGTTTGGTCATGCTTACTTTCTTCCTTGTTCCTAACCAGATGACACGATATACCTGTTTGTTGTCAATCATCCTCACTACAACAGCCAAATTGAACTGTTCAGATTTGTAGAGGAAGACTTCTCCCTGGTGCATCTGAAAACCATCACACATGATCTCCTTGGAAGGTAGCGTGGTGACAAATTAAAGCTCTGCCCATGCTTCGTGAGATTTACTAATATGATATAATTAAACAAAACTATATGCATGTTTGTTATTATTGTGCATGATAAAAATATGTTTTCAGCTCTGTTTTATCTCTGCAGTGTAAACGATTTAGTTGCAACAGGAGTGGACACCTTCTATGCAACCAATGATCACTACTATACCCATGAAATCATGAAAGGTGTTGTGGAACCTCTTCTGGCTCAGCCTTGGACAAATATTGTATACTACAGCCCCCAAGATGTAAAAGTGGTCTCTGAGGGATATTACATGGCAAATGGCATCAATATCTCACCAGACAAAAGGTGAGAATGATGTGTGGGGTGATGCATGATTTGTGTACTCATTCATGCTTGAAATGTCTAATATTTGTTTATGTGTGTTAGTTATATCTACGTGGCAGATGTTTTGGATCATAATGTGCATGTGCTGGAACGGAAGGAAGACAATACTCTGGTTCCTGTTAAGGTAAATGATTTAAAATATCACCCAGATAAACATGAACTGATTTCACCTAGTGAACTCTGCCGAGGTGCCCTCGGCAAGTTGCTCGTTGGGTGCTATGTGGCTGCTCAGCGCTCTACCATCTGCCTCTTCTCCTTTCGGCTTTTCCCTTCAGGGGTCGCCACACTTAATCAGTTGCCTCCATCTAACCCTGTCTTCTGCATCCTCTTCTCTCAGACCAACTACCTTCATGTCCTCTTTCACTACATCCATAAACCTCCTCTTTGGTCTTCCTCTAGGCCTCCTGCCTGGTAGTTCAAAACTCTTCAATTCTTCACCTCTTTTCCACACTCTCCATTGCTCTGGACTGTTGACCCTATTTATTTAGTCAGTTTATTTTTAATTTGAATTAAATAATTAAATAAATTTAATTTAAATAATTTCCCTGTGGGAATAAATATAGTATAAAAAAAGAATGCTAATGCTGAATTATTAACCACGGAGGTATTTTTTATAGACTGTGCTGTGAGCATAGATCACAAACTTTTCTCACATAAATGTTTAGGAAGTGTGTACTTTAGGAGATTGCAGTTAGATTTACCATTTAGGTCATCCAGACAGTGTTGAATGTACAGTTGTAACCTTGTATATGACTCCTCCCCAGGCTTTAGCTTTGGGTTCACTGTGTGACAACATTGAGGTTGACCCTGACAGTGGTGACCTGTGGTTAGGCTGTCACCCTAATGGATGGAAAGTCCTCATGTTTGACCCCAAGTCCCCTGCTGGATCAGAGGTTTGTCCACTTTTAACAGATAGTATGCAACTGGCAACTTTACAGAAATACTGTCCATTGTTGTTAAAGTGTTCAGTTATTTACACTGAGTGTGTATTCTGTTAAAGCATCCAGACTAGTAGCACTCATCTATCTTTCTATAATTCATTCTTTTCCATAATTATGTTTTCTCAGGTCATTCGTGTCCAGAACATTCATACTGATAAGCCAGTGGTGACTCAGGAGTATGCTGACAATGGCGAAGTGATCATTGGTTCCACTGTAGCAGCTCCCTATAGGGGAAAGGTGGTCATTGGAACCTTATTCCACAAAGCCATGTGCTGTGATATGAAGTAGGCAGTGACTTTGACATGTGATTTGAAACTGTGGAATTCAACATTTTAAAGAAAAGAAAATATTAACATCAACAATGCCAGGGTTGTACTCATGTAATGTGTATAAAATTAAATTGAATTGCCTCTGGTGCGTGCTCACGATTGGCAAAGTGAATTATTCAACCATATTCTTTGAAATTGGAAATAGACTGTGGAACCAGCTTTGTAATCACTGATTGCAATTGAGGAACTAGAGAAATAAGAATTTAACGAAAGAAAAAATAAATTTATGTTTTTAAAAAATTGGTGAGTAAAACATCTGTGCTCACTTTGTATGTATCATGACACTGAAAGTCGAAATACTGTAAATGGAGGTGCCCTGTGCTTACAATCTGAGTTTTAGTTTATTGAGAAAAGTACAAACTTTTCAACACGCTATAATAACCATTTCAATTTTTGGACTGATGAAAGGTATGTGTGCATAAGTGAATGTGCTTTAAAGGCTAAGATTTATGTATTTCTCCTTAGATTTGTAAAGTGCTAAGCTTGCTAGGTTAACTGACTACTAATTTTATAAGAGAGTGGAATTCATTTTCTGATTTCAGAAAGCCAAAAACACATCAAAATGTTTCAATAAAAGATGTGGATAGAAATGCATTTTAAAAGAAATATTTGCAAAAGTAATTTTATACCTGTAATATTTTATACCTGCTCTGCACACTGGCTCATTTTTGTATGTCCTAAAAATAAAAAACAAAAGTAAATTTCAACTTTCTCTAGTGCTTTGTATAGAGTTATTGGGCATTGTTTTTTTTAAACGCTTTATGCATAAGAGGCATATTGAATCCCTACACACAGGCTGTATGATTACACCATTTGATATTGAACTCCTGTAGTTAATACACAAAAAAGCACCAGAAGTTCAAAATGTAAAATTTCTTATTTTTAGAAAATTATCATTTTAGTTCGAACATTGAAAACATTCAAAGAGTCAGAATCTATGTATACAGTAGACAAGGCTGAAAACCAATATTCAATGGCCATGATCTTCAAGAATTACATTAAATCAGACAGGATTCTGTGGAGAGCATCACTGTATTAAAAACAAGATTTAATAGAGCAGTAAATTAATTTCTATGGGCTGACAGCAGACCTCTCATAGAATTAAACAGTGGGCAGCTAATGAGGATGAGGGTCTGTTTACTGATTGGTATTACTATGCGTCTTGGTTGACTCGGATGCCCCAATTGTATATGGCAAAAAACCAAGATCAGAATGGGTTTTAATTGAAAAGGAACTTACAAAACACTTTCCTTTACAGCTTTTATATCACAAACAAACTGTTGGAGTTTGCAAGAGACACTCTAAAAGTATTGCACCAAATTATTGGTGAAAAACATTCTTTTAGTTGCATTATGTCCACAAAAAGAAAACTTTAATTCATCAAAATACAAGTAATGTTACAGAACAGTCAAAGGGTGGGGCTTCCAGATTTTGCAGTAATATGAGACAATCTCCGCAGTGCACTGGCATCATGCTCGGAGTAACCCTGCAAGTCAACTGGGATAGGCTCCAGCAACCCTCGTGACCCGCATATAATCCAATACTCCAATATGGATTATAATTCATATAATCCAATTCATTCATTGATCTTCAACCGCTTGTTCCACTTCTTGCATAGCCACACATATACACTAACAAGGAGCACGTACACACTCGGTTAACACTTACACCTGAGGCTAATTTGGGACTGGCCAATTAACCTTAGGTGGGAGGGAGCCGGAGAGAACCCACGCAGACGGGGAGAACATGCAAACTCCGCACAGAGTGGGACTTGAATCCACAACCACCTTGCTGCACTACCCACTGCACCACCATGCCGCCCTGGGTAAATGCGGTACCACCAAATCTAGAGAACTAGTATTTACAAAGTACTTACAGAGTGTTGAAAGAAGCAAGTGGTGCAATACAGTCATAAACATGACCCTGTCCCAAATTTTGACGAATATGTTGTTGACATCAAATTCAAAATGACAGTCAGTCAGTCAGTCATTATCTTAACCCGCTTAATCCGCTGACGCGGGTCGCGGGGGAGCCGGTGCCTATCCCGGCAGTCTCAGGGCGTGAGGCGGGGGACACTGCGGGCACGACGCCAGTGTACCGCGGAGCCACACAGAGACAAACAACCACTCACACACACATTCACTCCTACGGTCAATTTGGGACCGGCCAATCAACCTAAAGCGCATACTTTTGGAGGTGGGAGGAAGCCGGAGAACCCGGAGTGAACCCACGCAGACACGGGATTCAAAATGACATTTCAGTGAATTTTTCTGTTTCAACATTCAAAATGTTTTCTTTGTGTTATTTCTAATAACACATCACTGTGTCATTACAGATCACACATCAGTCATACTTAACTATTTATTTTTTACATCATTATTACAGTGTCACAACTTTTGGAAACGGGGTTGTATCTTTTGTTAATAAATCTTCCTCTACCTTAGATATTTTAAATCTAGTATCCCCTCCATTGGGGTGCTGTACATTTTCCTCATTATTATCATCTTTGGTTGGCACAGTGAAGACAATTCCATGGACTTCTGAGTCAGACGCACAACTGTCTTTATTCTCATTTTCTGTCCTGACATATTCAGGGTCTCTGTTGCTCTCTTGTATTGGAGAACAATCCCTTTTTTGTTCACTTTTGTCTGTGTCATCCTTTCTATTCACAAACACTTCACTGATACTGATCAAGCGTCTGCGCCGAGGTGAGTGGTCCAACGTCCTGATGTTGGTGCCCAAGATGTCACTGCAACTCTTAGATCGATTTATATTATCTGCAGGCTTTACTTTATGTGCTGTGGCTCCAATCTCCTTGATAACGGTGCTGTAATCTTCCTCTTTTGGGAAATCAAAAATGTCAATAACGGTCGGATGTTTGTCTGGGCTTTGCTTATCCTTTATAGGAAGGGGGTCTTCCTCATAGAAATGTCTGTGTCTTTGTCTTCTTTTTTTCTTCAGTACCTTGTGAGCTTCTACCACCATGTTGACATTCCAACTGAAGAACAGAGACAGCCAGGCAAGGCCCATGTAGATCCACAACTCAGCAAATACTTTGTACAGTCGGGGATAGTCTATATTTGGATCTACACCTGAAATGGGAATTCACAACAAGTTAAGATCTACCTATCATCTCAGAAAATATACAAATGAAATGAGATTACTATATTCATCCCAAACTGGGAATAAGGTACAGTAATTGGAAAAGTAGTTACTCACAATTAACAGCATGAAATACAAACATCAAGAAAAATGAAGAGTAAAATATCACAAAGAACATAAATCCTTCAAACCTGCCACATAATCCCCAAAACCAACTGTTGTGAGTGTGATGAAAGAGTAGTAGAGGCCTTCCAGGTAGCTCCATCCTTCCAGATACATGAAAACAATCGGAGGGATCAGCAGATGCACCAACAGTCCCCACGTAAGGAATAAGACTGTGCAGGTTAACTGGACCTTTTTCTGGCAGAAAAGAGAGCAGTAGTATAATGTACTGTATATATTTAAACATAAATAACTTGATTGAGTTGCCTTTTAACAATGAAAATGACAAAAACTAACTTGGTATGAACTTACCACAGACACACCTTTACGGATGAGAACCTGGGACAGACGTTTTGCCCGGTCTCCAAAGAATGAGCCTAACTCGCTGATCCATACCAGACATAGGGGGATTCCACAGAGACCATACAGGATACAGAACACACGACCGCCTTTAGTCTTAGGAGCAACATTACCAAAACCTGATGAATACAGGAGGAAGCATGAAAGCACAGCAGAGACTAGATAATAAATAGTTTTCACAAGTAAAAACAGGTGTTATCATTTTCATCTTTATCCTTCATTAAAAAAGTAAGAATATAATTTGGGTTTCCAGGTTGAAAAACAACTGATTGCTGATGATCATCATCGGGAATAAAGAGTTTTATTTCTTTAACTTGCAGCTATTCATTTCAAGATCTCAAAATTGGCTACTTGAAAATAACTCAGTCACAGACATGTCAGTCTTGAGATGCACTGACTGCCTTGAATATTTTACTTTTGATCTTGTAAGGTATAAAATGTGTAGTTATTGATGTTAGTCTCTTAGTAATCAGGATTGTGGTTTGGGCATTTTTTACCAGACTTTAATAAGGTATTAAGAACTGCAAGTTGTTTTTATCATTGCATTAATGAAGTAGTATTTGATTGAGAACACTCTAAAAGTCTTTTTTCTGTCAGTCTTTAACATGTGCTGTAGTAGACATAGTTAGATGGTGATTGTCTAAAAACTTTTTAAAGTAATGACCATCAGGAACATATTTTGTCAAACATTGTTAAAGTTAGAAGGTAATAGAACGAAACAGATTTAAAATTTAGGTTTAACTGTATTTTGCTTTAGATTGAAGATATTGATAATAGAACTGAATAGACTTTTAGCTGTCTTAAATCATTTAAGACAGTAATGTACATTCTTCTTTAAATTGTGTTTCCCTAGTCCCCTTGACAAAATCAAGAAGCAGTTAAAAAAGATAACTGAAAATTAATTCATTCATCTTCCTATCCCCTTCTTCCGTTTTTATGGGTCTCTAAGGTTGCTGGAGTCTATCCCAGCAGACTTACGGGCGTGAGGTGGGGGACACTCCAGACAAAATGCTGGTGCACTGCGGAGCCACACAGAAAACAATCACTCACGTACACCTATGGGCAAATTGGAATGATCAATTCACCTGAAGTGCATGTTTTTAGAGGTGGGAGGAAGCTGGAGAACCCGGAGAGAACCCACACAGCCATGGGGAGAACATACAAACTCCATAGAGAATGGGCTTGAACCCGGGACTATAAGTGACTAAATGTGAACACAGGACTACGGGGAATTTCTGGCTTTAAGGGAGACCAATTATGGTTGTAACATTTATTGCTTCAGCACCCATAACTTGCTGAATTTATGAACTAGTTTGTGTCTGTATACGTCAACCTCCACAATAATCTTGTATGCTGAGTCTGACATAATGAAATTGTTTTCACCTTTATGCATAGTTTCCTCTATGGTCATTTCAAATCTGATTTGAAAGAAGATAAATCCACTATCATGATAATCTCCAAATGGACTGATCCTGGTCCACTATTCAGCAGATACATTTTACTACACAAATATCTCTCCCTTCTCATGTTCCACCTTCCTACCAGTGTTTTTGTCTGCTGCCTGTGGATGAACACGCTGGGTGTGTTGCTCTCTCCACTTGATGACCTGGAGCTGTGGCATTCCTCTCACCTTGTCCCAGTGCCTCTGGAGTTACCAGCTAGATCATTGATTCTTTGTGTCAACCTGCTCAAACTTGCTCTGCTCCCTACCTGCACCCCTCTGCCTCCAGTCGTCTGTTGGGTCCACAGTGAATTACTTTTTTTAAAAAAATAAAGTGTTCCATGTACATAGGGGGATGGTTGTAACATTGTCAAAGATGTGTTACATCCCACCCCCACCTCTGTCAGCTATTGTTCAGCTAACTGTATTAGCATAAGCATCCATTCAGCTGCTCCCTCCATTTAAAGAAAAGGGGTACCCAAAGCAAGACGCACTAGTTTTTATGCCAGATGTCCTTCCTGTCACACATCAGATTAGAACCCAGGTCCCTCACACTTAAGGCCAAAACTTAGTCCAATGCACCACAGGGGGTGATTTTCTAAATTGTGCTACATAATGGTAAATAAGATTGGATGAAGGGAAACTTAGTAACCACCCATGAAACTTGTCACGTGAGGGGATGTGTATTATTATTTAAATGGTGAATTAATTCGATTTCAATGTTTCCCTTTCATATGACATTATTTGAGGTGAAAATGTAGTTTCACCTCAATATAATTAATGTAACAACCTAATTAGCCCTTGTCACTCAATGTGTCCTCTTCCTAGGCCCCGATTACCCTTAATTACCCTTGCTTAAGTGGTAACAGCATTGCCCACTCGTTGGCAATTCTGTCCCATGCAGTCTACATGCCTGTATATCCCTAAGCAAGACACTAAACATTGTTGTCATGTCCTCACTTTTAAAACATCTAAAATAACCTGCCTCCAGGTAGGTTATTTTGGGCTTTAAAAAACACTTTCATACCTGTAAATTTGGTTCTTTCTCTACAGATTACAGCAATCATATATTAATTAGTATAGGGAGGAAGTAGGTAAATTATGAATTGATTACACATCTTCCATATTTTCCTTGAATCTATTGTGTTATAACTCACTGTGCTACAACCACACCTTTTCTTCTATATTATTGCACTGTTATACAGTTTTGGTCAAAGCAATAATCGACAGTGTAACATGATGGGTATTTGTTTGTTTGTTAGTTTGTCTGTCTGTTCTGTCTGACAGACATGGGGAAGAGACACAAAACCTTAGAAATATTTTTTATCAGCATCATAATATAAAATCTCGTTAGTTACACAAACCAATAGTGGTGACAATGGTCGAGGCGAAGATGACCGAGTTGGCCCAGTCCCACGTGTTGCGGTGAACGTCCCCGGTGATGGCGACACCCTGGCCCGCAGCTTCAGACACAATCTGGGCGAGAACAACAGATCCGTCTGAACACAACCCACTCATCGAGCTCTGACTTCACTCTGGAGCTCTACGTCAGCTGCCTAGGCGATACACACCTTTGGACAACATTCATATACCTGTGGCTGAAGGTGAACCTTCATGTTTTGTTCACCAGCATGTTTTGTTTTAACCACAGCTGCTTAACTCGTCCTGTTTTAATGCGCAACAAGCACCTATGGTCACTTTAAAGGATGTATTTACATGAGACGCGATCCGCGTCGGGTTTATTTATCCTGCCTTTCCTAAGCAGGAAAAACAGGTTTGGAGATGTTCTGACTTGAAAACGTAACAAACTTCTCTTTTTACATCGAGAGCGAACCTTAACGAGATAAATCACTCATACGACGACGTCTATGTAGCTCACTTAATTACTTCTGTCTATCCTAGAAACATCGTGGGTTCTCTAGATGGTCAACCAGTCTCCTCAAAGTTTCTCTTAGTAATATCAATGAAAACGAATAATCTCCAACAGTATAAAATATATCTGTCGTATTCAAACAGATAGATTCATACCTCCAAAATCTCCTCGAGATTCTCTTTGGTTAAACAGGGATATTTCTTCAATATAGTTTCCTTTTGAAGCTTATATTTGTCTCTGGCTGATTTCCAGTTTGGTTCTTCCAGAATTTGGAATATTGCAGCCCCGATTGATAGATAAAAAATGATACAAGATGTTAAAAACGGGCCCTTATCTGCCATATTGAATTCATAACTCCAGTCTCACGCCGAATGGCTCTTACGCCCGCATGGCTCATCCTACCTGCGCTGCTTTCTTCCTGGTCGACTATATTAGCTTGTATTACACGACTGAGTAGCGACCCCATCTCCACTGTACTCTACAGGTAGATCATTTGTTTGAGTTCTTCTTCTTCTTACTACTACTATTATTATTATTATTATTATTATTATAAAATTATATTATTATTATTGGATTATTATCATTATCCTTCTCTTTAGATAGATAGATAGATCTTTTGTTTCATGACATTTAAATATCAGCTTGACGCAATTATGGAAACATCTAAGGCAAAGTACTGTGTTCTCATTGAGGTTTCACATACCTTTGTGAATGCTTGTAAACATTTGCTCTATGTCCAAGAGTGTAGAGTCAGAAAAGACTAGTGAGTTGTACAGAAAAGGGGTTTCCCAAATAGCCATAGCCAAAGTGATTGTAATTGATGTGATTGTAATTATTACAATCACATATTCTGCAACTGCATTTATCATTCTCACGGAGATACCATGTGCACTATCAGCATCCCAAAATCAATCTAAAAAGACTTTTATGCTTAATTTATGTATATAAACCTATATGTCCATTCCAGATAGCATTTGAAAGATCTCTGAAAACATGTACCTATACATACAAAATAAATATAGATAACTTTGTGTCATACTTTATAAAACTGTTGCAATGTCCAAACCATAGCCCATAAGAAGGATTTTCCAATAGTTATAGCCCCACCTAGTACTCCTAAAAGAATTTGCAGGTAACTGCCTCACCCAAAGCTAACCACCAATCAGAACCAGGAGGAGTATCTGAAAAAATGTCAATCAATCTCATGCACACACCTGGGACAGCCCCCCTCATTCTATGCTTGGTCTCATCCAGTCAAGCACACCAGCTTCTTCTAGGGGGCGGAGTTTTGGAGACAACCTTTGAGGAAGTAGGAGGGGCTTAGGAGCTGCACTTGTTCAAATGTTCCTACAGTATGTTGTTCTCTAAATCCAACAGCTTGACTATATGTGAGGCTCATTCCAGCTGTAGGGCAGTAAGATTTGTACAGGCTGCACTTCCATTGCTTTATACTGTAGTCACATATGCTTGTATGTGTGGTGTTAAAATTTTTTAGCTTGAGAAATTTGATGAAATTCAATGGCACAAAAGCATTTTCTGACTGATTGCATGGCTTTACAGGGAAAGGGGGCAATATGTGGAAGCTGTGGGGAGGGGTTCTTTTTAGCCTGGGGCCACAAGGAGTCCAGGATCACCACTGTGAATGTGAATGAATTGACGTGCACTCATGGTGGCTGTGACGGTTGCTCTTATCTTGGTGTGTGACTATCCAGAAGGCTATAGTTAAGTGTGTCAAAATTAATCGCACTGGGTGGATCCTGGCTGCACAGCATGATAGTGAACTTGTGTCTTCAGTATGAAAATGTTTCGTGAAAATTTCATGAAACTGTATTATCTATTATCATAGTCTATGCAACAAATTTCTCCGTGCTTTTCAAAATATTCCTCGAGTCTTCGAACTTCACAGAAGCACAGCTAAATGGCAGGAACACAGCCTAAAAGGCAGATGTATTCACCTGCTGGGACAGTGGATTGGTCGCTGGGCTTTAGGTAACACTGAGACAGATGCTCCAGCTGTAGCAGTTGTTTGAAAACCTATAACCTTCAGTCCTCAGTCAAACAACTCTTCTGCAGTTGTCCAAAGTCATCAGATGGAGCCAAAATCTGTAGCTGGGATTTGTGTGTTGGTTTTACATGTGCTACTTTACTTTTTCAAGATCTGCTATTTTGATGGCATACGTTTCACCTTTTTACTGCAGAATTCCAATGTGAGGAAGCAAACTAAGGTCAGTGCCAGAGGAACCATCATACTGTATATCACCAGAGGTTCAAGATTTTTTTCTCCGTAAGCATCATTCTTCCTCCTCCGGACACATTGTTGATCCATAGAGTCAAAATACTGACGTTTTGTTTCATCTCCACCAGACAAAAGCATCCCAACATGTCTGCGGCTTAGCCATTGCGCTGCTGAGTTGGCAATGCTGTACAACTTTGAATTTAAGCACAACACCTGATATCCGTTTAGGTTAGATTTAATGTAGATGAACCTTTTGTCTCAGAGGGTTGACACATTTTGTAACAACATCTGTTGTAAAAACTCCAACACGTAGTATCAGCAACACCTTTATTAAAGGACTAGTGCATATCAGCTCGAGGCCCGTTGAATGAAAGTAAAAAATAAAAGCTGTTGCATTAAGGAAACTTGTAATTTTGTGTTTGTTTGATTTTTACAAAGGGTATGTGTATATGGCATATACCCAGGGTGTGATTTGTTAGGGGGGATCATCCCCCCTCTGTTTGGACAAATTGCACACTGCATATATCTGTATATGTACAGGTACTTAAATGCAGCGTGTATACATTCACAGTTGCATATATGTACAGTATATACAATTGTATTTGTAGACTAACTCAAGATGCAAGTTTTAATGTGAGCACACATTCCTCAATGCCAGCCAGGCCCTGATAGTGAAAGCACACAAGCACAATATGAGCACACAACTGGAGTGCTGCACCTGATAGCATTTTGATAAGGAGCACTAACCAGCATGAGGACTGCTATCCTGACCCTGCAGGAGTCACCTGGATACGTTCACAGAAGCAGGTGACACAAAATACACTCAACAAAAATATGAATGCAACACTTGTTTTTGCTCCAATTTTTCATGAGATGGACTTAAAGATCTATAATTCATTCCAGATACACAATATTACCATTTCTCTCAAACATTGTTCAAAAATCTGTCTAAATGATAGTGAGCACTTCTGCTTTGCTGAGATAATCCATCCCACTTCACAGGTGTGTCACATCAAGATGCTGATCTGACATCATGATTAGTGCACAGGTGTACCTTATACTGCCCACAATAAAAGGCCACTCTAAAATGTGCAGTTTTGTCTCACAGCAAAATGCCACAAGCATTGAGGGAGCGTGCAATTGGCATGCTGACAGCAGGAATGTCAACCAGATCTGTTGCTCGTGCATTGAATGTTCATTTTTCCATCATAAGTTTCCAAAGGAGTTTCAGAGAATATGGCAGTACATCCAACCAGCCTCACAACCGCAGACCACTTGTAACCACACCAGCCCAGGACCTCCACATCCAGCAGGTTCACCTCCAAGATTGTCTGAGACCAGCCACTCAGCCACTGAAACAATTGGTTTGCATAACCAAACAATTTCTGCACAAACTGTCAGAAACCGTCTCAGGGAAGCTCAACTGCATGCTCGTCGTCCTCATCGGGGTCTTAACCTGACTCCAGATTGTCGCCGTAACAGACATGAGTGGGCAAATGCTCACATTTGATGGCGTCTGGCACGTTGGAGAGGTGTTCTCTTCACGGATGAATCTCTGTTTACATTGTTCAGGGCAGATAGTGTGTGTGGCGTCGTGTGGGTGAGCGCTTTGCTGATGTAAATGTTGTGGATCGAGTGGCCCATGGTGGTGGTGGGGTTATGGTATGGGCAGGCATCTGTTATGGACAAAGAACACAGGTGCATTTTATTGATGGTATTTTGAATGCACAGAGATACCGTGATGAGATCCTGAGGCCCATTGTTGTGCCATACATCCATGAACATCACCTCATGTTTCAGCAAGATAATGCACGGCCCCATGTGGCAAGGATCTGTACACAATTCTTGGAAGCTGAAAATGTCCCAGTTCTAGCATGGCCAGCATACTCACCTGACATGTCACCCACTGAGCATGTTTGGGATGTGCTTGACTGGCGTATACGACAGCGTGTACCAGTTCCCACTAATATCCAGCAACTTCGCACAGCCATTGAAGAGGAGCGGCTCAACATTCCACAGGCCACAACTGACAATCTGATAAATTCTATGCAAAGAAGATGTTTTGCACTGCATGAGGCAAATGGTGGTCACACCAGATACTGACTGGTTCCCAGTCCCCAGACCCCCAATAAAGCAAAAAAAACCTTCACATTTCAGGGTGGCCTTTTATTGTAGGCAGTATAAGGTACACCTGTGCACTAATCATGATGTCAGATCAGCATCTTGATGTGGCACACCTGTGAGATGGGATGGATTATCTCAGCAAAGCAGAAGTGCTCACTATCACACATTTAGACAGATTTTTGAACAATGTTTGAGAGAAAGGGTAATATTGTGTATCTGGAATGAATTATAGATCTTTAAGTCCATCTCATGAAAAATGGGAGCAAAAACAAAAGTGTTGCGTTTATATTTTTGTTGATGTATGTGGCCAGTCGTGAATCTTGACTCTACAGGTCCTTCTAAAAAAATTAGCATATTGTGATAAAGTTCATTATTTTCTATAATGTAATGATGAAAATTAAACTTTCATATATTTTTGATTCATTGCACACCAACTGAAATATTTCAGGTCTTTTATTGTTTTAATACTGATGATTTTGGCATACAGCTCATGAAAACCCAAAATTCCTATCTCCAAAAATTTGCATATCATGAAAAGGTACTGTAAACGAGCTATTAACCTAATCATCTGAATCAACGAATTAACTCTAAACACCTGCAAAGATTCCTGAGGCTTTTAAAAACTCCCAGCCTGGTTCATTACTCAAAACCGCAATCATGGGTAAGACTGCCGACCTGACTGCTGTCCAGAAGGCCATCATTGACACCCTCAAGCAAGAGGGTAAGACACAGAAATAAATTTCTGAGCGAATAGTCTGTTCCCAGAGTGCTGTATCAAGGCACCTCAGTGGGAAGTCTGTGGGAAGGAAAAGGTGTGGCAGAAAACGCCGCACAAGAAGAAGAGGTGACCGGACCCTGAGAAAGATTGTGGAGAAAGGCCGATTCCAGACCTTGGGGGACCTGCAGAAGCAATGGACTGAGTCTGGATTAGAAACATCCACAGCCACAGTGCACAGGAGTGTCCAGGAAATGGTCTACAAGTGCTGCATTCCCCAGATTAAGCCACTTTTGAACCAGAAACGTCAGCAGAAGCGCCTGACCTGGGCTACAGAGAAGCGGTACTGGACTGTTGCTCAGTGGTCCAAAGTACTTTTTTCGAATGAAAGCAAATTTTGCATGTCATTCAGAAATCAAGGTGCCAGAGTCTAGAGGAAGACTGGGGAGAAGGAAATGCCAAAATGCCTGAGGTCCAGTGTCAAGTACCCACAATCAGTGATGGTCTGGGGGGTCATGTCAGCTGCTGGTGTTGGTCCAGTGTGTTTTATCAAGGGCAGGGTCAATGCAGCTGGCTATCAGGAGATTTTGGAGCACTTCATGCTTCCATCTGTTGAAAAGCTTTATGGAGATGAAGATTTCATTTTTTGGCACGACCTGGCACCTGCTCATAGTGCCAAAACCACTGGTAAATGGTTTACTGACCATGGTATTACTGTGCTTAATTGACCTGCCAACTCTCCTGACCTGAACCCCATTGAGAATCTGTGGGATATTGTGAAGAGGAAGTTGAGAGACAACAGACCCAACACTTTGGATGAGCTTAAGGCCACTATCGAAGCATCCTGGACCTCCATAACACCTCAGCAGTGCCACAGGCTGATTGCCTCTATGCCACTACACATTGAAGCAGTCATTTCTGCATAAGGATTTCCGACCAAGTATTGCGTACATAACTGAACATAATTATTTGAAGGTTGACTTTTTTATGTATTAAAAACACTTTTTTTTTTATTCGTCAGATGAAATGTGCAAATTTTTTGAGATAGGGATTTTTGGTTTTTCTTTACTTTTTTGCAGAAATCATCAATATTAAAACAATAAAAGGCTTAAACTATTTCAGTTTTGTGTAATGAATCTAATCTTTATTAGTACATTACATAAAAATAATGAACTTTATTACAATATGCTAATTTTTTGAGAAAGACCTGTATAATAGCTTTAAGCGATGCAGTGAGGAGTAGTGTGTGTGAGTTTTTCGGTCACGCTCCCACCTCTGATCTCCACCCAGCGCGACTTAGTCCCCGTCACTGCTGCGACAGCGCCTCTCGCCTCCCCCCTCTGGACACCCGATAGACCCTGGAGGGAAACACCGGAGTTTGGGCGTCAAAAACAGAGGTGGAAAAATAAGAATCGGATGCAACTCAGGTAAGACTTGTCCATGCAGGAAATGTTGGTTATTTACGTGTCCATTTCCCTGACGCGTCAGGTCGTCATGAGTTCACGGCTCTGTGTTCAGAGGGATTGGATCAGACAGGACGAGGTCAGATGTTTGTGCTGTTGGTAGAAGAGAAAGCCAGAGACCGTAAAATTTGACTACATAATAACGTAGTTTGTCAGTCGGATGAAGCTGCTTTCCTTTGAGCGCAAAGTCAGCCTATAGCTTATGTTAATTACCAGAAGAAGAACACAAGGCAAGCTAATCCTAAATGTATGGTGGTTTGTTTCATTAAGAGAGCAGAAGTAGGAGAACACCTGCTGTGAATGTTTGTTTGACGTGACCGATCGTGACCGTGGGGCTCGGATCAGTCCTGTGTTGTTTCCCTGTTGTCAAGGTATGCTAACACTGTGCGCTATGTGTCCGCGTCTGCACGGTTCCATGAAACAGTTTAGTAAAATATGAAACATTATAGAGCCCCATTGGATCCCAATGACATCGTGTGCTGTCAGACTTTGAATGAAATGTCTATAATCACATGGATGAAATAAATATTTTACTGAACTGTCTCCATTTCAATCCCCTCTCCCTGTCTGACCTGTCCTGGATCGGGCCGTGGAATCTACACTGACCTACATGGATGTGACGTAAGTGTCAATTACTATGTATTGTATGAGAAGAACAAAATCACAATGATGTCAGTGAACTATTGCACACATGCTTGTGTTTAGGATAGGACGATAATTTATGGCAATCAGGACATCCAGAGTGATATTTATTTTACTTATAAGGATGCACGTACAAACAGACCCTCTCAATAAAATTGTGCACATTATTGTCAATGGGGTCAATAAAAGTTAAGACACTTTTATTGACCCCATTGACAAGGTAGCAACATGAAAATGCTAACATAAAAGGGTAATAAAAAGTGTGGTAGATATTTTATTTTATAAATGTGTATCTAACTTATTTTAATTACAATCCCTCTGTACTAAGTGTTTAGTGAAGTGCAAAGTGTATATTACATGTGAAATCTGCAGTTTGTAAACTACAGACACCATATATTCACTCAAATTGTTTGAATATACTGTGCAATGTGTTGTTTATATATGCACCATAATATGCTTTACAGGTTATGAAGAGTGCATTTGATCAACCACGCTTTCAGCAGCAGAGAATCTTTTAATTTATATTCATGCAAGATTCTATTAAATCATATCCCATCAACCTTTTTAGAGACATAAAATATTAATGGTCGATTGGACACTCAAGTCTCTGTGACATATGATTGCAGACTGTAAATATTCTGCATACAAATTTCCCATGCAGGTGTAGTTGGTTAGATTATTTGTTTTTCTTTATTTTTGTGCAAAAAAGAAGCTACTTCTCTCTGTTAAAAAAAACTGTGTTATGTGTCTTCTTTTATGATTGGGCTATTTTATTATTGATTGATAAATTTTGTGCAGCATCTTTTTAATCAATCAGCATCGGAGCAATCTAGAAACAAAATATTCCAAAGGAATTTTGGTAACGTGTTTGTTTCCTGGTGTCTATATGAGACTAGTTTTGGGAGTGGTAGTATGACTGTGTCAGCCTGAGGCGTCCCGGAGCAAAAACATCTTTATCTGTCTGGAACACACGCTCCCAGCCTGCCTTACATCTCTATGTATCAGTAGATTAGTGGTGGGGATTCCCTCTCACCAAAAGCAACATCTTTCAACAGCAGTGTTGAAAGATGCCCTGTTTTTAAGTTAAAATTTAAAGTGCACATACAGTATTTATATTTGGATGACACCCTAATGTTTGGCTTAAAGATGATTACTTCAATGTTTAGTATATTAAGTAGAATATTTACATTTACATGTTTTTGAATCTGGACTGACGTGATAGATTAGTCATTGAACATATGTCCAGCAGGGGGCGGTGTGAACTAAGAAGCGTGGTCATTCATGGTGGCGTCAGATCAGGAACAATGTTGCATGTACTGTATCCACGTGGTATAGGATGTCCACCTCAATTTGTTCAAAGCACTGTGAGCTCCAGGGCTTTCTGCTGTGAGGCCTCAGATGACATCGAAGTGCAGGCATATTAATAGAAGCATTTCACTTGTAATCTGCTTTGGATTCGCCCTGGTAACATGCATTTCTGAGAATTTTTCCAGCTGCAGACAGAGACAACAATGCATTTGGGAAAGTTTGTTTTCAATTCTCCATATTGCATCATCGCATAGAGTGCATTTAATGTACAGCATATCCTGCCGTCTGCCGAATATGTATTTTAAATTCTCTAAAGAGAATTCTCTAAAGAGAATTTAAGGCAACAACAAATTTAGTTGAGAATTTGTTGTTGGCCTAAAAGGGGGAAAAAAGGATGGCAACATGTCTGCCAGTTGAAGGGGCAGAAACATGGAAGAGTCCTGGTTCATTAAATCTTCATAGCTTAATGGCACGCTATGAATATTGATGTGTTGCTACCATCTATCCTGTTAGTGCTTTTGAGAGCTCAGATACTGAGCACAAATAACTGCAAACTATGCGTCCATCACAGGCATGCAAAATTCACATTTAACACATTTCTACCTCGGCACAAATAATTTTACATAAGATCTGGGTGGGACATCAGCACATTGAGTGATGTGTATCCAGATGTTGTATTGAAAGTCAAAGAGATGAATTGGGTGCAAGTGGTATGGCATGTTATATAATCAGTGAATGATGGAGCCAGAGAGGGATAAAGATGTTCCAAACAAACATAAACCCCTTGCACTCAGCTGGAGTAATGCACCGCACTATAGCATGTGTGTGTGTGTGTGTGTGTTTACATGTGCTGTTGAAAAAAATGAGGAAGAGTGTCAGGGGAAGTACTGTAAGTGAGGGGCATTGTTCTGGGTGTGTTTCCTGTGTGAACGGCTCATCCCAGAGTCGGTGGTCCTTGCCTGTCAGGGTCTCCAGGGACTGTGAGTCTATTAGGGCTGCTCCTCTTCTCCTCCCATCTCTTCTGTCTCTTCTTCCTCTCCTGGGTCCAGATCAACACCTGCTCCTTGCTGTAAATACAGGGCAGGGCAACTGTTCCTAAGCAACTGACAGATAAGCGAGTACTTCATATAATCTTTGTTTTTCTTCCTCTTTCTTTTTGTTATCAACCCAACTCACTTATACAATCAGAAACGAGACAGAAATGAACTATATTCAAACTTTTTGTATTCTAGTGGGATTCATCAAATTCTTTCTGTTTATGCAATACGTTTCAGTAAAAGTCAAACACCACCAGTGTGTGCTGATGTGCTGCTAATGTGTCATCACAGTGTACACTGTTCAAAGTCCACTGGGAAAACACGATTACTGTATTGACTGTGACTGTAGTAGAGAGACATTTTCTGTTCCTGGTGGGTGGCTGCTTCGTGATATGTCACTGGCATTTCATGACAAGATCTGCTGAGCTGCTTTTGCACTGGTAATAATTTTAACTTAATTCATAGCACATTAATTGGGAAGAAATGACATGTGACCCAGATGTGTGACAAAGACAAAGGTGATGGTTCTTTTACCCCATGTGGCTTTAAGGATAATGAGCACCTCTACTCCCCCCCCTTTTGCCTGTGAGCCATATGACCTTAATGGGGTCAGGCAGATGGGTGGGGACCATAATGGAGTGCATGAAAACATTGGACGGATATATGTGAGCTAGTTTGTATTAGAATTTTTAAATAAGATGTGGGAGTGGGTCCAGTGTTGGACTGTTTTATCCTCCACCAGGAGGAGGGCTAGTGGGATGCTAAAATCAAATTCTGTCAGTAATCAATAGGGACAAGTGTTCTCAGAAACTGTAACACTTTCACAAGTGAGATTTTGCTTGTAGTCGTTTTGACATATCTAATGAGGGTACAAAGAAGCCTATTGATGTTTTGACCTAAACCCAACAATGTTTTTTTTTTCCACAGTTAACAGGTAATGCATTTTCTGAAATCTCCTAAAGATTTTACCCAATCAACTTGAAAGTTTCTGACCACCCCGAAGATTGAAAAATTGCATAAGACTTTATCTTACCTTGAATGGTGTGGCTATGGCAGTGTTGTAAACTGCAGTGTTTTGCCACAAAAAAAGGAAGCTGGCAATGATCTGCGGTCCAAACTTTGAGTTTACTATAATTCCAATTCTGGTCTGAAGTCATGCAGTTACAATGATTCAATTCAATTAAAAAAACTTAATGTGTGAGCTGTTTTGTATTAGAATTTTTAAATGAGATGTGGGAGTGGGTCTGGTGTTGGGCTGTTTTATCCTCCCACAAGGAGGAGGGCTGGTGGAATATTAAAATCAAATTCTGGCAGTCTTCAATAGGGATACCTGGATGAAGAAAAAAATGAGAAGATGAATGAATGAATGAATGAATGAATGACAGCGCCACCCTCTGGCACTAAGTGTACTCTGTGCGACAAACATGATTTGATTCATATAAAATTATCCTGACCCTGGGATGAGCTGGAGATTTGGGCATGGTGTACCCCTCTTTTTGCTCATAGTCAGCTGGGACAGACTCAAGTATAACCTACAACCTTTATTTTGATTAAGTGGATGAAGGCAAGATGATCACGATATTTATCTTCGAGAAGATGAATGAATGAATGAAAATTTTCACTATTGAGCAGCCTATAGCTAATGGACAAGTTGCAGTGCTGCACTTTGAATGCAGTATGTGCTTCATGCTTTCAGATGAACAAGTTTTAAAAAAAAAAAACCATTCCTCAGACTGACAAAACATTGTGTTCTTGACACCCTGGAAAGGTGCAGATGATTTCAGGCAGCTGCTTCCTCCAAAGACAGGGTATTTCCTCAGCTCTCTGGACATTGTACTGTGTCAATGATTGCTCTGCTTGGCCCGCCTTATTTCAATCCTCCAACATAGTGACGAGTTGTGGAATGAATAAAGCAGTCCTCTATATAACTATAGGTACTGTTACTAGTCCGATATCTACTACTTTTAACACTTGCAGTTTTGTTTTCTTTAATTTGATTGTCGCTAAACATATTTGCTATGTAAACGCTCATATAATGTAACACGGTCGTGTATGTGGAGCTGCACTAATAAGAGATAGCCGATGTGGAAACTGTCCACCTTGCATTCTGTTGTGAGGCGCGCGGGTCGGTCGGCCAACTCCGGCTCGAGCATCGGAGTGAGGCTCCACCCCTTTACGAGCATCAGACACCTTCGGCACAACAAAGCATGTGCCGCTCCGAAACGTTGTTTCTCCTCTGAACGAGCGGAATATAAGATTCGGTCGGATTTTGCGCCAATTTCTTTCCCGTTGATGCTTTTCATAGAGTAGGTAAGCTCCATTCAAGATTCACGCTTCCTGACGGCGCGAACGAGTTCATGAAAATTTGTTTTGTTGTGCATTCGGCGCCATTTTCATACACAGATTGTTTAAATACCCTGGCACGTTGACCGGCGCAGCTTCTATATGGTTTACAGTTTAGTTGATAAAAAGTAAATTCAAATCGACAGAGACCGTGTGTCCGTGCAGTATTTCAACGGCGATGTGTTTCAACAGATTAAAGCTGAACATCCTCCGAGCTGCCTGAGTATAACAGACGCGTAACAACAGTCTTACTACATCCCATAAATCAAAAGCGCTCCATAACAACGGAGGCAGGGATGCGAGTCGTTTTTTGGGAAAAAAAAAGGGCATGTAAATTGCCACTCTTCTGGCGCCTGCAGTTTAAACAGTTTAGGAAAGTTACATTTTCAAAAATCCTGCTTGTTTTTTTATGAAGTGATTTTATGTTTTTGAAATTTAAATAATATATGTAGGAAATATGGAAGAAAAACTTGATACCTCTGGTTCATACAGAGCATGTATCCTTAGGTTACAGTTGATGAAATAGATTAAATAAGTTAGGGTATTAATATTTGATCATGTTGAGGTTTATATAAAATTGTCCCATCTGTCACAGTTGCCTAAACCTTCCACGTGTTAAATACTAGTTGTTCCAGATGATGTTCCTCCTCATTGTTTCAGGATGTTACTGGTCCTAAATGCTTCTGTGAGGTGTGCTACAGCTGTTTTCACGAATGCCTCTGCTCAGACGTTCAGTTACTATGTTTTTAGCTGCTGTTTCAGATATGGCGTTCCTTTTGGATTGGATTTTTATGCTTCAGAGAACTTTCCTTTTTTGCCCAATAGGGACACAGGCTAAAAATATCCATCTTTGCTGGAGGGTGACATATGTGAATCTGTGTCTGTTCCTATGAGTGTATACAAGCATGAACTACAAATGAGTCAGATAATCTTTTTATGAAGTGCGGCAGATATGACGTAGGGAGGATGAGGGAAAGACAGGGGCAGTATTAAGGCGATAGTGCAGGCGAGCACTCGTTTTAACCGAAGAGGTTAAAAAATGACAGATAAAACCCAGGTGATTGGAGGGTGGGGGTGTCTGATTGACTGCTGCATCAGCAGTGTTTTGAACACACACACCTGCTAAAGTTATGCTGAAGGATGTTTTTGGCTCTACTCTGACAGAGTGAGGTCAAAGAGGTCCCAGAAGAGCTTGCTGGTGTTAATCCTCTTTTGGGAGTTATGATGCATTTGTGCAGTTAGACTACTACTCTGGACTGTCAGCATCACTAAACAGGAAGGACTGTGTACACTGTTGTTTACGCTTGTTTTTTTTTTTTTTTTTTTTTTTTTTTGAGGGAGTCTGCAGATTTGACTAGCTTAAAAACCATTAGAGTAAAAATAAACAAAGTTAGCGTATTTTCTAAAGAACAAGGAATTTACTGTTTTTGAGTGCTTGAATCCTGATTAAAGAACATGTCTTTGGTAATGGGCACTGCTGCATCATATTCTGTCAACTGAGGTAATGTTGAAAATGGATCCTGAATTGCTTTCAGGCTAACCACACTAAATCAATCAAGCTACTTCACTCTTTTCCCATGCCAGTTCATGTTACAGCATCAGGCGCTCGGACCATCTGCGTGTATCGATCAGTTGGGAAGTGGGTTTAGGATGGTTTACACAAAGGACTAGACTGTTGTAGCCCAGAGCCCAATGTACAATTCATGTTGTCACATAATTCACAATTTCCCACAATTTTTTGCAAGAAAAATACTTTATGAAAATAACCTTGAAAATATGCAGTGTTATATTACATCATAGGATCATTTAATATTTTGCATCTGAGCACATTTTTTTCATTTATTCATGATGTTGCTAGGCAGGGTTTGTGAATCCAGTGAACGTGCAAGCAGTTAAGCCGACCATGTGTTAGTTAGCGTGCATGTTGGCTTCAGTGTCTGTGCTTTTCCAAGAGGTTAGCAGGAACCACCATGTGGCCAGAGGACAGATATGTTACCATGGAGTTTATTTCTGCTGATTTTCAGCCAGGTAGGCGGGTCTCCACATAAAGCCATGAATCAGCACAGCTGATTACAACTTACGCCAGCTTTTCTTTCACTCCAACACACACACATGCACAAATACACCCAGAGATGTGGACCGAGAGACGTAGAGAGAGACCGAGAATCCTATTGGAGGAAGATGGTGAGGTAGATACTGTAGGCAGGTAGATGGATGGAGATAATCTCTCTTGGTCCCTTGGGGGCTGATTAACTCTAAACTCCTTCTAATTCCTTAAGCCCGCTCTCAGTACCCAGGAAACATGCTTTCTTTTTGTCTCAGTATTCCTATTGGGCAGCGTTATTGTGGCATTTCATGTTGTTGAGGACGGTTGTGAATTTACTCAAAAATAATTTTCTCTCATCTGTAAATGTACTTGCATCGAGTAGCATATGTATTTTCATCTCTGCACGAATGTCTGACGTGCGTGATGTGTGCAGTACTTTGGAAACGGAAATAGATAAGAGCTCATCTGTAAAAGCTACGTAAGGAGTCCTTCCATTCTCAGCAAACATACCTATTTAAATGTAACTCCTCCTCCTCCGCAAGCTCTTCCCCATCCAACCCCCTTATCTGATTTCATAACAAACAACATGATCTCTGACAAATAGTATGAAAGCATTATTATCTGGACAAATTCATAAAAATGTCTTTGAAAGTAAAAATTGTGATTGATAATGAATTTGAGTGAATTGTGTTGTCTTCATTTCTAAGTTTAGTATCAAAATTAACCCCTAAGAACCTTCATCCATTTATCTTTAAAGAAAATGTGAGTAATGTGGGTTATAACAAAAATCAAGTGGACCACATAGAACAGGGACATTCAATGTACGTGTTACATTGGCGTCACCCTGGGTTCTCTAAGGTTAATATTAAGATCATACTTTTAATTTCATGTTGATAGAACGATTGTCCCTTAAAATAACTTCTTCAAAATAATTTTAATGATACACTGAGAGAACTTTGTGTTTTAAAGGAGTGGGGCAGGACAGTAGTGAAATCGCTGTGCCATCGTGATGATAAGGAAAACTTTAGCGAGCCATTTTGTTTCTGAACGGTCTCTGACTGCGAGCTGCATGGACATCTGTGCTGATGTGTGAATGGACACTGCATTCACAGCAGCAATTAAGTTCTTAGAGAATTATTTATTTATTTATTATTTATTTCATTGCTGGTCACTCAATCTCTTGAAGTCAGTACGATGTAATATTTCCTTTAAATTTTAAATTATGTTCTTGTTGGAACATTAAATTAAAAGTAAAAGTTGCAGAAACTCTAAATTCTGATTTAATTCCTGCCCGGGTGTTTGCGCCATAGCCAGTAGCTCTTATAGTGAGCAAGCCCTGGCTCGAGGGTGGCCTACTTCATCTATAATTTATCTCATTACAGACACTAATTAGGTAGAATAGAGGATAGTTGATTTTTTTTTACGTTTAGCAGTATTTCATCCAATTACTTCTACTTTTCTAAAATAAATAGCCCTTACATCAGAGGAGATTGATGCTGTGTTCAGTGACACTGTGGTGCTGCTATCTCCATCACTCAGGACGCAGGTTGGCTCTGCTCAGCTGGCGGACGGCAAAGATTTTAGATCAGTGGTGCAAAATGGAGGAGGCAGCAGACACAAGCTCAGCTGGTCCATTAGATGCTTGTCTGTTCCCTGACAACCGCGATTGAGATGACGGAGCATTAAAAGACCCAAAGGAGCTTGATGGGCACCGATGTGTGTGTGTGTGTGTGTGTGTGTGTGTGTGTGTGTGTGTGTGCATATGTGTGTGTGGTGAACCAGGGAATAGGCCTATGGGGGTCTTGTGGGGGGGAGGGTAGCGAGGATTAGTCATAGCAGCATAGTTATTGGTCACTGGACACAAACAATGGGAGGGCTGACGAGGATTTGGTCTCTGAGCGTACCCCCCCCCCCACCTCCTGTCCTGCTGTCCTGCAGTGCCAGTGGGATGTCCACAGTATAGAGGACCAGGCCGCACCCTTTGGGGGCCGTTCGGTACATCTGGAAGACTGGCCTGTGTCCCTGTCTGCATGTCTAGCATCTCCCCTCCCCCACACCAAACAGGGCAGGGTGGGACTTGAACTACATATGGAAGAGACAAGCAGGGACTCATTAGTCACCAATTTAGACAAGGCTTCCTCCAGACATGATGCAAATCTGTCTCAAAATTAAAAGCAATGTGAGCAACTCCAATTGTGGTTGTGTAATACCTGTGGTGTGTTTTAGTCAGCGGTGTGTTGCAGTCAGTTGGTTAGAGGTTTCTAAATATAACAAATCTGTCCTCTTGCTGCCACACCGGCAAATCAAAAGATGTGTCTTTTTTTTTTTTTTCGTTACTCTGGATCCCAAATAAGCAATTGAAGCACATTTGGACTATATACAAAGAAAAGCAAAGAGAATACACAATAGTGGAAGAATTCTTTGCTGCTGGATTTAAATGGGGATCACCGATTAATGTGCAATACAATTTGAGTGGACTTAATATGGTTAACATTATGAAGTCAGTTTTATCTCCTTACTCTTCCTCGCCTTGTGAGCTGATTTCAGAGGGAGTAATGTGCTTTTAACTTCCATTGAAAGTGGACAGCTGGAGTGAACGAGGAACATGGAAGTTGTGTTTGTGAGATGAGGAAAATGAATGCAGACTTGTGAACACGCCTTGTGAAAGTAGATAACATTAATAACATTTGACTGTTATGTAACATGTAGACTAGCTTGCTTGCAGCCGAACTTGCAACTGCAATGCTGATGTGGGCGGGATGAAAAAATGAAAATGCATTTGTCTCAAAAATAACAATAGTGTGTGTGTGTGTGTGTGTGTGTGTGTGTGTGTGTGTGTGTGTGTGTGTGTGTGTGTGTGTGCCTGCGCGTTCCAATTCAGTAATTTTGCATTGGTCAAACACCAAAGAGCTTAGGGTAATGATGTAACCAAATCTCTCATCACGAAAGTTAACAGTTTGAGATAATTTATAACTGGAGGACATGAACAACATGCAGCAGAACCTCTTTGCCAGCAAGCAGCTGATTATATTTTGCATACCTGCCTGTGGTATTAAGTATACATAGACTTAGTTTACTCTTTACAATTTTAATTCATACATTGTAACTTGTGCTAAAATATTTCTGAATAAGACAAAACAGTGCACATTTTTGTTTTTGTTAATTTGAGTACAGCAAAAATGATTATTTATCATATGTAGAAATGCTAAATTTCTAAAAGAAGTCCTGCTTATTGGTTTGGGTTGGGTATATATGCATATATGCTGTATATTGTTAAGTGATCTGTACGTGATTGGCTTGCGTGAGATGAAGAGTTGGGCATGTTTGGCAGAGATGGTGCAGCTGGGGCTAATATGCAGCTCTGGAACAGAATGCCTCCTTTGTGTCGGTGAGATTTAATGAATGATCGGCCATATTGTGAGCTCACCCACAAAACTCAGACACACTCTTCAACAAGGAAGGCTATTGTCTAATGAAGTGGTGTTTGTGTATTGTGTATTCCAATTGAATGTAATCTCTGGATGGTGGTCGAAAATAATCAGTAATGTCCGTCAGGGTGGGCAACTAAAACTAACTGAAAGTGGTACTTCAGATGACATTTTTTTCGGTGAACTTATTTAAAGTGAATTGCTCTTAATAAATGCATCTATTTGAATGATCAAATATTAAATGAGTCATGCAGCATGCATTTAAATTACCTAATTTGCATGATAAAATTATGTTTTTATTCAATCTCAGGTGTGTATTAATGAAAATGATGAGAGGGTGTTAACTCATTATGTTGTTAGTATTTAAAATTTAACTTGATGTCATATGATAATTTTTCAGAGCTCAAGATCTTCTATTTGCTTTTTTTTTTTTCTTCAAAATTTAGAATAAAGAAAGATATTCACAAACTCATTAACAAAAAATGGAGAGGAAAAAAAGGGAAGTGAAATCTATAAGTTCTTTGCTTGCAAATTGTCATTTTCTGGGTTACAACTACGTTACTTTCTTATTTCTTTATTTTTCTCATACAGTAGCAATTACTGTAACTAACTACGATAACTATTGACTAACAACACACCTACCACCCAACATTAGTATGCTTTTCCTATTTTGACAGTATGTCCATATTAATGGGAAATTTGTTCACTTAAAAATTGCGGCTTTTTTCCTTTTCATTTTTCTGAATGTTCTTCAAACTATTACTTTCGTATTATTAATGTTTATACACACTCTTAAGGATTGTTTAGTCTTTTAACCAGATGTCAGCACATATTATGAATTAACCATCAATCAACCTTTATTTGTATAGTGCTTAATCATATCAGCAGGTATTTCAAAGCCCTTTAACAGGCAGAAAAACCCACAGATGCCAAATTCTAAGACTCCAGTACACTAATTTGGGATTTATCAGCTCTGGCAACTTCACAAAAGTTTGAATGTAATAGACTATCTTTTATATTAAAGTCTTTCACTCCATCTTCAACACAAGATGAAGTGGACTCATATTTACAGGCATATGTGCAAATAATACTGCCACTAATAGCTGCTGTAAGGCTTAAACACTCCATGCTAGTGAGCTGCAACAATTCTCCAAGGTAAAATTAAAAATTGAAATATCACTGCTGTTTTTAAAAATGCACTATCTTACAGCTTGAAGTTATTATATGTCTAGCCATGTATTTTATATGTTTCAACTGTTCTTCCACTGCGTGGTACTGTGTTGTGTAGTCAGTCTTCTTTTCCCTTAGATTATTACATTGTTTTACACTGTTTCATATACTTGGTATAGAAATTGCTTGCTCAATTTGCTCAACTTCAAGTAGAATGGGTGGTAAACTAACAGTGCATATTTGTGCTGTGTATAGTTTTTATTGTAAAATGCATTTTAAATTAATTTGAAATAGCAATGATGCTGCTGAAATTAAAAATGGATTCTTTATCTGTAAATGTGACTTATGATGCATTGTCATTGCCAGTGTTAAAACAAAATTTAGAAGTAAATCAAATTGTAGTGTTGAATCACCATAGTTTTGTTCTCACAACAGCAGGTAATCTTCATACATGTCAAGCGTATTGTGACCTTTGTCTATCTCTGACTCTCTTATGTTGTCTTGTCTAGTGGCTACCATGACAACAGAAGCCAGTGCAGTGAGTGAGGCGGACACTGAAGGCAAGCAGAAGGCCATCAGTACCCAGACTGAACCTGAAGAGAACCTGCAAAAGCCAGAAGCGGCACAGGAGCAGTTGAGCAAAAAGGTCCGGGAGCAGGCCTCTGATCCTGGGCCTGCTGATGCAGCTACCTCCCTTGGGGAGGACCAGCTGAAGCCCCGTACACGGTCATCAGCTGGCAAAGGCCTGTCTCGCCTCTTCTCCTCTTTCCTCAAGCGCCGCTCGCAGTGCTCTGAAGGAGAGGGGTTTGAGGCAGAGAAAGCTAGAGAAGAAAAGGCTGACAAAGAAGCAAAAGCTGACAAAGAAGAGAAGGAGAAAGAGGTGAAAAGTCAAGAGAAGGACACTGAAGTAGAGGAAGAAACATCTGAGGTAAAAGAAGTCAGAAAAAGGAAGAGAAAGAGGTAAAGAAGTTGAAAGAAAGAAGAAAAGGTACAAGACAGAAGAAGCAGAGAAACTCGAAAAGAAAGGAAGTAAAAAGAAAAAGAAAGAAACAAGAAGAAAGCTGAGAAAAAGGATGAGGAAAAAGGTGAAAACAGGACGAGGATAAAAAAGAAAGACAAAGAATTACAAAAAGAAAGAGAGGCAAAAAGGAAGATGAAAAAACGCAGTCTGTAGAAAAGGGTGAGGAACAACTGGAAACAAAAGAAGAAGCAAAGAAGGAGACTGCTGAGGTTAAAGACAAGGGAGCAGCAGCTGAAAAGAAAGAAACTAAAGAGGAGGAAAACATTGACAAGAAGGTTGCGAAGAGAAAAGAAAAGGAGGACAAGGTAAAGAAGAAGGGAGAAGAAAAAGCAAAGAGAAAGGCAGAGGAAGAAGGAAGGATAAAGAAGAAAGAAGAAGAGAAAGCAAAGAAGAGAGAGGAGGAAAAAGCAAAGGAAGCAGAAAAGTCAAAGAAGAAACAAGATAAGGCCAAAAAGAAGGAAGAGGAAAAAGTCAAAGAAGAGAAGACAAATAAGAGAGATGAGGAGAAATTAGAGTCAAAAAAGAAGGAAGAAAAGGCAAATGAAGAGGTAAAGAAGGAGAAGGAAAAGGAGAAGGAAAAGACAGAGGAAGAGGAAAAGAAAGAAGACGAAAGAGGAAAGAAGAAGGGGAAAGGAAAGGACAAAGTGGTGAAAGGGCAGGGTGAGGAGCAGGTGAAAGCACCGATAGCTGCTCCAGAACCAGAGCTGAAAACCGAGCCGGACGTCGAACAGGCTCCCGACCAGCACTCAATCAGCAGCGGCGAGACGCAGGTCAGTGAGACGCTGATGATCACTTCTGACAATTGCGACCATCACAATAAAGGAGACTTGCTAATCTTGATATAATGCAGAGTAATAGAATTGTATCGGCTAGTTAGCTTAGCATAGCATAGAGACCATAAACAGGCTGAAGAGCTTTCCAACTCCACTTACCTACCTATATGTATATTTAATATGTATATTTCATGTGTTACATATGTTAATATGTATGTATTCATCTGTGTATGTATGATCAGACATATACAGACATATACCTCAAGGAGAGAAATTGACGAAACATATCATAATGTAAACTGCTTCAGTTAATGGTCAGTGTGTGAGAGGGTCAAAATTTAATTACCATTGCACAAAAGTAAAGTACAGGAGAAACTTTCCTGTGAACACTTTTATGCTGCAGATTGACGGAGTAGAGGAACACATGTTTTCTCCAATTCATTTTTTTATGAGGTGGACAGCTTGGTCAGCAAAAAGTAACTCCTGCTTTCAGCTGAAAGCCTGATCTGAAACCACAATGATCCGTGCTAGTGTGAACTACAGCTGGCATCAAAAGCTGCACATTTATTCTTTACTAAATTGTATTAATTGTAGTTCATTGAAAAACAAATTGTTTTAATTCATTCTGTTTGATCTGTTTGACATGCTTCTAATTTTCTTGACTATACCAGCCACCTCAAGAAGAACACAAGGAAGAAGCTGAAATAAAGGAGCCAAAATAGTAGAATAGTGAGTGAGGATACAGAGAAAAAAGAGGAAGAACCTGCAGAACAGGAGACAGAAAGCAAAGGAGAGGAGAAAGCAAAAGGAGGAAGGGAAGAAGGAAAAACCTGTAAAGAAGACAGAGAAGAAGACAGACGAGGCTAAAGGCTCCAACGTCAGAAAACCATGCAGTGTAAAGTCACCTTACTGGACAACACTCTGTTTGAGTGTGAGCTGGATGTAAGTGATATTCCACATTGTGAAATTTAATTTTTGCTTACAGTAATTAGATGACTGAGGACTGATGAAATCTCTTTCCCATTTTTCTGGCTTCATCTCTCTTGTGTAGAAAACATGCTAAAGGCCAAGAACTTTTGACAAAGGTGTGTGATCATGTCAACCTGCTGGAGAAAGATTACTTTGGCCTCACTCATTCAGAAACTCTAACAAACAAGGTACCTCGACTTTATTTCCCCTAGTTTTTCTGTCCGTGATTTTAGGTTTCTTGATGCAAGCAAAAACCAGATATACAGCCCTGACTGACACTGAGCTCTCTGTGGTGGTTTTGAGAGCAGTCTGCTTATATATTTGCACCTTTTTCCTCAGTCATGGTTGGAAGCCACCAAGGAGATCCGGAAACAAGTTTCTGGTGCTGTGTATGAGTTTACATTTTGCATCAAGTTTTACCCTCCTGATCCAGCACAGCTTACTGAAGACCTCACCAGGTGACTGAAAATGTCTATTTCTCAGAAAATATGACATGTTCATTCATGATCCCAAAGCCATCCCTGGCCTTTTCTTCAGCTGTTAGTGTTGATTCTTGGCTGTGTGGTTTTGCTGTTATGTCTTCTTTAGGTACTTCCTGTGTCTGCAGTTGAGGAGAGACATCATGCGTGGTGTTCTTCCTTGCTCGTTTGTCACACTGTCCCTGCTGGGGTCCTACACAGCCCAGTCTGAACTAGGAGAGTATGATCCAGAGCTCCATGGAACAGACTATGTTAAAGATCTGAGTCTGGCCCCTGGGCAGAGCAGAGAGCTAGAGGAAAAGGTGATGGAGCTACACCGTACATACAGGTAATCAATTGAGATGGGTATTTATTACAGCAACGTGGTGATAGCAACTTTTAGTTAAGTTGCTAGTTAAGTTGCAAGACTTTCATCAAGTGTGAGTCTGATTAGTCATCAGTCTATGTAATTAAGTGATAGATGATTTGAGAAATTTTTACAGTGAAGCAAAACTTTGAAACGACCTGTCTTATCTGTTTGTTGAGGTCAATGAGTCCGGCCCAAGCAGACATGTTGTTTCTGGAGAACGCCAAAAAGCTTGCCATGTATGGAGTCGACCTGCACAAAGCCAAGGTTGGTTTCAGATTACATTTGAAAATCAGTGTTTGCGTGTTTAACAGAGGTGCAAGTTTTTCTTGGAAATTCTAAAATTCAAAAGTTCATAGTCCAAATATGTACTAATACTTTCAATTTGAAATTGTTTATCACTGTTGTCAATGCAATGCTTGTATAACAACATAGAATTCAAAATGTAATTATGAAATTGATGTCAGCTCCCCTTTAAAAAAAAAGTAGAGATTAATAGCATTTCATACTCCGTGACCTAAAAATCCACATCTTTATAGTATAAAAAATCTGCCTCCCAGTGGCAGCGAGTTGTAAGTACAGGAGTAGGTTTGCACTGATTCAGTTTTAAAAATTGTTTATAATACTGGTTGTGCATGCAGGATCTTGATGGTATCGACATCACGCTGGGGGTTTGTTCCAGTGGTCTAATGGTTTACAAGGACAGCTGAGGATCAATCGTTTCCCCTGGCCCAAAGTGCTGAAGATCTCCTACAAACGTAGCAGCTTCTTCATCAAAATTAGGGCATCAGAGGTAAATGTGCATTTTCATTATCCACATTTTGTTTATATAATTGAATTAAATTTGTTTCTGTGTATTGTATCCTGACTCACAGCACCTGTCTGTTGCTTTAGTTTTAAATACTAACTTTTTTTAATTACTCAGACTTCAAGTGTTGGGATTATAAATCATTATAAATCATAAATATAATCATTTTGGGATTATAAATCCATGGTATATATTTGTTAGAACGGTGTGTGTTCTGTTTTAGATTATGCACGAGGACAGTGTACAGTGTTTTTAGATATTTGTCACAAGGCGTAGGTTTTTGATGAGGAATTTGCTAGACATAACCCCACTAGCCCGTCTGCATTTTAACAGTATGGCTGTGACACACTCAGAAAATACTTTTATTTATCTACTTCACTGCATTGTTCACATAATGCAACTTCCTCTCTTGTTCATTCTGCTGCTGTTTGTCTTTTGTGTCTGTTGTGTTAAGCTAGAGAATAACTTTTAATAACTTTTTTTACAAACAGTAAACCAAAAAATCAGTAGTGAAATGACATCATTAGTTTTCAGTAATGGCGACTATTTTAACAACATAGAAATATGTGATGGAATCCCCTGTAATTTAGTGTCTTCTAGTACTGACAGGATGCTAATTCATTCTGTCTGGGATGTTTATTTAATGTCGTGTCTCCATAAAATCACCAACTCTTTATTTCTCTCTTCATCTACAGCAAGAGCAGTATGAGAGCACGATTGGCTTCAAACTGCCCCATTACAAAGCCTCCAAGAAACTGTGGAAAGTTTGTGTTGAACACCACACGTTTCTTCAGGTACGACCAGTCACCTGTCACCTTCTTCCTTAAGGACTTTTCCCAACAGGACAGCACAGGTCACTCTCAGAAAATCTACAAACCTGTAGTTCTGACAATAGAATTAAACCCCAAAGCTTTTATCTGCATCAGAATATAATCTTCAACGTTGTTGCTGATCTTGTTGCAAAACACTGACAATTTTATGGAATTTTAAGTCTTTGTAATGACATGTGATCTGTCTTGTGTTTGTACACCTGGTATAGGTTAGGTTCCTTTGATGATTTAAATGGCGTAGAGTTGGTAGATGAAAATGAATTATTGTGTCTGTCCCTCAGAGTGCCGTCTGTGGAACCTCCATCATCACGTCGCTTCTGGTGTTGGGCTCAAAGTTCCGGTACAGCGGACGCACACAGGCCCAGACCCGCCAGGCCAGCTCCATGATTGACCGCCCAGCTCCTCGCTTTACACGCTCTGCTAGCAAGAGACTGTCTCGTACCTAGACGGGAGGTATGTGCAATTGTGTGAACCCACGTGGGAAACTTTGCAGCACGCATTCACGTTCGATTCCCTATTATCTTCCTTATTTGCTCGTTTAGGCTGGAGATGATACTCTCCAGTACCTGCAACGACTCGCAGTATCAACCAGATCTGAGGTTGATGATTGGTCTCTGATGCTGATGTCTGACAAACATCAGCCTCCTCCTGAGTTCCCAGGTACTGGGAGTTGTGTGGAACTGCATTAGTGCTCTTTGCCTTGTATTTGCAACGTGTGTTTTACTCTCGCTCGCAGGCAGCATTATCAAACCATTTAACTTCCTCTTCTGCTCTGGATCATTTGCCTTTAAGCCATTGAAAGGATTGCTTGTCAACTGTGACTCAGATGGTTGACTTGCTTGACATGTTCTTTCCCTGGCACAATCCCAGGGCACCATTTGTCGCTGCCAATGAGGACGAAGTTGTGTCCTCTCATGCTTAACTGTCTAGGGCTGCTTTTGAGCATTTTTTAAAAGGTTATAAGTCACTCTTTGGTTTCTGTTGCACCTCGGCTCTCATTTGCTTTTAGCTTCAGCATCTTGACTGACTTGCATCACTGCTATAGTGACTTATTCAAACTGGATAAATCTGGAACACTGAAAAGGTAAGTATTTTGCCCTTTTCGTCTGTTCTTCTTGTCGATGCATCGTTGAGCTTCATACTAACTTCAGCTTACTGGACTTAAATAGTCTGCTGCAAATGCTTGACCTCAAATGTTTTTATAATCTTGCTTGGAGCACTATGAAGTATTCAAAGTGGCCGTCATCTCTGCAGCAGAACCATTATCTCTCAACAGTCAGAGGGGAGTCTGAGCAGACTTTTGTTCAGTCGTGGGAGGAAGGGCAGTCTGTTCAAATGGTAAGAAAAACCTGGCAGGATACTGTGACTGGGCAGACTGGCCCTCAACCCATCACCCAGACAGCCAACCAGACGTGGCAGAAACTAGCATCAGATGAGCAGCAGGGGAGGAAAGAAGATGAGTGGTCGTCTCTGCTCCATTGTCACCACCCTTTTCCTTTTGTCTCTCCAATTGATTTTGTGAAACAGCCAGGTATTTACAGTCATAATGCTCCTCATTGGTTATCTGTCAGTTGTTAGAGTAAATGGTAACGCAGAGTCTCTAAATCTTTTTTTGGTTTTGATTTAAAAGAAACTCCATCTAATCTTTAATTGAATAAAGCTTTTCATGAATGATATCTTTACATGCACATACACATATATTTTTCTATAAAACCAGCTGGTTGTTTTCAAGGATTTGCAATTCGACATTTGTTTTTCTGCTGGTCTGGTATAAAAATTGATGACTGTTGTTTCTCTGATATTGCCAGCTATAGTGAGCTTGGCAAAAGTGACTTCTTTGGACAGACTATTGCGACAAGCACTGACACAGCAAGATGATTGGTACCTTTACTTTGATCGAGAATTCAGCAGAACTCTGTTACAGCATGCTGACAAACCACGTGAGTTATTTTATGTTTGGAAATAAACCTGCCAATTGAAAAACGTTGCAAAAAGCCATTGACAGGCAGATCAGTGAATCAGTTTCATTGTTTTACTTTCCACTTTACTCCTAGCTTC
This sequence comes from Antennarius maculatus, assembly GCA_013358685.1. Classification (NCBI taxonomy): domain Eukaryota; kingdom Metazoa; phylum Chordata; class Actinopteri; order Lophiiformes; family Antennariidae; genus Antennarius; species Antennarius maculatus. The sequence continues at coordinate 12,514,727 of CM023615.1, forward strand.
TCCCATAGCTCAGCTCCAGGAGGATGAAGTGAACATGTATATGACAGAGCAGGTACCGACCAGACAAGAAACCATTGAAAGGCTGCAGGAAATGGTGACCTTGATAGACAAAATGACAGAGATGGAACTTTTGGAACAACAGCTGAAGGAAGTTAATGATTTAGAACAAATGCTCCTAGAAGTGAATGATATGGCAGAGGAAGTAGTAGAAGCAGTAGAAGATGAATTGGGCAAGGAGGAGGTGGATAGATTGAAAGAGGAAGAGCGAGCTAAAGATGTGGTTGAAACAGTGCTGAAGAAGTCAGTCAGAATAGTCGAGACAAACGAGGAGGAAGCAGATGAACTGGAAAATGAGATAAGACGAGTGTTTTTAAAAGGCTTGCTGCCTGAAGAAGGGGATGAGGCGAAGCAAGAGAGTGGAAAAGTTGTCACAAACGAGAGTCTTTCTGATGAAGGCTTGCAAGAGAGGTTATGGCAGGTCGACAGAAAATGGCAAAATGAGATTGAAGAGAAGTCCAAGTCTTCAGACATCACCAGCATCGTATCTGTAGCAGCATTTGAAAAGGTGGAGCGTAGGACTAAAAAAAGAGTGACCATAGTAGAAGAGATAGGGCAGAAGCAAGAAGAAACAGAAGATGTCCAGGTACAGGCTGTGATGTCAGAGGAGGGAATAGAAGACAGGGCATGGTGTCAGACAGAAGCACAGGGGGAAGCTGTCAAAGTCACGGCAACACATCAGCCTGAGGACCCCTCTCAGGTGACGGATAAGGATGCCTGGTTCAGACTTTTTGACCGTTCACCATACAAAGCAGTTTTCATACCAGGTAGAGTATGCCATCATTCAAAGAGCTAAATCTCAAATAAAGCAATTTCACTACTATTTCTACTTCCTCTTTTTGTTTCCAGACAATTGAGTAGTTACATTGACTTAATGTTAAATAGAAATTAAATGAGAAGTAAGGACTTGCTCTTAGCAAATGTTTTTTTTTAACAATATCTGTGCATTGAAGTAGGTTTTTGTTAATATGTGTATGATTCCAATTTACTGTCATTAGCTACCATTATGGAGTATGCTGAAGTGAATGAAGGTGAGATTTTCACCCCGTTAGCTGAAGTTCAAGAGAAAGTGGAGGTCGTAGAAGAAGAAAGACAATTTAGAGAAGAAGTATGGCGTGTTCCACACATCCCACCATGGCAAATCATTGCAGAAAGAGATGATGTCTGGTTTGTGCTGCTAGATGTGGCTTCCAGACAAACAATTTATGTACCAGCAGGTATGAAAACAACTTTTCAAAACTGGTTTGGCTTTGAGAATTTGTTTTGTTTTTGTTTGTTTTATTGCTTTACTGTAATGTAGGACACATGTGTTACTCCTTTTGTTAAAATACTTTCTCCTGACTTCACATCAGTTAAGATGAAGGAGAGTCACCCAGGGGACACAGAAAGTTTTATCTTTGAGGAAACAACTGCTGCAGGTGTGGAGATTAGAGAGGTAATAGCTCAAGAGTCAAAAGCATTAGAAGACACGCAGAGAGAACCTCCAGAAATCCCACCGACAGACACAGATGATGACTGGTTTGTGCTACTGGATGTTGCTCCCAGAAAAGCCTCATTCATACCACCAGGTATTGCTAATGTGTCAGGCACCGCTTTCACGAGCGAGCAAGTGTCCCAAACCATTTAGATCCTGTCATTCTTCAGTCCCCTGTTCTATCTACAGCGTCTGAGGATTCATTATCTCTTTGTTTCAGTTGTTGCACAGCCTTTTGACGTGTCCCCAGAAGAACGTGTCCTTTCAGTTGAAGTGACAACCACTACAAGGAAAGAAAAAAGAGTAGATGTTGTGGTAGAAGACACAGATATGAAACAAGTGTCGAGTGAAAAGGAAGTAGTTATTCCCTCGCTCTCTGTGAGGGAGATTGAAGACGAATGGTTTGTGCTGCTGGATGTTGTTCCCAGAGAAACCTCATACGTACCACAAGGTATTACTCACGTCTCCCGCACTGCTTCACAGAGCGGGCTTTGGCAGATGCTGTTATCCAACGATGCCCTGTGTTGTCCACAGTGTCTGAGGATAAGTTTTCTCTTTGTCTCAGTTGTTGCACAGCCTGTTGAGGTGTCCCCAGAACAACATATCCCTACGGTTGAATTGACAACAGCTGCATGGCCAGAAAAAAGAGGAGTTATTGTGGTAGACGACACAGAAATGAAACAAGTGCAACATGAAAAGGAAGCCCTTTTTATGCAGCCTGTTGTGAGAGAGATAGATGACGACTGGTTTGTGCTGCTGGATATTTTGCCCAGAGAAACCTCATACATGCCGCCAGGTATCGTTGCTTTCAGTTCTAATAAGCTTACGTTGGGGTTTTTGTCTGTAGTGTCTAACAACACTTGTTCACTATGTTTGACATCAGTTACCACGGTCGAGTCCATTCTGGTTGATCCTGGGGAAAGTGTTTCTACAAGCACAGTAGTACAGTACAGAAAGGAGGTTGTGGTGGTGGACAAGCTCCTCCATGAACAGATTTTCAAAATGCAGAAGATATCCCAGCCTGTCAGAGAAAGAGATGATGACTGGTTTCTTTTGCTGGATGTTGTTCTAAGAGAAATGCCATATATCCCACCAGGTATTGTTGAACTCAGTCGTGTTGAGGTTATTTTGTGTTTTTTCTGGCCTCATTATCTTACAACACTCATTGACTCTGTTTCACGGTAGTTACCAAGGCAGAGTCTACTCAGGTTGACCTTGAAGAAAGCGTTTCTTTGATCATGGAGTCCAGGAAGGAGGTTGTACTTGACAGGATTGTGTTGTGGAACAAGGACAAGAAGCTCCTCCATGAATATCTTTTTCAAGAGCAGAAAATATCCCAGCCACTCAGAGAAAGAGATGATGACTGGTTTCTTCTGCTGGATGTTGTTCCGAGGGAAATGCCATATATACCACCAGGTATTGTTAGATTCTGTCCAATTGAGGTTATTTTTTTTATAAAAATGTTTGCCTTCATTATCTTACAACACTTGTTGACTCTGTTTCACGTTAGTTACCAAGGCAGAATCTACTCAGGCTGACCATGAAGAAAGCATTTCTTCGATCATAGAGTCAAAGAAGGAGGCAATTCTTGACAGGATTGTGGTGTGGAAAGAGGACAAGCATCTTTTTCAAGAGCAGAAAATATCCCAGCCAATCAGAGAAAGAGATGATGACTGGTTTCTTCTGCTGGATGTTGTTCCTAGGGAAACAGCCTCTGCCCCTCGAGGTACTCACAGCCTTCTTTTTTTTTTTCATTTTAACCCACTTTATCACATCAAGGAAAATTTTCAAAGATTTTTGTCAAAGTCAGATTCTTCACTTTTAGCTGAAGCTATAAATTATGCTTGTTTTCAGTTTCTCTGACAGGTCCAAGTGAAATTTATTCAAGTGTTCAACCTGAACTCAAAGTGGTTTTGTTAGAGCAGCTTAAGGTAGATTCTGACCAAATGAGGTTGCAACCTTCCCAGCCAATGCCAGAGAGAGAGGATGACTGGTTTGTGCTGTTTGATTGTCTTCGTGAAAAACGTGTCATAACACTACCAGGTATCCAGATAATATATCTTTGCACCTCATAAGAATGAACTCTTTTTCCAGTTGTTATATCCATGTACTTTTTTATTTACTTTGTGGGAAAGACATATTGGTTGATGTACTGGTGGCTTGCAGCATTTTTGATTGTGTCTGTTTGTGCCAGTAGCTCCTGTTAAGATTGTTCCGGATATGAGGGAATCATTTGAGGTTGAGGTGAAAACCACAGAGACTACAAAGTGGAGAGAGATGATAATTGGTTTGGACAGCAGGCGAGACGAGACACGCCTGTCTGAAATTAGACCGACTCGAATCGCACCACCGTCAGAGAGAGAAGGAGGAGATGATTGGTTCCTCCTTTTTGACGCTGTCCATGAAAAGCCTGATTTCATACAACCAGGTACTATTTACTGTTAAAAGGTGTGCTAAAACATTCAGTTAAGTGGAGACAAACAAGCCACAATCCAAGGATGTTTCACACTGTACCTCCAACATAGATAAAATATTGAATGTGTTGCATTGATAGCACTTTATTTTTCTATTAGTTGCTGTGGTTGAGCGTATTGTGGATAAAGTGGCCGTCTCTGAATCAGAACCGAGATTCACAAAGAAAGATGTGACTCCACCTGTGAAACTGGTGGAGATTGAACCCCCCATTCCAAAAGAGGTGGACGATAACTGGTTTGTGTTGCTGAGTGTTGCAGCAAAAGCACCAGGTATTCTCTTATGTGTGTGACCTTTACCTTGACATGGGAGAATAGCGTTCTATCTGTTAAAGAGTTAATACTTGAGAATATGCTGATTTTCAATTCAAGAATAGTGCTGTGGTTAAAAAGGTTATGTTTATCATGCAGCAGTGGCTGTGGACAAACCTATCCAGGCGCGTCCGGACATAATACCAGCAAAAGACTTTACAGCTGTAGAGCAGAGAGTAAAGAAGAGAATCACTGTAGCTGAGGAGATGTGGCAGCAGGAGAAACCACAGCCAGCAGTGAGAGAGATGGAGGATGATTGGTTCATTCTTCTAGATGTGGCCGCTAAGAAATCAGGTATTATCAGAATTATATAAACATTTACATGCAAACATTTCTATTTAAATGTATATGAACATGATCTACCCTCCTATTATGTGCATTGACCTGTATATACAAGTATTCTAATATATTTTTCTGATAATAAAATAGTCTTTATTTCCTCAACAACTCCTGGCGTTGCGTCATTAGTGGCCGCTCCCAAACGTAAGCAGTTCCCGAAAGAGGTTAGAGTTCCAGCAGCTGTGGCCAGACGTCGTGTTGGCATTTCTGACACAAGACCACAATTTGGGAAGCAGATCCTGGAAGAAAGACATCCATCTTTACATGTCAATCATGACTGGTTTGTTCTACTAGATGTTGTACCCAAAGAGTCAGGTATTCTTCTTAACTATTTGGCTGGTTATCGTGGTTGTGTGTTTTTCTACTCATGCTCATTAACATTTGCCGCTTGTTTGCAGGACTCAACAAATTCTTATTAAGAGAGAAAGTGTACACTGATGGCTTTTCTCCTCTTCTGCTATTCAACAAACTCACGCTGTGCAAAAAGTCGCCTTGTGAAGAAAAAACATTTTCTTAATCTCAACATGTCACCCGTTTAACCATGTTGAGCTTAGGCCTGCAGCCTCATCCAGCTTTGCATCTGTCATCATCTTTTGCTCTTTCTAACGTGTGGATCTTTGCTTCTGACACACGTAAGGCTTTTATCCTCGTAGAGATTAAACAAAGAGTCAGGTACAGTATACCCCTGCAAAGTGTGCGCTCATCTTATCGCATTGAAGCTTGAGACTCCCAAGTTTTGAGGATGTGGCTTTGACCCTCCATAATGCATTGAGCTAAAATATATTTCCTTTTTTTTTTTTTACTAATATTTCCATTTTGCCTTTCTGTTTTATTTGTATAGTGGTGAGCACACAGAGAGGCATTCGACCTGTCAGCGCACCAGTCTTCTCCCAGGCTGCCCTGGCAGAGGCAGGGATCCCCATGGCGCCGCTCGATCAGCCCCAGACCTCGACTCCAATCAAGACCATCCGCAAGGAGGAGAGAAGGCTGGAGGTCACAGTGGAAGCTGTGGAGCCCTCAAAAATTGAAGTTGTAGCTGAGGACAAGGTATTCTGTGTTTCTACTCCCAAGTTTACCCACGCCTTAATTTCAGTATGTACCTGAATGCATTCGGGCACGAATAATTTATATTTAGGTGAACTATAGAGGGCTTACAGGACGTCTGCTGGCAGTGACAGAAAAACAAGTTTTTTATGTGTCCTGGTGTTTGCCTGGATATTAAATGTAAATGTTAACCATTAAAACATAAAGAGCTTTTTTTCATGTAATACTTCATAACCTTAAACAAGCAGATGCTATAGCAGTAGGCACAGGTTGTTCTGAAATGTGAACTGTGCTTCTCTTACTGCTGTAGTCAGCAGTGTGGAGGGACCAGACAGAAGTAAGCTCTTCACTAGTACCCACCATCAATGGGGATATTCAGGTTAGTGTCAGACACTGACCGCTCGCTTGTCACCCCTCAGAAGTGTGAGTGTTAAATTAAACAAGCAGAGGATGATAATGTTTGTCCCTCTCTCCTCCCTGGGTTAGCACGCCACTGAGCCTGTGAGCATGGAGGTGGTGCGAATGCGAAAGGTCAGATTCCGAGCGCTGTATTTGTTCCTTCAGTCATCTCTCCACCTCCATCCTGCTGCTGTCAGACTGTCTCGTCCAAAATTCTAATCTCACCTTCTCCCCAGGTTGAGCCTCCACGTAGACAGGTCTTAAATTAAATCAGATCTAATATACATACTGTAGAATTTGAAAGGTATAAGATGTAGGAATGGATAAAATATTTAAGTTTATGTGTATTATATATCAGAGACTAGGCTTGCCTCTGTATAAATAAAGTTTCTACAGCCATTCATTAATTTTCATTGCTTGCTGTTGTCAAAAACCCTGGAATGTATGTATGCATGGTTTTAGATAAAATGCACATAATTCAAAATAGCATGGTAATTCTTGTTTCATCACACTTCTGTTACTTCTCCACTCTTTATATTCATTTTGTCGTTATAAAAATAGAAATCTTCAGTCCTGACATTCTCTCCTTTGTTAAGAACTACTGTGTTATCCTCACTGCTCTCTGTGTCTATGGTATTAACACTGTAATGAACTGTGTAGTGTGCATGCCAAAGATTTGGCAGATAAAAGCCTGCACGCAGAAAAAAAAAGAAACAAACCCACACTCTTTTTTTGTTCTTTTCATTTTTCACAGAAAAGAGCTAAGAAAATTGAGGGTGACTCAATTTATATCAGACATAGCATTTTAATGTTGGAGGTTTGTATCCCTTCTGGAGACACCAGTCTCTGTTTGTATTTTCTTGCTCTTTGGCACACGATCTGCTGCTTTTAACGTAACGCTTGCATGCAGCATGATTCACGCTCTTTTCATCACTGTGATTGATCAGCTTTGGATTATGTGGTAAGTGTTGGTGTGTGTTGCAGTGCAACTTTAATCCAAATGTTTCAGGAGAGTGCTGTCGAAGTATTGGTTTTAGTCAGGAGTCTTACACTGGTATAGAAAATGCTGTACTACACAGCGTTCTTATCCAGTCTCTTGTGAGGGGGCTGATCATTTAGCTTTAACTTAATTGGGGAAAGCAATGAATCTATTCTTTGCACTAGTTTTCACAATCAGCCTTTGTTTTTATGTGATATCTTATTTTCTTCTTGATCATCAGTATTCTCCTGTTCCTGCTTTTGCTCTTTCCACTTCCATCTCACTTTTTAACTTGCCCATAATTGTACTGTACTTGTAATAATTATACATATACGCTGCTGTAAATGAACGGTGTTGCTTTTAGTCATTTGCGTTAAATGAACAGATTCATTCTTACAGAGGCTTCCTTTTTGATCACCTCTACTGCTCTTTGATTTGCAGCCTGTTTTCACATCTGTCATTCCAAGCCTCATGCTGTGATATTCACCCTTAATGCTGTGTTGTAAAGCTCAGATTCTCTAGTCATTCAAAGTCATAAATCTCTGATAAATGTTGCCATTTGTTGTTATATATATAATCTGTCAAGAGCCTGTACCATCTGATTATCTAAATTAATGGCTTCCTCTAATTGCCCCAAAGAATCACCACTTTATTCTGCTGCTTATCTCCTCTGAAAGAAATTAACACAATTTATACATAAACAACAGAATGAAACATGTTTTGATTATTTTCTTTATTCTCTCTTTCTTTATCTCACCTGCCCTCAAACACGTCCTTCCTTTTCCATTTTCCCCATCCAAAAATTTTCCCACTTCTTATTTCTCCACCCCTTTTTATTTTCCTGAATCACCTGCCTTCATCAAATTTCCTTGCTCCTTCCTCCCCTGTACCCCATCACACTTGCCCTGACTAGGAGTTCGATAAGCCTCAGGAGGACTTGCTGAAGCATCATGCCAGTATCAGTGAACTGAAGAGGAACTTCATGCAATCTTTACCAGAGCAGAGGCCTAGTGAGTGGGACAAGCGCTTGTCAACACACTCTCCTTTCCGCACCCTGGGCGTCAATGGCCAGCCTCTGGCCAGTGCAGATGGGGTAAGACTTCCACAGGCACCACTCATTATGAATTCTGTTTTAGTTGATTTTAAGTCTGTCACTTCAGAAAAATGGAGCTGTTAACTAAAAAGTATCCTGATCCCTGAGGATACACATGCTCCATCACGTGTTTTCCATGCCTCTGGACTGAGATTACTGCAATGGAAACATAGAGTGTGTGCATGGCTTTGTGATGGAACAGAAGGGCTTGAGTTTCTCCTTTTACTGTTTTTTCTAGTATTTTTGATGTTTGTGGAACTTTGGACATTAAAATGCAACATGCTGCTTTTACATGATTTTAAGACAGTGAATGAAGCTTATAGAGAGGAGATCAGGCTCTGCCCGGGTTCTCATATGGGTTAAATGTGATGCATTGTGTGCATGGACGGACTGATTCAAAGTGATGGCATGTACTCTGCAGCACATGCATGTGTATGAAGAATGAAGCTGGATGTGATGAAGGGTCTGTACTTCTAGTCTCTCACTCACTGATGGGGGTTGAGGCATCTTTGGGACAGATTGTCCATTCTTTGAGAACCTCTTTGGTTCCACTCATCTGCACTGAATGCCTCTGACCCCTGACATCCTGACGTGTTGCATGACTGACAGACCTGACATTGACCTTAGACTGCATGACATAAGAGATTCATTTTTGCATGCTGTGATGCTGAGCCGAATTGACCTTTGCCTCATTCATTTTTTTAAACCTTCCACTTTCACCTTCTTTTCTCACCACCTTTCACCTTTTTCACCTGCCTGTTAACGTGAAGAGACCTCATGTGTATCTGCAGCCCTACTCCCGCTATTGTAGATGATAATATAACTATATAACTAATATACAGTACTTGTAATCAATACTGGTTGTAGTCAAGACAAATATATGAAAATTGTCAAATGCACTGGAGACAAAATCCAATTTATTGGAGCTGCTGTCATATGTTAATACTGTAAGTCTCATTGCTCCTGCTAGTGCAGATAAACTTATATGGCGAGGTTCATAATTAAAGTAAGCTGCAGTTTGTTTTCCTGCTGTGGGCTTTAAAATACTGACATTGTGAAGCACCGTCACCGCTTCAACTTACTTCAGACTGGAGTTCATTTTGTCAATGACATCCAGCAGCTTCAGGCACAATAGCATCTACTTCTTGTTGAAACACAAAACATGGCGCAGTTGATGAGAAAATTCAACCCCACAGATGTATAAACGGTATTATAATTTAATAGAATGCTACAAGTGTGAATGGCCTTCTGTTCAAATGCATGCGCCAATAACATTTCCAACAAAATTACTATCCAAGTCACACTTTAAAAAAAAAAAATCAGACATGCTGATGCATCTGGCATTTTTTATTTACTACTTATTTTATTATTACTTATTATTTGGGTAATCAGCTAAGCACAACTTTTTCAGTTCATTTTTCGTCATTGCAAACATTTCAAATTCCTCCCTCTCATCTCTTGTCCCCCCCCCCACCCTCAGTTTGTCATCCGCCTGCCACGCGGCCCCCTGCTAGACTTCTACTCCAAACGCAGCTGAGGGGCCGTGTCCACCTTGCGGGAACCCCACACAGGTGTGAGTGTGACCTGTGGAGACTGCACCATCTACTGTAACCATCAACCTGTCTCTAGCTTTCTCTTCTTCTTCCTCGGGCCCCTCTTCAGCATCACTGTTACATCCCTCATCTCTCATCCACTTCAGAAGCTACCCTTTCTTTCAGTCCTCCATGGAAACAAGACTTTCTTTTTCCCACCATAACACAACTTATGAAGACTGATTTGGACAGGAAATGACAATCAAGTCGCTTCTATTTTGGATTTTCTCTTCCGTGTTTTGGACTTTAAATGAATAAGTTTTACCAAGCAACTGACTTTTATCTGGACTTTTTTGACCGAGTCACTTTGAGCCTGATTTTATACACAGTTTTAGGTATATTTATATTAATGGTTGTCTAAGGGTATTGTATTTGAATGAACTAATCACTGTGATGCGATTTTTGAATATATAGTAGAAACTATAATGTAAGCTCTAGAAAAAAGCACTTTTATTACTGGGAAATTTATCAGTACTCACAACAGAAGTTCCTGTGTTGGGAGACCCTGAAGCAGCCTATATGTAATTCTTCTTAACCTCTCTGCTTCACCATTATTTTGCAAGGCGGTATGCAGCAACTGCAAGACATTCCTTGTTGCATGGCTTTTTGATCATCAGTTTTGACCAAAGAATTAAAAGGCATTCCAAATATCCTTCATATGATTGCCTGTTACTTTCAGGGACCCTGGATTTTAACCTGGTTTCAGATTAATTTTTTAATAATCAGTCTGAAGTCTGTCAAAAGGGATATGGCTTGTAATTCTTCCATACTGAGCAGTACACATATTTAGCATATTTGGAAACCTAAAGGAAGTGTCTCTTCCTGTGGAGATTCAGTATCTTAAAAAATGGTACTTTTTAGAATGCATACATTTTAATCTACAGGATGTAACCGACTTCCTCTACACACCACATCAGTAAGAAACATTTCTTCTCCTGATCACACAGTGATTATGTTGTCTTTTTAGAGCGTATGTATTACCCCTGCGTGCAATGGTTCAGAGACAAAGACTGCACACAAGGAGTACTGCAAGACATCGGGAATTTCAGGCATGCCAAGTCCCACCATGAGCCACACGAATGAACCTGGTTGTGACGGAGCCCACGGTGCAGGTGCTCTGCTCAAGGAAGAGTTATGTGATCAGGAAGAGATTGTAGGTTTTGAGACTTCCTTGGTGCCAATCGTAGAGGTGGAGATGGCTCCCTCTCTTGACTCCTGCGGTAGAGCTTTAAATGAGACCCCAGAAGAAGATGAATACTATTTCAAAGCTTCGGAGCTCTCCAGTAGGATAGCTGAACCTTCCTCAGCTTCCTATTTCACGAGTGGTAGTCCACTGGTCATACGCTGCTTCCAGGTAGCCTCCCGTCCCCCTCGGGGTGTTGCTGATTCTGTCTCTGCTTTGCCTCCATATGATTTTCAAAGCTGCCACTATGCTTACTCCTTTGCAGCACAGTTGAACGTCACATTTGTGAATCTCTAAGGAAATTCAGAGTCCTTGCTGGTGTGAATTATGTTCATCATATTTATAGACAACTTTAGTTGCTGCAGAGGTGTTGCATGGTGGGGTGCTGACTTGGTGATTGGGTCACTGCAACACTAGCTCAATCTTCTCTGCCACACATTGACACAACTCTCCATTCCATTTATGGCTTGATGTTCCCCATTTCATCTTGCATTTATAATGGTCGGTGGTGGGATGGGAAATGAGGTGATTCTGGTGATTCCAACAGTCATAACAGAAGCAAATCAAGTAGGAACAGCTGCTGTGGTGAGGCAGTGGTTTAAGAAGTGCTTGGTGTGAAACAAGGTTGCTGTGAGGTGTGGTGTTGGGTTAAACAGCTGCTCATGGGGCTGTGCTCCCATCCACAGCCCCCTCTGGTGCAGACTCAGACAGTCACCATCACAGCTGCCTCCAACACCTTACCCAGTTGCATCTCTACCACAGAGGTCCCCATCGTTCCAACCAAGACCTTCATCTATAAGTCTCCAAAGGTAGGGGCTCCAGCACCTGGTCAGCCCAGATCTGTGTCAGCTTTAGGTAATCAGTTAGCACGGTGGGAGAAGTCATCACTGTAGTTCCAGCAGGTCTGAGAGGATCTAAGGCCAGCAGCTCAATATAAGGCAGATCAGTATCTGAGGAAGTGCTCAGGGTTGCAGTTTTCAGAAATAATTGTTCACACCACCATTGCTGGTCTTTATATCACAGGAAACAGATGACAAAGATAGCACGACTGTGTCCAGCTCCAAAAGTGTTACCTCAGAGATCACCAGTGGCACCACCGTCACCACCACTACCACTCACATCTCAAAGGTCAGCAATACAATCATGCTCTGGGTGCAGTCATTTTATTTCGTCTCATTGTCTGTTTTATACATTAACTTTCCTCTACCAGGTAGTGAAAAGTGGATCATCGGAAACTCGTGTGGAAAAGAGAATTGTGATCACTGCAGACTCTGACCTCGACCTCGATACGGTACAAACATGACACAAAACAGTCATGGACAAAATTTTAAAAGATTGATGTTGTTCGTTCTTGCTAAGATCTAGTTGAGGTTATACATACCTCTCAAAAGTGTAAATGATTCAAATGATGATTTGAAGAAACAACTGGTTTTTCTGGTAGGAGACATTCTAATTACGGTTTTTGGTATTTGCTTAATGAAGTAAAATAATAGTGAAGAGAAAATGTTTTATGTCAACTTGTTACTTTGTCGTTATACTTACTATGTTAAGTAACCTACTTAATATATAGATTTTACTAGGCAACATGGTGGCACAGTGGGTAGTGCTGTCGCCGCACAGCAAGGCGGTTCTCGCTTCGAGTTCCGCTGTGTGGAGTTTGCATGTTCTCCCTGTGTCTGCATGGGTTCTTCCCGGGTTCTCTGGCTTCCTCCAACCTCCAAAAACATGCGCTTCAGGCAAATTGGCCAGTCTCAAATTGCCCATAGGTGTGGGTGAGTGTGTGAGTGGTTGTCTGTCTATGTGTGGCTCTGTGATGCACTGGCATCGCAGCCGGAGTGTTCCCTGCCTCACACACCCAGTTGGCTGGGATAGGCTCCAGCACCCCGCCAATGAAGTGGCTGTAGAAAGTTAATCTATATTATTATATTAAATATATGACAATATATAATATAAATAACATCTAATAATATATATATTATTATATACCTAATATGTTAAGTGTTATGAAGACTCCATAGTTAAAGGACAGACATGAGACACTGAGTGATTTGAAATGCATGCTCTCATATTTTTCCCTTTACTATAATCTAATGAAGGATTGAGTCAATTCACGCAAGGCTAATACAATTCCACGTATTCTTTGTCTGCAGGGGGAGGATGGCGGCGCATCAGCATTGTAACAGAGTCACCACCTGTTTTTAGTCCTTGACTCTTCACTGTTCAACCTTTCATGAGCGCAGCACTCAACACACTGAACAGCATTATCTCTGCACACATATCCGAAAAGAAATGTCATGAATTAGCACCTACAATTATACATAACTAAGTATGCATCGTAGTCAGTTCTTTGTTTTATTTAGTTGAGCCTTTCCCTTCAGGTAGAGGATGACTGCATCACTCTAGTTTGATCAAATGCTTCTCATCCACGTTTGAAAGCTTAGAATATATTTTTATTGGTTAAACTAAAAGAATTTCAGTTGTTATACTTTTTTTTGCTTTAAAGTACTTTTATCTTCCTGTTGGTTATTATAACTTTTATTTTGTACAAAGGCACTGTTTCCTGTCTAGTTTAGACACCATTATAAGCGTTCATTCCTTTGGTGCTGCTAGGGGAACGTTAAGACTACATTCAAGGGAACTCTTTTTTATTGTTGTTTGTCTATTTAATTGAGCAATTTTTTTAATGCAATGACATACCTCTTGTCACTATGTGAACATAAATATTCTGTGCTCAAATTTGGACAGCTTTTTGGCTTTGTTCACTGCTCAGGTACAAAAAGAAAACAAAAAATCTTCACCTTCGTAATCAACCAAGAACCAGAAGCCTACATATTATTGTAAAGTTTGAATTAAAAAGGAACCTATTTTGAAATATTTCTCTATTTTATAGAATGAATGCTTTTATAGTATTTGAACAAATTTGAGGTTTAAGTTATTCATATCCATCTGCGTATTTAATTATAGGTTGTCGTGCTGATTACTGAATTGTGCGGTCTCCATTGAAGACCTACCTACCCATCTTGCCTGACACCCTGAATCATTCTTATTCGTTTCCTCTTGTAGTCCACCAAGTTTAGCAAAACTTACACAATTCACACATCAATGGAGTGCTTCCCTCAGTCCTGTATTTATTCACTAGCATAGAAGCCATGTTTTCTTAAAGTTTTACAAGCTTTGGTCTGCTCATCTCAGGTTTTGATATTCTAAGACTCCAGACCTCTGTATGATTGTATGAGGAGTGTCCATATATGTATGTCCACCCCTTCTTAATGTATATTATGTTATGTGATCAATAAATACAGTTTGTCACAACAACTGCACGAGTAAGAGGTAAAGGCAGCTGTCCCAGTATATGTGACTTTTCTCTTTTAGCAGCACAAGATCTTTTTTACATGTTCTACTATACAGTAATTTATTTGTAAAGTAGGAACCGTTTTGTGTGATTTGATGTACTGTGATGTTTCAACACAAGCTGGTTCCCAAGCTTCCATTAGAGATGTCACATTGTTAAATATTGCATTCATTATCAACCGAGTTTGTAAAGCCTTTTTACCATAGTCGAGTAGATTGTTCTCTGTCCTTTTCCATAGAAGAGAAAATTCCTTTTAGATAGCATGTCTGTTAGGGAATGTTTTTAAATGAAAAAGAAGCCATTTGCATTGTAGCCACATCGAAAACAACAGAAACCTCTCCCAAAATAAAATGTAGACTTTCACATGAAGAAATAGTTTTTAGAAAATGGAAAATATTGTTGCTTTGTGACCTATCCCTGTCTTTTTATGGAGAAAATAAAACCGCATTATTTTAAATTTTGCTGAACTGTCTTTGCGTGAACATATAACTTAAAGTGAGGAATGAGTTCTGGATAATAGGTATTTAATGCCATTCACTTCCACAGTATATGTTGCTACTTCATTTAACACCAAACTCTTTAGAATGTCAGTCCAGAGGCCAACACCAGAATGCAAAAAGGATGTAACTGCTAATATGAAGACTATTAGTAAAATAGTAACAGAAAAAAAATGAAACATTGGTCAATTTTTAACAAAACATTGTTCTTTATATCACTAATTTGTAGTCATTATTTACTAGCAATAGCACCTTAACACAGTTACACATATTGCTATTTTCAAATAAAATCCTACCAAATCAAATCTTTTTTTAAAAGCAGCTCTGCAACACCAGTAAATGATTTGAAGTATCTGAATGTTAAATCTGAAATACTGACAACTATCACAGATAGACAAATCTGTCTGGGGGCTGGTGGCAAGATTTCCTGTTTACATTCAATCTCCTGCAACTGAGCCATGAAACACATGCAACCTGCCTTGAAAGTGCTTTAAAGCCACTGTTCAGAGTGTGAAAAGATGGTCTGACATAAATTTAGGTTGAAGACTACATCAGAAGGACCAGATGATACACATTGGATGAGGGGAAAAACTAACCTGAACGGTGAGCATCTCACTAAAGGAGTGGATTTGTTTGAATCTGGAACTGTCTTAACAACACAGAAGTGAGTTTTGGGTAACTGCACAGGCACTCACTGGGATTATAAAATCCACTGCTTCATACAAGTCCTAAACACCTAAAAGACTGAGTTCCTCAGAGCAGATTTCTAGCGAATTGTCTTGACTGGACTCTTGAAGGTTGACGCAGCCTGAAGTTGAAGTTGATACGCCATCGGGTGAATTTTAAAACCATATAGCCTGAAAAAGACAAACAAAATTACTCTTGACTGGAATAGAATCAATATTCATTGAATGACCTTCTGAATTGGGCTCTAACCTACACTGGTATGAAAAAATTTGGGCACCCCTGATCATTTTCAAAAAATTTTTTTTATAAATATTAGTTGTTCAGATTAGCAATTTCCGTTAATTACATCATGTAGTAGACAAACACACTGGGACATGAAATGAAGTTTATAGGATTAACAGAGTGTACAACCAAGGATTAATTTAAAGGAAAATCTTGAAAATGATCAAGGGTGCCCAAACTTTTTCATACCACCTTTTGTTTTTGGTCACATACAACATACAATTAGAGGTCTATGGTATTTTTAGTTAATGAATGAGCGACATTGTGAGATGAAACACACCTTGGCACAAACTGGTTGGCAGGACGCTTTGGACGATACTCTGGGTGTACCATGAACAGCATGTGAGGGAACCCTGTTCCAAAATAAGCCCCATCTGTGTGGTGATGCCTGGACGATTTAGGGGTGTAAACGTCCATGCACTTAGGGCAATAAAGCTTCACCATTGCTTCTCCAGGGATGTCTGACAAACCTACATCAAATGACGGAGATGGAAAGTCCAGTATTGCTTCATATCCACTGACAAAGGGCAAAAGTGCATTGTGGGGTTTGAGTGAAAGAGAACTTGTTCATTGCAAATGGAAAGTAAAAGATTTACCAATAGGAAGCATTTGTTGATTCTCACAATAAACTCTGGGGCAATAGCCAAAATCCCCTTGTTGATACTTTTCCAACTATGGAGAAGAAAAGATTTGAAAATGACTGCTACTGTCATAAAAAATATAAGAATTTTAAGTTATTAAGAAGCATTCTTACCATCTGTGCAATTCCTCTGTTTGTGAGAATGTAACGTGCATGTATGAGACCATAAAGCATCTCAGCTGCTTGTTCTATCAAGTCACTCTGATTGGGATTGTCTTCAAGTTCCTCATCTGTCAAATTCAAGTGTTACAGTCAGTTAAAGCATTGACTCCACTTTACTACTAGTCAAAACGGCTATCTCTCTCAATATTCTCACCTGGCTCCAAGTCAAGAATCATGTCCAGAGCCTGGCGATAGTGAGGCACCTGCTCATTCAAACCAGTGAGGTTAAACTTGTCCTGTATGTAGTCTTCATCAACCTATAATATACAATTAGTAACGCAATGAACAGCTATTACCAAGATTAATTACAGTAATGGTGCATTGCTGCAGAACACCAATGATGCATTACATGAGAGCTTAACAGGATTAGTCAGACGCTTCCACTGATGGAAGCAGGGGGTAAAATTAGAAATGGACTGCATGTGTGCAGTCAAACCAGAGTGACACACAATGATGCTTACGACCTGCAGGATTTTTATAATGTAAGTATTTTTCCTTTCACATTTTTTCCTATGGCCAATGGAACAGTTTAGCAGCAAACAACAGGTGGCTGTAAAGGCAATTGTTATGAGTCTGAATGTGAAACCATTGAATTGTGCATGTTATCTAGTAACAATGAAGTAACTTGCATGAAACGGAGTCATCTCCAGGAATGTTAAATAAAGTGCGTAAAAGCACATGATTTGCAATTTCAGCCATAAAAATTTAGCTGAGATTCCACAAAGATTCTATGGAACCACAACAAACAGAATTAGAATAAAAAAAATTAAAACCATGGGTTCATAAATGAACTGATACTTAAAATATATGTTAATCTGACCTCAAATAAATAGCTTTTAATGTATTATAAGACACATAACTCATTTTTTGGCAAAAAAATATTGTCTACATCCGAGTCTGAAAACCTTGCTGTGCTGATGGGACGCCATCGTTAGATATCTCTTTATTCAATTTCTAATGGAAAATGACGTCACACTTCTACACTGAATGTTAATGGGCCGTGATCTAAACACCAGTGAAAAGCTGATAATTCTTTACACAAATGCTGTAAACGCCTATAAACTGAGGCTGTGTTCATTCTCGAGATGTCACAGTTTATACCTAAGGATGAGGTGAACGGCCTAAAAACTAAGGAGTACCCGTACTCTCATTTGTCCGCAGGGTATAAGTAGCTGAAAATTTGTGTATTTTAATCTTAAAAAAACACAAAAAAAAAGTTAAAATGAAATCACTTTGAAATTCTCAGGTTAAAATCAGGTTGACTGAACTAACCTCACAGAAGAATTCATTTCCCCTTAGTCCACAAAACCAGGATATCCAGGACACCTCCTCGGAGCTGCTCATTCTCCTGTGAAACCAAAACGGAGCCGCTATGGGTTCACTTTACACCCTCACCGATGGGCGGACGTCTTGAAACGGTCATTACCGATAACGGACATAAAAACGTAGAATAAACATTCTACTCCATAAAGGTTCATCAAACTAGTCTTTTATGCAAGAGATTTTGATAAGAGTGCGTCTTAACTGTATTTAATAGTTCCTTATTATTTAGCTACAGGCTTTGCAGCTACGTTAGCGTTTCATTGCATGCTAGCTTGCTTAACTTAGCATTATCGCGTAACATTGTAGTATGTAATTAATTTAACGGAACCGCAAATCAACATTACAGGTCTTTTCTCCCCTATAAATATATACATATATAAAAACTATAAAAGTCATGTTTACTCACGTTTCTTTATAATAGTTACCACATCAACTTAAAAGCTGAACTGATTTACATTTGCTTCCGGGATAGCGAATATTATCCGGTCATATCCAAACATTTTCCGGTTAACAAATGATTTCAAAATAAAGCTCCTCATGAAATGAGCGAGCGAACGAGCAAGCAAATGTGTACAAATAAATCAAGTAAAATGAGATAAAATATAATTTTACACACTTTTCCATCCATCCATCCGTGTTTTAATTACATAAAGTTTCAGGATACATAAAGTTTCTGGGTATCTAAACCTACCCTAACCCCAAAACCTAATCTCTGAACCTAACCCTAACCCCTAATTTAACCGAACCTAAACTAACCTAACCTAACCTAACCTAATCTAATCCTTTAACGCTAGCCCTAATTCTAAGACAAAACCTAACCCTAACTTTTCCCTGGCCTTACCCTTAACCCAACCCTAACCCCCAAACCTAACCCAACCCCTTATCCCTGACGCTAAACCTAACCCCTAACCTTTAACCTAACCCTAACCCTGACCCTAAACCAAACCCCAGTCCTCTTACCCGAACAATAACCATAACCCCTAATGCTAAACTAACTCTAACCCTGACTTCTAACTTCTATTACCCCTAATCCCTAACTCTACCCTACCCTACCCTAACCCTCTCCTAAGCATAATCTTAACTTTATCCCCACCCCTGGTCCATAAACTTAACCTTATAAAACACGTCAGTAAGCCTAACAAATTCCCTTAATGATATCTGGTTGTACACTGTGTTTATGTGTAATGTTTGTTCAAGTGTTTACATATTAATGTTTTTAAAAATCAACAATTTTGGTCATATAAATTCCAGTACAAAATATAAAATTTGCATTTTAGGTTTTTTTTTTTTTCTGATTACCAAAAATGTGAGAAGATATGATGTTTACTGTACATTTACAATCAAATGAAATATACAAGGAAACAAACAAACAAAGATCTAGATAGCCAATCAAGAGGGATTAGAGCTCCTTCAGGGCAAGTCTGAAAAGGTTTTGCGACAAGGTGGTGCCATGTCTTTTGGGTCCTGATCCTTTCCCATGCCTTCAAACATCAAGATTCTGAAATGATGAAAATCCATTGTTAACTGCTAGAAGACTTTTATGTGAAGGCACAGAATACATGGAGAGGACTTCATTTGTGATTTTTTTTTTGTATCAGAAGGCTTCTATTGTACTGTACATCCCAAAAATTGAGACAGTAAAAACATTTCTATTTGCTTTTAGGTCACATTATTTTTGGCATATGAATATTTGATTGATCAGACAGTTATAGATTAATGAACAAAATTTTGAAAGTAGTTTCACAGAAATTTCTACCATCACTTTCTTATCCTTTGATAATTACAGTAATAATGTTCCTTCAACCTTAATTATACCCAGCCCCAATATTGTATCATTCACTGAAGTACCCAGTATTTACTCACAATTTTAGAATTGCATTTCTTTTTCCCAGCATCATATTTACGAAGTCATGGTAGCCAATAGTGTCCTGCGATGCCCCTCCAACCACTTCTGACATCATCTTTTTTAGCTCTAAGTGAGTCTTGGCCATTCCCAGTTTTTCAAGCATCCGTTTTAACCCCATTATATCTGTGATACAAATAGTTCAACAAAAGCAAGTAAGTAAAAATGTTTATGTTCTTAACTTAGGAAGATAATTTTGTTGTATATCACAAGAAGCAACATTATTTATTGTAGCTGAAAATACTTCAGTAATTTAGACAGGTATAATTTTACCTATTTCTCCTTTGTCATTGAGGTCAAACTCCATATATTTACCTGTAACATAAGCATAATCGCAGAGCAAAATGTTTAAGTATAATTTATATATATACATATTTATGTATGTATGTATGTGTGTGTGTGTGTGTGTGTGTGTGTGTGTGTGTGTGTATATATATATATATATATATATATATATATATATATATATATATACACACACTGTATATAAAGTACTTACTGTATATGAAGCACTTACTTTTAAACATTTCAAGTTTTGAGCTAAGCTCTTCCTCTTCTTCATACTGGGGATCTGAGAGAAAAGCCTTAGAAAGAGATAATTAAATAACACAGATATTTTAAAAAGGCCATCTAAAAAGCCTGTAATGTCTGTCCTAAGTCGAATGATATCATCTTACCTCATTGATAGAGTTCAGTTTTTCTTCCTGATGACTCTTGAGAAGACCATATGCTTTTCCTCCTGTGATAAACAAATAAGAAATAGAAGTATCCTTCAGATGAGTAAAAAAAATAATATGTTAAGGGAATAAAATCCAAGCTGACCTTGAAATTTTTGGTCCATTTCTTTGCGCAGAACTGAGAAGCTGTGAAAACAACACTGAGGGTGTTAAAAGCTTAGTTCCTGTTAACTGACGAACAAGAGGAAGCGAAGTATCAAAGTTTTGTCCAGCATCAGTGAGGTTCCTCTCTAGTATTTAATAGCAGAGGCTAGCTGGAAGATGCACGTCACACCATTCACTGAGTTTTAGAATTTCACCAAAAATGAGGAAATTAAGTAAAAACACCACTTTATTGCTCAGTAAAAGAAATTTGTATACTGTATAGCTGCTGTGAAATGGCCAGAATGACCTCATTCAGATGTCTGAACTCTGATATAGTGAACTGAGAAAGCAACGTATTTCCCCTGTTTTTGAAGTAAGTTGAGATTTCATTTGAGGAAGGAAAAGTGATGCCACAAGTAGAACTGCAAATTGGGAAATGTCATAAAATTCGGAGTACGTGTGTTTGGAAATGTATTGTTCAGAAAACTTTCACTGAGAGTGATGTCCTCTTTTTCATGTAAGTTGCAGACATCTTCACACCCATCCAGCTTCCAGTGCAGCCACAGTCAGGTCGACAGGCCACACTGCTGAGCAGTTATGGTGTGCCTCATGAGCACTTCCGTGGCAGTAGTGAGGGTGAGTCAAAGACTGATCTGTCACTCGCCCGTTTCACATTGAAGTGTGAGCCCATTAAATAACCCTTTGTTATGATCTGCCAGCAATCCTGATGTAAGACTTTTAGCTCTTGCCACACGGTGGCAGAATTAACCACAAAATAACTTTGAAAAATTGAATTGACTGCAGCAGTTAGTTTCATGTTGACACCTCTATACTATTTACAGAACTGAGAATTGGTGTATACATAACAATCTCCAAGTCAATGATCTTTTGTCACTTCGCTATTCTACATTACACAAAAAAATGGCACATTTTTATCTGCAGGTTCTCCTGTTATTAGTTGTGTTAACAGTCATATCAGAATGCAGAGGTGAGTAGGTATATTTCTTCTACAGGTTAAGTCAAAAGATATCATAAATGTGTTTTAATTTTTATAAAAAGCAAATGAGTAAATAGTGACTGAGCATAACAGAGTGCCAAACCAAATGTCTTCCAGTTATTGAAGAATTTTTAATTATTTGCCCTGCAGCTCGGAAACTGAACGATATATCGGATTTTATCCCAATATGCCAGAATAGAATATGTATTTTGGGTCTTAGACTTTCTGTCCAAAAACTTTAAAAGCATCTAACTAAAAAAGAAGATGTGGATAGTTAAGTGGATGAAGTGAAGTGTGCTACAGACAAACAAAAGCTATCTTTGGCCTAAAACACCTCAGATTCTGGAACAGTGATGTGTGTTGAAAGTGATGGGAATAGATAAATGTCCCTTTTTCTGACGGCTACAAAAATGTCCAGCTGTCAAATTTAATGGGGTTGGTTGTGATTGTGACACTTGTGATCACATAAATCTCTTCTCTTTCAGAGTGCAAATCCCCTCAGGTAGTGCAGGTGGCCTCTGGCACAGTCATTACCCTGAACTGCCCTGTGAACATAACATCAGAAAAAGAAGCATCCCAAAATATCTCTTGGGTAATGCTGAAAGGAAACAGCTCAAGACATATCAAGTCTACGAGCATGAAAATTAACGGGAAGACATTAGTAATCGACTCTGTTCAGGACTGGGACAGTGGTTGGTACAGATGTAAGGACATGAATACACTGCTCTGTTTTGATATTTTTCTACAAATTCAAGGTAAGATTTTAACTCTTTGAGGTCATTATAAACTCAAAATGAGAATATACACATTTCTAATATACCTTCTCCATCTTTCTATTTCTTTATTAATTTACAATGTTAAATGTGATGTTATAATTTTTTTTTACTGTACTTCAGTGCTGACAACTAGTGAGATGGATTGGAACACCAAAAAGGAAGGGAGCAGAGTGATACTTCCAATAGTTGTCGTTTCAGTCAGTGTTACGGTTGTTATAACTGCTGCTCTGATAGGACAAGCAATTATTTGTGTACTTTACATGAGGAGAGCTGCTCACGAAACCCAGAGCCACTCAGCAGGTTTGATATACCTAGGGACAATTTTTACATTTTGATAGTGAAGCATTATCACTGCCCTATGTTCTTCTCATTAGATATTCATATGGAGACTATTGAGGATATTCTGATTACTACAATGTCACAGGGTAAGCACTGTCTTTCTTTCATCTACATTACAAACATTTTGGCTTTCTTTCTTTCCATGACAAATGTCAAATATTTCCCTTTGTCTCAGATCTTACAAACCACCAAGTCGACAGTTTGTACCAACAATTCCAGGAGGAAAGCCTGCATACATGTAAGTAGCAGATTATTATTTCTGCTATTATAAAATCTAATTTTATTTTTGGCTTATTAAAATAGCCAAATGACTATTTCTTTTTATCATTGCAGTCCATTATTAGTTACTGTGACTCTACTCAGGTAAAAGAATATTGATTGCTGTCATTTCTGGATCACCTGATTCCATCTACACTTTCAATAACATGCAATATCTACGCAACTGTAATATGCATTTATCTTGTCTTGCACAAAGAAGCAACGATAGTTTACACTGAGCATCATGTAACAGTTCACACAAATATAACATGAAAAGTGATACACTTTGTGAACTGCTGAAATGAAAATAAATGAAGATATGTTATCTTAAAACAAAATATTTTATCTGATTTGAACAAATAGTTGTATGATGAAGAAGTCATGATGAAGAAATTGTAAATTCTATATTCCTAAATATGTATATTTGAATCTCTCTTCTACTACTCTATCCTATTGCTGTCTATCCTTTTCTTCCACCCTCTCTGAATGCTGCTGCTGTGATCGCGTAAATTTTCCTACTGTGTGAAAAATAAAGAATTATCTTATTTTATCTCACCTTAAGTCATAACCCTGCCTTCCTTTCTGCTTGTCCTATTAGAGGTCGCCACGGCATGTCATCCTTTTTCCTTTTTTGAGGAAAGCTCATATTTGTTTGGCCAAGTTTTTTTTACGCTGGATGCCCTTCCTGCCACAAACCTCTGCATTTATCCCTGCTTGGGACCAGCCTGCAGCTGACACTGGTTTGTGCCTCTGTAGGGCTGCAAATGCCAGGGATTGAACAGCAGATTGGCAGCATACGCTCTACCACTGTGCTACATCCCCAAATTATAAAGAAATCATGAACAAAAGTCTGTTTTTCTATCACTTGCACTTAAATTTTAAGACATAATTCAGATTAATGATTGACATTACAAACAACTGTGAATTAATTCTTGTTAACAGCTTGTAATAAATCATAGAAACTGGCAGCTTCTTGTTTGGTTTCTCTTTGGTGATGTGGTTCCTCATAATATGCATCTTCATAGGCATCATTAATGTGAATCTGTGAACAGGAATTCCAAAGTTACATATAGGAGCAAAATGTAATGTGACCCTTTAAACTGAAGTTTGCTTCCTAGGTGTGTCCTCTTACCATTCCTATACTTGACAGGTCAGTTCCTGCAAATAGAAAAGCACTGAAACATCAACCAGTTGGGTGTTATTTTATTTTGTTCCGCTGTATGCTAGATGTTGCCTTACCAGATTCAGCACCTGCATCCTTGTGCCTCCTCTTTATGTACATGTAGAGTCCGAGCACAACGACACATATGAGCAACCCCAGAATAAGGGCTGCCCATGCAGGTGTTTGTAGAGCTGCAGATATGAAGTTTTTAACATTTAACTCAGAAAACACAAATAAGAGTTCTATTTCAAGGAAAAGGCAACAATAGCATCAAGAATACGTACAGTTAACCGTGCGCCACTTCTTTGATACCACCAAATCACCCTCTCTGTGCACCGAACAAGTTAATTCTTCTGATGTCTCTGATAAAACTGAGAGACACAGATTATTTCTGAGAGTGCCATTATCATTAGATTCACCACACCGCCAGCTTGACTGGTTATTTCCAGACCAAATTAGATTGAAATATCTTTCACATATCTTAGCACAGGTGAGCACGCAAGTCAAGGTGAGGTTGTCTTTCCCTGGCTCGTATTTTGAAATAACTGCAAAAATAAACACAGGTTGAAATTTATAATCAGCATTGATATAAAAATTAAACATAACAGAATTCAGCCTGTGTTTTCTTACTGTCGAGAATATGCAGCCTAATTGTCTTCACCAGTTTTTGCTGGCCAATTGACTCTGAACACTGGTACTCCCCAGCATGCACAGCGCTCACCTTGCTGATGAACAGTGATGAATCTTTATTCATATGAAATGTTTCTGTTTGGTCTTTAAATGGTAGGATATCATCTGTCCTTCCACGTAAATCCCACTCCACACTTCTACCACCAACAAGAGGAGAAGTGTTACCACAAGTGAGTGACACTGACTCACCCACTGCAGTGAATACTTCCTCTACACCATCTGGGGAAAAGGCACCGCTAATTACACTGTGAGCATGTTGAACCACAATTTCATTTGGAGGAAGTGCGGTGTCATACCTTCGACTGTTGTTACATAGCTGATGGTGGCTTTAATGGTGTTATTTAGAAACAGCTGGCATTTCCATTTTCTGTGGTGATCAGTCAGTTTTTTATTGATAATTAGTTTAGAGAAACATTCCGAGGGACTTTCACAGCGGAATCTGTCTCCTTGTAATGGTGTATTATCTTCAGTACTCCACTCGATATGCATCCCTCTGTTGTGACAAGGAACATATCCCATGTATGTATTGAGGAAACACTGGAGCTCTATCGTGCCATCCATGGGAATCAAGATCTCTGTAACTAGTGAATGAAAGAAGTCTTTCATCAGATCATGTGACTACAGATATTGTCCTCAACTTACTGAAAAAAAAGGTGTGAGGCACCCGAACAACTTACCTTCAAGAATCTGGAGAGAAACACTCGCGCTAAATGCTCCACTGTCACAAGTGTAAAGCCGTGCATCGTTTAGCTCCAGGTGATTAATCACTAGGGAGCAGTCCTTTTGGAGACTGATGGTGTTTGGAGCCTCCACCCTTCCAGCCTTCACCACCTCAATAATTGACCCAAACTCTCCGGCCATGATCCAGTTGACAGAGGAGCAGGATGTAATAGACGGTATTTCACATGGCAAAGAAACATCATCTCCTGCTACAGCAAACATCATCAGACTGTCTAATGGGAAGGATATCAAACGATCAGGTTGTCCTGTTCCATAACAATATTCACTAACAATAAATAACAATCAGAGATTTTTGCGACCAGCGTGATAAATCATCATAGATCATCACTTTCATCTTATAATATACCTTGTCCAACATTGTAGTCTTGTCTAACATCTCTTTTTTTACCACATGGTCAGGATATGGAAAGGCTCAAAACTTTTATGAAAAGGAACTCCTGCAGACTTGCACAATAATTTTTATTGCAATATTTCTATGCTCAACCATAAAGTAACATACTACAATACTGTGCATACAATACTATTATTCTTGTGTCATTAAAACATTTTATAAATAAGGTCAGGGAGCTTATCCCTTTAAAGCCAAGTGTATCATATATGATACATTTGGTCTTTCAGGATTTTGAGACTTCTACATCATAAAGTTTACATTTTGTCCTAAAAAAACCCCAAAAAAGAAAAAAACCTGATGTACCCAAAAAGACAAATGAATCTGTATTTTCCATGCCAGAAATCTGGAGTTTGCAAAAATTATACAAATTACAACTCATATATACAAAGTTACATATTTTTTGACATATTTGTCAGAAGGTTCCATTAATAATTTTTCTGCAATTACAGTATTTCAAGTTTTAGGCTTTAAAGGGTTATTGTTATTATATCATATTCCAAGAAAAGATATAAACCAAACTATTTTTCATAATTACCCAGTGACTGGAGTCTAGATGTTGTCAGAGAAAGAAGACAGAGTCTAACCATTAAAAAGGAAGCCATTCTCCTCTTCGATGTCTTGCAGATTTTCTTGTTTATTGCTAAATCTTCTGATAGCAGAAGCACATTCAAAACACATTTTCAGGAAATGGGATTGAGCAAACCATTTTTAGTTTAAAGCCAACCAATGGCTGTGACCCATTCTCATCTTCCCTTTTAGATCCTGTAATTTCGCAGAAACATGTAACCACTGCATAAAGCAGTGCATCATGCTAACTGTCTATTGTATGTGCTTACATGTGATGGTATTCCTGTCCATTACATGCACAATCTAGAAGTGCAGTAACACAAACCTTTGCCAAGGCTTATAGTTCACTCCTCTATGATATGCAAATCTGCAAATGCAAAAACTGCATGTCTGGATTTGTAGTGCAAAGGGATTTACAGCACAGTTGGGGTTTTGAATGTAGCCGCATTGCAACAAAAAGAAAAACAGCTCTATTTCCCCAGCCATCTCTCCCTCTAATCATTCACTGTTATGCTCACTCGACCACAGCTGTTCTCTTGAGCTGAGAGCAGGGTGCCAACTTGAAACTTAATTAATGTGTGTATTTGCAGTGTGATTTGGTTCCACTACGAAACATAACGGTTTGTTTCTTAAACCGAGCTACACCAATCCATGAAGTCTCATGAAAGCAGGGCATTAATTTTTTTCACAATCCTGCTGACAAATCAACAAACTGAATTGAAAACATGCTCTCCATAGCACTGTGGTCTATCATCAGATTCTGGCTGATGAAATCAATGCAAACACATTTTCAAAATGTCCTTTTAATGAAGAGTAGGCATAAAGAATATTTTCCAAGGGATTTTTTTTTTTTTTTCACCTTCATCTGTGTGTCCAGCATTTCTCCTCTGGGTGATGCTGCCAAACTCTGACTTACATTACTCTTCTTGAAAACTTGCAGGTATTTGATCAGTTAAAGGTTACAGTTAGTTTTACAGGTTTTGATTGATGATTCAGATGTCTCTCTGAAACAGAGTTTATAATGCATCACTATATAGTGGTTGTGTAAAGCCATGGCTTGGAAGTAGACAGTTTATGAAGTGTTGAACAAACAGATATTAGACAAACAAAATAAGTGATTAGTTTAAAGCATTTATACCATATTAAGGACAAATTGAGTATTTGTGAGAAACATTCATGTATCTGTTATTATTCTGTATTTACAGTAAAATTTTACATATGTCATTTATTCACGGGACATTATAACAGCTGGCACTCTGCAACTCAGGGATCGGCATCAGGTCTTGGATGAGCAAGAACTGTGTAGGACTTGACCTTGAGCACAACACTGGCTACTCCTCTCAGGTCAGGAAGGGAGGTCTCAGGAGGAACAAACTGGAAATCTCTCAGCAAGTAGGCAGTAAATAGAAACAGCTCCATTTTGGCAACAGACTCCCCCAAACAAAGACGGGCCCCACCTCCGAAAGGGATCAGGGCACGGGTGGAGCCTCCTCCGCCTTCCAGAAATCGCTCTGAAAGTAAGGAAAAGTAGTTGTTTTATTTGATATGTGCTGATTCAAGTCAAAGGAATGTGCACCATAACACAGTTGGAGAGCAGCACCTGGCTTAAACCTGTGTGGATCAGCCCAAATGGTTGGATCATGATGAGCTCCAAACAGATTAGGGATGATGACTGTGTTCTTAGGGATGAAATAGCCTGCAATACTAAACATATGAGGGAATTATTATTTTGCCACAATGTAATTAAAATAGCAGGTAGCATAGTTTTAAAAACCAGACATCATATCGAACATGATTCCGTATTCATTTGCATACCTACTTATTGACATGAAGAATACTGCTTAAGTATTTTAAGGAATTTTTTTACCGATATGAAGTCACATGCAAAGGACAAATCCACACATTTTCTAACTGCACAGAATAAATTGAGACTATTTGGTCCTTAAATTCATCATAACATTGTTCATTGTACATTATGAGTCAGTTTAGCGCGGTTATAGCATACTATTAACTTTCACAGTATTACAGTATGAATCAAAGCATTTTTGCCCACATTACAACTAAGCTTTGGCCGACCCTAAGCTTTGACCCTGTTTCACTGAAAAATAGGGTTTAGCAATTCCTGTCACCTGTGTTCTTTCATTATAGCTGCATATTGTCATTCAGCTGACCTGCTGTCTCTGATGGCTCTGTGTGGCACCGCCAGCGGGGCAACTGGCCTGAGTCTGAGGACCTCATGAATGACAGCACACAGGACAGGAAGTCTGTGCCTGTCGCTGTACTTGGGGTATCGTCCTTCCGGCACAGTGCACAGCTCCTCATACACCTTGGTCTGCACCTAGGGATTAAAATATGGGAGGTGAGACAATGAGATGGACCTTAGAGCATGTCAGTATGATGCTTGCTACAAAGTGGTGAAATCCTGCCTCTGGTCTGTGCAGAAGAAAGGCCACAGTCCAGTTCAACCAGGCTGCAGTAGTCTCTGTTCCCCCAATGATAAGGTCGACAGTGGCCATGTGAACATGAACATCTGTCAGAACCTAGAGCCATGAACAAGTGCAGTTAATTCCTAACACTTTACTGTATAAGGAAATTAGATAAATCAATTATCCAATATTATTCATCACTTTACAGTTTAGATAGATAGATACTTTATGCTGTTTAACACTGATCCCCTATGGTTTTTTTGTACTCACCACTCCATGTTCTGTGTCATCATATTGGTCAAGACCATGTAGAAGGGATCCTGTGATCGCATCTTCACTTCCCTTATCTTGTGACTGTAAAAATTGAAAAAAACATCTGATAACGTATCTGTTTTTCTGCGTGTGACCACTTGATTTGACTCATTCACATTTTTACATAAGTGTTATTTAATAACTGAGCCAGGCTGAGGGATTTAGCCCGACTGAACCTATTCAGATATGTTTTCAACGTGCAATTGTTTCTAATTTTTAGGCTCACAAACCTTGTAGTTGTTGAGATGTTTTCTTATAATTTCATCTCTCCTGGCTACCTCTTTCAGGAGATGGGAAAACACAGGATTGGGGAATTTCTTGGAGAAGACAAGGAGGAAAGTGTGTAAGATCCCATTTACAGGATGCTTGCCAGTCTTTCCTATGATATACAGTTAAATGAATGAATATTTACTCTGAGCAGTGGGAAGGAGTCCAGGGTGGAAATCCAAGGGGAGCCCCAAAGACCAACAATCTCATTCAGACAGTCGTGCATCTGACGCAGCTCTAAGGAACTTTTTTCATACTATGAATCATGTACATATCGAAAAATGTAATTATATCTTATGAATGTAAAGCAAGCTTCAAAAAGATAAAAAGGCAAGCAATCCTTGGTCTGCCACAACCTGTTGATTTTAATACTTACATGTCTTAAATGAGGTGTTGGGAGACCAATACTTACTTCTTTTCCAAAGGCCAAAGTGGTGATGACATTGCTGGCTGCCACTGTGAAATCCTCGGAGAGGTCCACAGGTCTGCCTTGATAGTTCATTAATACCTAAACAGAGATAAAAATGTTATCTGACTACAACAGAATTGTCTGTGTAGTCAGATAACATTTGTCCCTGTGTATTTGTTGCCTGATACCTGGTATCTGTTGCCTGGCGACAAATAAGTGTGTTTTCATATTGTTTTTGCTTTTTTTCTGTTTTCCATACCTCTCTCAATTGTAGTGCCTGTTTCTCAATCACATCATGCAATGACTGCTGGCAGCAACGCTGCAGAGCACCATGGACGAGGCGACGAAGTGCTCTCCACTCCTCATTGTAGTCTCCCAGAGAAATGTTGCGTCCTCCCCCAGACACAATATCAGCTGATACAAGCCAGGAAAGATGTACAGTCATAAAAATATTATGAATTTTATCACTGAAAAACAAGTTTGAGATGTTCACCTGTGTATGAAATCGGTCTCCCAGCAAAGTCCGACCATTTTTTCACCAGTGCTTCCCTTATGACATCAACACTGCTAAGTACCACCATTGCTGGGCAAAAATAAAACAGGGTTGTTGGTGTGGTGGCCAGCCACAAAAGCTGATCTTCTCCTTTTTCACATTAGCATATGATGTAATAACACTATCCATCATTACTTGTGTTTCCACATTTAAGGCGGTAGATATTCCCATACTGCTGCGCCAGTTCAGTCAAGTGAATTGGAAGGTGATCATGTGTCAGCTCCAAAATGTTTCCTATCAGGAAATGGCCAGAAGGACCTGGGAGGGAAATGGATGAGGAGCACGGAAGGAACTGATAGAGACACTGCATCAGCTTACAGTGGACCACTGGAGGGTAGAGTTGAGAAAGACATCGTAATAGAGAAAAAAATGTATAAGATGAAATTGATCAAAAATAAAAAAAGTTATCAAAAATGCATTCAATCAACAAAACCTAAAATCCCTGATGTATGTTTACCAATAAATGTACAAACAGCAAGATGAAATACACACAATGATTACAAATAGATACCTACCTTTACTCTTTGTGTGATCTTTCTGTCCCGATTTCTTTACCCGACCCAAATTGCAGAACAGGACAAACAAAAACACAAGTACTACTACAGCTCCCACACTGATCATTGATATTTCTATTGCCATGTTGGGCTTCTTGCTGGTGTCCCACTTCAGAAAGCTGCTCAACACCCTGCTGTCCACATTTATAGTGCTCGCATCAGTCCCAAAGCCTTTCAATATGATGTAATGTTTATTTTTTTTCAAATCAAGGATGTCTAAATATCTTTTTAGGTCAGCATAGCTGAGATAAGGTGAACACAACAAACCTAACAAGAGACAGCTAGATAAACTTGGCTGGAACTTGGTGAAGGGCAGGATAACACATAGAAGTTCTCCAGTGCTGACTGTGAATTGACTTCATTTGCCACTGCAATCACTCATTCTGACATTTGTTTATCTCACAGACAAGGGAAGGAACTATTATCCATTAAATGATATGGGTGTTTGATTTAGTTTCAGGAAAAAAAAATCTGCAACACAGACCCACATTAGCCACATTTATTGCAATTGAGTGAGACAGTGCATATTTAGTTACAGTAGTAGTGGGGTGGCATACCATGTTGGTGCACAAGAGAAGGTATCAGAGACATAGGAAAAATGTGGTGAAAAAGAATGGACAGCAGAACAGTATGAAAAAATGCTCCATTAACACACTTCTCTATTCTTTGTGTATATTTCCAGAAAAATTGTGCACTTTGAATCAAATGTACCGATAGCGTTCATCATAGCCATCAAAAACACTACACATGTAATTCCCGTTGGAAAGAGTAATGCAGCAGCTCTGATATCCACTGTCTTCTTTATTTCTGGAGCTGTAACTCTGTCAGATGTAAGGTGGGAGAACCCCTGATAACTGACATTTAGCCATGAGTGGCAGGAGAGAACCTGGATGGCCTGAACTTCATCTCAGTGAAGGGAATGGAGGCATCTTTACCTTTCCAGTCTATCCAGACTATTCCCTGTATTGGAACAAAAAGGTAATTGTTTTTGTTATTGCACTTCATCATAAAAGATAAAAAGAGAATTAATCTATGGCTGTATTTGTTCAATTTTTTTTC
The DNA here is from genome assembly GCA_013358685.1 of Antennarius maculatus. NCBI lineage: Eukaryota > Metazoa > Chordata > Actinopteri > Lophiiformes > Antennariidae > Antennarius > Antennarius maculatus. The sequence goes on from CM023615.1 coordinate 12,546,838, forward strand.
TTCTACTCCTCCTCCTCCTTTCTGCTTTTCCCTTCAGGGGTCGCCACAGTGAATCAGTTGCCTCCATCTAATCCTGTCTTCTGCATCCACTCTTCTCACACCAACTACATCCATGTCCTCTTTCACTACATCCATAAACCTCCTCTTTGGTCTTCCTCTAGGCCTCCTGCCTGGCAGCTCAAAATTCAGCATCCTTCTACCAATATATTCACTATCTCTCCTCTGGACATGTCCAAACCATCTCAGTCTGGCCTCTCTGACTTTATCTCCAAAACCTCTTACATGTGCTGTCCCTCTGATGTACTCCTCTGTTACACCTACAGCACACCTCACCACTGTCTTACAGTCCTCGTACATGTCCTGCACTGCTCTAACATACTTCTCTGCCACTCCAGACTTCCTCATAAAATACCACAGTTCCTCTATGGGCACCCTGTCATAAGCTTTCTCCAGATCTACAAAAATACAATGCAGCTCCTTCTGGCCTACTTTGTACTTCTCTATCAACATCCTCAAAGCAAATACTGCATCTGTAGCACTCTTTTTTGGCATGAAGCCATACTGCGGTTCACAAATGCTCACTTCTGCCCTTAGTTTAGCTTCAACAACTCTTTCCCATAACTTCATTGTGTGGCTCATCACCTTTATTCCTCTCCTACTCCATTACTCTTCCTATCTACACCATGATAGAACAACTTGAACCCTGCTCCTAAAGTTCTAACCTTGCTACCTTTCCACCTCATCTCCTTGACACATAGTATTTCCACCTTCCTCCTCTGCATCATGTCAACCGTCTCTCTACCTCTTCCTATCATAGTTACAACATTCAACATCCGAAATTTCAGTCCTATACTCTTGGCGTTCCTTTTCTCTCTTCCTACAAGCACACTTTCCTCCTCTCCTTCTTTGACCAACAGTAGTTCCACCGGCACCCTGTAGGTGAACAGCACTGATGGCGGTCATCGTTAACCCGGACCTTGTCCGATCTGTTATGGATGTCATAGATTTGATTCACATGTTTGATTTGGCAAAGGTTTTATGTTGGATACCCTCTGTATTTATTCGGACTTGGGACCGGCAGAATAAGACACTGGCTTGTGCCCTCTTGCAGCTACATTTTATTCACCATAAATGAAGTTCTAAATTAAATAGATGGTCAAAATGCAACAAAAAGTTTCTTTTTTTTTTAACACTTGTGTTAAAACTTGTGTGTATGTGTATTGTACCTGATTATTACTGTTGATTCCATAAAGACCATTTAGGTTGGTCTTGTAGCAATTCTTGTACCACCAGCCTCCCATGTATGCCCTAGAACAGTGGATTCCTAAAGGATCGGGGTCCTTGTCCCGGGTTGAGAATGGACGGCCATTGTGATACCTCATAGAATCACCTGAAAGAGATGCACTGTGTAGTCAGGCATTTACTGTGTAGTCTGTTGGTGTTTTGTAAGATTGCAAGATGAGATAACCTACTGATAAGGTCAGAGTTGGGACTTAAGTGTATCTTTAGGAGTAGGAGACACTACAGACTTGTCATAGAAATATAATAGTATTATGAGAATGCTAAAGGTAACACTGTGACTCAATGATGCTCTCACTGTTTTGTGATAATCTGTTGCTACTTTATCATGAGCGTGACACCGCTGTATAAAGTACCCCAGTCTAGAAATGATCATATTTAGAGAATAGTATTACACGTCCATCAGCTTCTTCAGCAGTATGGATACATATCACAATTTGTCTCGACTAGTAAAGTAATGGCCAGCCATTCCTGATGACAGATTAATAGAAAGGGTAAAATCCCATTCACCATACTGTAGTTCATTCAGCACATGGTCAGAGATGTTAAAGTTTTACAGTTTTTTTTTTACCTGCAGTTCCAGTGTAGCCAGAAACTGTAAGAGTATAGTGCTTTTCCACTGAATCAACGGAGAAGTTGGCATAGTAAGCGTAAGCAGTATCATTTCCAGACTGTATATCCACTCTCAGACTCACAGGACCAATGCTGGTCAGGTTGTGAAGAAGCTCATTTCCTAATAATAGCAATAGTGACAAGTGAATAGTTCAACATCATTTTTGAAAAATGCAAAACAAAATTGACAATGACAATTTGTTGCAAACTTTACCAAGCCAGAACTCTTCGCTGAGGTTTCCAAAACCATTACTGTATTCATTCCAGGTTCTGTAAAAATCTGTCTTCCCATTCATTCTTCTCTGGAACACCTAAAAACACATATCAAATTCTGTTGCTTAAATCCATTCAGACATTTGTCTAATTCAAAGTTTGGTTGAGATCATATCCTTTTGTCTCACCGTCCAACCGCCTCCATCGGTCTCCATGTCACAGTAGACTTTAACTGCTCGTCCCTCTTTTCCTTTTGGATAGATAGTTACCTCTCCTGAATGTAGAGCTCCATTCAGCAGCTCCTGAGAGCACTCAGTAGGGAAAGGGAAACGTAGTTTGCCTGAGGAATGACAAGAAAGACAATTTTAAGTGATTAAGCCTAAGAATGTGGTTAAGAAGAAGTGATTAAGAAGTGATTAAGCTTGAGACCTAAGTCGAAGAGTGAGGTTACAAGGAGAAGAGATCAAGAAGGTGGAGGATTTTAAGTACTTAGGGTCAACAGTAGAGAGCAATGGAGAGTGTGGAAAAGAGGTGCAGAATCGTGTACAGGCAGGATGGAACAGGTAGAGAAAAGTGTCAGGTGTGATTTGTGATAGAAGCGTTTCAGCTAAAATGAAAGGAAAGGTGTACAAAACTGTGGTGTACAAAACTGAAGTGCTAATGTTGTTTGGACGCATCTGGAACTACGACGAGTCCAAATACAGAGAGGAGGTGGAGCACCTGGTGCACTGGTGCAGATGCAACAACCTCTGCATCAACGTGGGGAAGACCAAGGAGGTGGTGGTGGACTTCAGGAGGAAAAGACACTCCCCTCCCCCCCTGCACATCGGAGGAGCAGCTGTGGAGGTGGTCTCCAGCTACAGGTACTTGGGGGTTCATCTCACTGAGGACCTCAACTGGAGCTGTAACACCTCCTACCTGCTCAGGAAGGCAAACCAGCGGCTCTACTTCCTCAGGAAGCTGAGGCCTGCTGGACTGGGGGGTCCCGTCCTGAGGGCCTTCTACAGAGGTGCGGTGGAGAGCATCCTCACCACCAGCATCACTGTGTGGCACGACAGCTGCTCTGCAGCAGACAGGAAAGCGCTGCAGAGGGTTGTGAAGGCTGCACAGAGGACTGTAGGGGGTGGCCTACCTACCACCACAGAAATCTACACGAGTCGGTGTAGAAGGAGGGCCACCCACATCATGACAGACCCCACCCACCCAGCACACAGTCTATTCCAACCCCTCCCCTCAGGCAGGAGACTACAGAGCATCCGGAGTAGGACCACCAGGCTGAGGAACAGCTTCTTTCCAGAAGCTGTTAGACAGCTGAACTCTTGTGGTGCTCTGTAGTCACCCTCACGACGCCCCGTGTGTCACCACAGACACATGGGGATTCAGTGCAATATGGTGCTTCTTCAAGTGCAATATATGGAGCACCTACACACTTGAGCTGCTGCGTTGTTGTTGTTGTTGTGTGAACTACATTCTGCTGTCCAGACACTTTGAACTCCAGCTATACATCTTACATCTTAAATTTTCTTTGTTCTCTTTTCCTATTTATCTTATATTTTTAACTTTTTGTTTTTCTCTAGGTTTTCTTAACTTATTTATCTTGCATTTTTTAAACTTTTTTAACTAGTTTCTCTTAACGTATTTATCTTATTTATCGACCGGGCTTATTGGGACCTCCAGAGACATATTTTGTGCTGTCAACTGTGGAAACGTGTGTCAGTATGACAAATAAAGACTCTGATTCTGATTCTGATTCTGGTCTAGACACAGTGTCACTGAGGAAGAAACAGGAGAAAGAGCTGGAGGTAGTAGAGATGAAGATGCTGAGGTTCTCTTTGGGAATGACCAGGATGGATAGGATCAGGAATGAGTACATCAGAGGGACAACACATGTTAGAAGTTTTGGAGATAAAGTCAGAGAGGCCAGGCTGAGATGGTTTGGACATGTCCATAGGAGAGATAGTGAATATATTGGTAGAAGAATGGCAGCTCAAAATGCTGAGTTTTGAGCTGCCAGGCAGGAGGCCTAGGGAGAGACCAAAGAGGAGATTTATGGATGTAGTGAAAGAGGACATGAAGGTAGTTGGTGTGAGAGACGAGGATGCAGAAGACAGGGTTAGATGGAGGCAATTGATTCGCTGTGGCGACCCCTGAAGGGAAAAGCCGAAAGGAGAAGAAAATTAAGCTTAAGAATGAGCAGACACTGCAAAACTGCAATACTTGTGATGAATTCTGTGGTGACAATGGATGTGTAGTGTCCATCTCTTTCTCCTTGCACTAGGACAATATAACGTGACATAGGCAACAAGCCTGCCAGTTTATACTCTGTCACATATCCGTCCAGGATGATCTCCTATTGAATACACAGAAAAGCGAAGAATGTTAATCCCTTGGGCAATTCTCTGAATACAGAGAGTCTCTTGATATGCTGACATTCAATACTATTTCTCACCTGTGTCTCCTCTCCAGCTACTTGGTAGAGCAGTCTGTAGCTGTGATAAACAACAGTGGAAGTTCTCCAGACTATTACTGCAGATCGAGCACTCACTTCACTGGCTTTAACCACTGAGAAACAAACATAAACTTTGTAGACCTTATTTAGTAGACATGCATGATATTCCATAATTAATTCCTCTCTGCTCACCATTAGCGGTAGTAAATGTAGTTGAGATGGCCATACTCTGGAGACTGTCCTTCTGGCTCAGGACTTTGACTGTGTACAAGGTGCCTCTCTGCAGGCCTCTTAACTGGTGTTCCACTGAGTTTCCAGACAGCATCACTGTCACTGTCACATTGGGAGCTGTTGAAAAAAAGGACTATTAATACCGCTTACTCACTTGCTCTTTACCTGTAATTGCTAAGGTAATTATTCCACACTCACTCTTTGCGGACTCATAGCTTAGGATGAAGCGATCTACTTTCCCAAGACTGGGTGTCCATTGCAGCAAAGCTCTGGTATCTGTCACATTGACAACTTGTAGATGTGTTGGAGGGGCAGGAACTGCAGTCAAGAAACAGATCGTGATGATTGGTGTTACCACAATAAGACAAAACAGTATCTGCATATAAGAGTAAGCTTGTCTTGCTGTGTACCTGTGGTGATAATGGAAGTGAGGCCATCACTCTGAGCTCTACCATGGGTAGTAGTTACAGTGATAATGTAGGAGGATCCAGCAGATAAGGTAGAAAGAACCACATAAGACTGCTGAGACCCAACAGTCACAAAACGGCTCTCACCTAACCGAAGCACACATCACAAATATCAAGTTGAAACAATTTAGGACTTCTCAGTAAACTTCATGCCGACCAAAGTAACCCCCCAGACCTGTGACAATGTTGATGTATGTGACCCGGAAGCCTCCAAATGCTGTTTTTGGTTTGGCCCAGGAAACAGTGAGTGAAGACTCTGTAACATTGCTGAAAACCATTTCTGTGGCTGGCTCAGGACCTGGTGAGAGAGAACATGGGAAATGCTCAATGTATTCACTGTTCCTGGGACTGAACCATTCCTTGCTTGTATATTGGAGGAATTATGCATTCATTACAATGTAAGGTAGTCTAATATTGATTACCTGTCATTGCAGTTACTCTGTGAATCTTTGATCTTCTCTCAGCTGTAGAACCATAAATGTACAGGACATAGCCTGTGTTTGGACGAAGGTTACTGAATTCAACAGAGCGTATACTGCCAGGGACTGACATTAAGATTCTCTTAGTCTCAGCTTTGGCCCTAGATCCAACAGCCTTGTCAGAGACAGCAGTTGTGTTGGTGCTCTCACTGTGTACTTGTACATTAGTTGTGTTCTTGGTTGTGGAGGTTTTTTCTCTTTCAATAGCATCCTCCTCAAATTCCTCATGGGTGTCTTCATTATCCTCTGTCTGAAGTTCTCTTCTGATTACAGTGAAGTTCTTGAACATCCCTTGCGATGCTGACCACGTAACGGTGAAACTGTAGGAAGAGATGTTCACAACTTTTACAGACCCCAATCCAGATCCTCCCATCCTCCTTGTACTGCCAGAGCCATGGGTAGTTGTTTTGTTTTGCAAAAGTCGAGCCTCGCCTGAAGTTGCTGCAATGGTTGCATTCACAAGATACTGACTCCTCTGTGTTACTTTTTCTTTTCCAATCTTGCCAGCTTCATTGTTTCTGATGTCAACAGACTGCACAGGTGGAAATTCTACTTTGATTTTCTTTGTGTATTTTTGTCCTACGGACTCAGTAACATTCTTTGCAGCTAGTGTAGATTGCTCTATAGTCTCTTTTCCAGCTTTGGTCTTGTTTGTCCCCTTGCCCTTAGACAGAATGGTCACAATTTTAGCTGTGCCATTTAATTTCTTCATGCCAATCTGGGTCACATTGATTTGTGGTTCATCCTTGAGTTGGTCAGGTTTAGGTTGCGTTTTACTGAAAGTTCCTTCCTTAACAACCTTCAGGTCAGGTTTTTGCTGGACCTTTTTAGACATCAGGACTGTTGTTTTGCCTTTGCGAACCTCTTCTTGCTTTCTTCCGTCGTGTTTCAACAGAACTTGAGCAACAGTTGGGCGACTGGTTCTTGTGACACTGGAGGAACTTTTAATGGTTTGCTTTATTGGTTGTTTCTTAACAGAGGCTTCTAGCTTTGATTGTGTTTTAACAAGACCTGCTTTAGCATCAGCCACTTTAGTTTTAGTGTCAGTCTCTTTGGCCTGGGACCCCGTCTTTTGCTCCTTCTTCTGGATGAGTAAATGGTCCACTTTGGCAGTTTTCTCCTGTATGTTACCTTTGTCTTTGCTCGCCTGAAGGGACACTGTATCAACTGTTGCTCTGACCTTTCCTTTGGCAGCTTCTGTAATTTAAGAGTAGAGGTTTCAAAGCATGAACAAGAAGTTAGTTTAAATACAATACTTACTTTTTTTCAAAGTGTAAACTCTCACTTTTATTACACTCAGCTCCTTGTGAACATTTGCTGCAGTCTGGACCTATGAATCCGTGTTCGCAGATACATTTCCCCTTCTCACATTCTCCATGGCCACTACAGTCTTTTGGACAATTTGCAGAACATGGACCTGGGCAGCAGCGCCATCCCCACAAAACAAAACAAAAAAAACAGAGACAACCAAACAAGAGAAACAAATTAATAACTAATCCACAGCTCAATTGACCTTTGTAGAACAGAATAATGTATCAGAATCATACATTTGTCTTTGAGGGAGGACATCTCTCTTTCCAGTCGGGCCACACGTTCTTTTAGTGCAGTCATTTCAGAGTCACATTCCCCAGAACAACCACCAGGCAACAAGCTGATCTTGTGTGTCATCACTAGAGGTGTGCCCGGCTTCAGCTTAACCTCCTGCTCCTTGGTGTTGCTGGAGTCACATCCATCTCTGATGACCACATTGATTGGTTGTGCTGGAGCAGGTTTTTCTTTGGTGGTGGGAGCTTTGTTTACAGTGGTCTGATTGGCAGAGGATGTGACTTTATCTTTGACAGCTGTGGAACCTGCAGGTATAGCGGTTTGAGCCAATGTGGGGGCTGGCTTGTCTTTGGAGCCCTTCACATCACTAGTGGGGGGTGGTTTAGCTACAACAGTCTGATTGATGGAGGTTGTTGGCTTATTTTTGGTGGTTTTAGCACCACTGGCAGGAGCAGACTTTGGGGATGTTGACTGAACATTTTGAATTACAGTGGGGGTTGGTTTGTCTTTGGCAACACTCCCATTACCCGTTGAATGAGATTTCTTTGAAACAGTCTGATTCACCTCAGGTTGGAGTTTTTCTTTGGTGGTTTTAACACTGCTGGCTGGATCCAAATTTGTGGATGCTGATTGAAGATTTGGAGCAGCAGTTGGAGCAGGTTTATCTTTGTTAGATTTTCCTTCACTTGCTGAAAGGGATTTAGATGAAGCAGTTTGACTGACTGACACTGTATGCTTTTCTTTGTTTTGATTGGTGGCAGTGGGTGGGGTAGACTTTGCTGTTGCTGACGGAGTGGTTTGAATTAGTGCTGGGCTGGCTTTGGTTTTGGTGTGAGCAAGAGTGGGTGAGACTGTCTGATTGACTGTGTTTGGCTTTAGGCTTGGACGAAGGGTCTGTTTGGCAAAAGCAGCAGTGGTTTTTGGTTTCGAAAGGGTGAAAACAGCATTTGGATTGTTTGCATTGCTTCCTGTTGAGTTTCTTCTCTCATTGGTTGTAAGCTGAAATGAGGGAAATGGGGTAAGAAGGAGGAAAAGTCCTACAGTAAAGAGCATTTTGAGGTTGGGGCAGTGGCCAGAGAGGTTTTGCCTTTCGTGGATCTGTATGTATAGTAGAGAAAATAATGAACTTTCTCAATACTTCTGCAACCACTTGGACAAGGGTTATAACTCTCCCCTAAAAAGAAAAAAAGAGAGAATTTAGTCTAATCTGATACACACACAAAAAAAATGGAAAATATTTTTCCAACCTTTCTTCTAACCCTTTGAAGACTTTTTTGTGTTGTGATCAAAAGTTTTCTGCATTGAAATCATTCAACATTTCAAGATATTTATTGGCTGTGGTTCCTGCTACATGTGTTTGTTTAATGTGACTTTTTCTAACATTTATTATACAAGTTCTTTGACATTCACCAATGCAAAAATATTAGAAACAAAGCAAGTATCATGAACACTGAAGTTGAAAAGTGCTTAATTTGCTTAAACTTATTGTCCATGCAGACATTTTTGAAGTAGTGCTGTTACACTTTTAAAAGTGAAGAAGAAAATATGTGTATAAGAATAGCAGCACTGTTCCAGGCAGCCATAACACTTAATTTAGTGGCATGCCAAATCAAGTCAAATAAAAGTTGGTTGATTTGAGGAAGGAAGAAAGTGACTTGAGCAGGAAATATAGTCTGCTGAGGAGACCAGAGGTAACAGAGCGTCACTGTATAGAACTCCTGGACACTGCACGTCTTTCACTACGTTACATAATGTGCTGCACCCACTACTCATAAAAGAAAATTTTTTGGCTTTACATCAGTAGAAAATTAAATTAATTATGCAGAATGTCATTATCATAACACACATTGCAACCCAAACAAGAAATCTTTAAGTGTTGCACTGTTTAACTATTTGTGAATAGTATTTATTAAATCATTGCTGCTTTTTACTTAACTATAGTATATGCATTGTCACACTAACCCCTCATTTGAATAAGTAATATAATGAAATCGAAGACATATTAAGGTGATTTTCAGAAGGTCTGAGAGTGCACTACTAGATACTGTATGCACAAAAAAATTAAAATTTTTGCCACTCACACTAACTGTACCTGTTTCAGGTCATTCAATAACAAAAGCACATGAGTATGCCCTTTTCTTCAAATTTATTCAAGCTCCCACTTACCTCTGCACCAAAAAAGTATTTTAATGTGATACAATATCAACAGGCAGTTTAGACAAGTCAAGCTGGAAATGAACTTACCAAAGCAGTGATTCAGTTCTTGACTTTATTTCTGTCTTTGTGTCAGTCCCTCCATTGGAAAAGCTTGCACAGACTTGCTGGATATGATCTGAGAGGAAAGAGGTGAGAGAAAGGACCACCACTAGAAAGGAGCAGAGTGATAAAGTCTGCTCCTACTTAAGGACCCCCCTCCTTCTCCACGCCTAGTGGTCCCACTCTCTCAACCACCATGGAAATGTTTCTATTGGACTTACAAAATGAGTGGCATTTTTACACTGATTTCTGCATCGAATATTCTCTTCAGATGCTTCTTTCTTTCTTGTCTAGTGCTTTGCAATTTTTCTCTAAATTTTCGAGTTGATTTTACAAATTACTCATCCAGTTCATAAATCAGTGCTTTTTGGTTCAAATACAGATGATACATTGCCTTTTGCTTCTTGTTCCTGATCTAATATTTAATGGGATTAGGCTTCTAGTTTAGGTTCCAGACTCCACATTTAAACTGCAGTTTCTTCCATGACGAATATTGTAAAAACAGGCGGCATGATACACCTTTGCAGGACTGGCAGTTATTCAGTATGTGCTGTATGTAACCTGACTTATACCAGACCTTGCTAAACCCTTAAACACAGCTTTGATTGACTAAAGTTGTGGTCTAAGAATCATGATTCAGCTGGAATACATAGCATAACACTGTTGGTATTCAGTGCTGACTCTGAGGGACAGGAACCTCTGACTATATGAATTGAATGCTTGTTGGAAGTAATGAGATGTAACTACGTGGGAGTTATGTAAGTGACCAAAACTCCACCAGATTTGAGGAATGCTCTGTGAAGGCTCTGAATGACCGACCAAATGGCCACCCACCATCACCTTTTGTAAACCACATGAAGACAAGTATATCAAAGATGCAGAGCAAACAGGCCATAAGTGATATTTCCCTAAATTTACAGGAGAAAAAAAACAAAGGTCTATATCACTGAAGGTTTGTTTATATGTCTATACATATTCACACAACACAAAGCATAGTCAGACTATATATGTAAATTTTAAATTCAGTACTAATAAATTCTCAACTCATATTAAAAGTTAGGAAAGCATGAGGAGAAACTATTCAGATGTAATATTCAATTAAAAAGTGGAACAGCCCTAATATGTGTGATGACTAATCCTTTAGGAATCCAAAGTGTGTACTGCCTGATTTGTACGTGGCCAAATCTATTTTTACAGTAATGTCATACATTATTGATATGCATTTTTTTGGTCAAAATCACATTGTGAAACTGAAAGATATTAGCATCAGAATGTATTAGATAATAAATTTACCAGTAATGTATTTATTATTTTTAAGGAGCTACTTAAGGTTACTTACTTAAGGAGCCTTAAAGATGAATGACACCTGAGGGAGGTAGGATTTTCCTATCTCGCATTATGCTTAATTCACACATAGATTTACATCAATGCTGGTACATGAGTGGATGAAGCATTACGAGACTGCAATTAGAGGCAAGGTGGCATATACAGACAGTGGAATCATAAAACAATACACATCTGGCTCTACTGATGACATCGCTGAAGATAAAGAACAGCTAATAACTTGGCAAGATCAACATGTTAAGACAAAAGAAGGAAGACATCTGAATGTGCATTGTAGACACACAGATGTATGAACATATATTCATATGTTCAAAAGCCAACCTAAGGTCTTGGTGGTTGGTATGTAAATGCAATGAAATGTAATTGTAGCCTAATGACTGTGTTTTTTCTTCGAGTTTATGTCAGAATTACATGGCAGGGTGGCAGTGAGCCACCCTGCCACGTAAAGGACCTTTACACTAAACTGGCTACATGTATTTAAAGCCAACATTAATAATATTTTTATATTCCTTGTGTGTGCAAAACTGACTTGCCACTTGTAAAATTATATGCTGTGAAAAAAACAACAACTGTAATAAGTCATCTTGATATGAATTGAAAAACAAAAGGTAATTGTGAGTGTACTGTGGACCCCTGAGTGGGTGGTCCCCCTCCATCAGTGCTTCCATCTGCTGGTAACATTAAGCATCATCTTAGCCTTGACTCCCTTCCTTTCTTCACCAAAGACCACCCTCAATCTGCTGACCCTGTGTTGGCCTTTGGAAGAAGAGCTGCGGAAACACCTTCGGCAAATGAGACTAATGCACACCTAACAAAATACACCTGAATGTACATTTCACAATCACCCCAGCTAATTTCACAACTGATGATCAAGCAACTTTGGTATGTGAGAAGATGCATGCACTCATGGAATATGTGAGCGTTACAGTAAGTCCCTTATGTAATCCAAAAGTTTAATAGAATAAGTTCACTACCATTAACCTTTGTTCAGATAAAAAATTCACAATCTTGCACAATATATAAGCATGCTTTCTTTGGCTATGTCAAGCTATCGATTAACTTGAAAAGGCAACATTAAAAAGAAATTTTTCTGAATGTGTCCTTGCTATTGGCTACTATTGGTGTCCTAAAGTAATCCGAAGTCTGCATATTTATTTACCTTTCATTGGTTCACATTTAATGAAATGTCTAATGGTAAAAGCTGAAACAGTGCAAGCATTGATCAGGCTGTGATTGAAGTGATGGTCAGTGCTCCCATGTTGCTTACATTGGACTGGGCCTCAGAGATTAGAATAATATAGGCACATAAGCCTTTGCTTGTTCCTCACCTCTCCACTCAGCCCCCCCTTCTACTGCACTGCTCCCTCCCACTCTTCCTCATTTTATCCCATTACCTTTCTTTGCATCTCCTAAACTCCTATTTGATTTTTAATTACAGTATATAAGTGTATTTAATTGTACATTACTATCTTCTGCAGTATGTGTCAAAAGTAGTGTACATTTGAGAAGAAAACTTTACCCTATGAGGTGATGATTTTCACCATGTAACTCCACTGGAGGCAAGTGTTATGTCAATTTATGCGTATGCACTCGCCACCTCTCCCCTCTATCTCATCTTGTAGATGTTAGGTAAGGGGTGGGTGAAAGTAACTTTGAGGGGGGTTGCTTTTAGTACAGAGACCTTTCTTACATCCTTTACTGCCAGTGAAAGGAATAAAACTACTCATTTTAAATGTAATCAGCAGGAGCGCAAAATTGAAGCAGTACACCAAATTGAATAACACTATTTTAAAAACAGACATGAAAGAATGGATGATAGTTTGGTCAAGCAGTGTTTTTCTTTTCTCTGTTACTCTGTTACAATCCTTTGACAATTATTACCTCAGTAAATATGTATCTGCTCAGTGCAAAAACAAACAATTAAGCACTATAAAAACCAAACATAAGAGGTGTTGCTTTAATCAAAAGCTGCTGTGAAAATGTATTAATGCTTACATTATGACATATCAGTGATACAGTTTCAAAGCTTTCATGACACATGATTTATGATTTCAAGCAGTTTTCAATATCTCTCAGCACTGAGATGAATGAAGATCTTATGAGTAATGAGAGCAATTAACCAAAAAAAAAAAAAACAGTTAAAAAACAGACATTAAAGGAAACAGATTTCTCAAGAAGATCAAAAAAAGAATCAACTAGACTTAATGGTTGGTTGATGTTTTACCTCTCATCCAAGCAGCTTTTTCAGTTCTTAAACTGAACTGAACTGAAATGAGGAAGCCTGTTGGATGAGAGGTGAAATGTCTTCAACCATTTTGCGCAATTAATTTTTTGATTCTTTTTTTTTCCTCATCTTGATTTACCTCAACAAGGATGACAAATTGCTGTTTTACTGTGTACAACCATAAGTGTCGAATGCTTCTACAAAATCAGCAAAGCCTTTGCAAGCTATTCCACGTGCAGATCCTTTACATTCCTCATCAATGGGCTTTCTTTCAACCCAAGTGTCTGACTCCAACAGATACTGCATCCTACAAAATTGGAGTGAATAAAATGAGAAGCAATACATTTGAAGGTACACTTCAGGATTAGTGAAAATACCTACATTCCATATGAGTCAGTCGTGGAGCCATCTTTTCCCATGATGAGATACTGTCGTCTCAAGTCTAAATGTCCTTTGCACTGACGTCTCTTAGCAAAAATCCGAGTAGAATTCACATTGACAAGCATATCTCCATCTAGTACACAGAGAATGGCCATAAGATACACACCAGATCTGAGCATATACAGAAGTTTAGCATCGTAACACTGACATTACTCTTTACTTACTTGATTTGAGTACCTTCTTCACCATCATATTGTAAAGCTCAAAGTTACTCTTCATAGAAACACTGATGACTTCACAAACATATGCTGAAACAAAACATTTCTTATTAACCCTAAGTGTTGTTTTGCATGATTTTGGTACAACATCAATGGATTGAAGAAGGATTTCATAAATAGTACAATAATTATTTACATTTGCATTATATATTGTGTGCAGTACTGACCATAATCTACTGTGGGGAAGAAGCAAGCATGTTGTAAGCGATTATCTGTGATTCTCTGATCCCTTTGTCTTTGGAACGTGTTTTGGATTTTATGACATGGCCCTAAAGAAAATGAAAAATGTGTAAGTTTTTTCACAGGGACTTTAAGGTTAAAACTACATTTTTCTCTGGTTGTGGTGTAATGACTTACTTTCTGCACACTGGCACACATCCTCTGAGCACAGTTTGGAGATCATTCTGCTTCTTTGGGGAGCAGAGTAGAACACGGTGCATTTAATGTCTGCAAGGAACCAAAAACATTGAACAAATTCCTGGTAGATTAAACAAACATGATACTTTTATTATAAAAAATGATAAAAGCTTACTTGGTTTGTAATAATCATAGAACACAGCTGGAGCGGGCTGCAGAAGGCCAATTGGTACTTTTTGCACTGCACTGAAGCTAATGCATTCTTCTGATTTAAAGAGCTAAAGTGAGAGAAGAAATATTAAAGCACTTGACATATGAAACTTTAATATATGCCAATAGAGTTCAGCCTGACCTCATTGAAATAGAGCAGCACTCTTCCATATGAGACTTCATAATGGGTAATGTATTGCTCAGGTTCTGCTTTCAGCTGGTAGGATAGAACAGCAGAAGCAAAAATGCTTGTAACACCATTTGTCTATTGTTGCTTAGTCAAGTCAATGCAGTTTTGTTTAAATGAACACAGCATTATACAACTTATTGTTCAATCACATTTCAAAAACATGGCAAAACATGGCACGCTTATGAAGAACTAAACCTATATTTAAGACAGTTTTATCAATTTTAATTTTATGTCCCTACTTTGGCAAGATGAGAAGGTATTCATGACTCTCATTACACTAGATATGAAGTGTAAAGTGCAATAATTCTGCTAATAGTTACTATTTCAGTTAGTTCAGTTTAGTTAGACTGCTGTACTGCTTTGGGCTGCTGCTTCTTGAAATTAGATTAGGACCTCTTGCTAGTGTTCACAACCACCACTTCTGTGGAGCACTAATTTTGAGCTCAGTTTCTTGACAAAGTGCGAGCTCTAAACTCAGCAGGTGAAGAAAAGTATTCTACTTGACCCTGTATTTAGGGATGTGGCTTTTTTTTTGCATGAGATGTACCGCCATGAAGTATGTCCCTGTATGTCTGAGGAGTTGGGGGGGGCCTCCGTGTGACATTTGGGGACTTAGTCTAGTTGTTACCACAAACACAGGTTTTATATCAACCACCTGCAGCTGTTAGGGGTCTCCCTAAATTTGATAACTGTTCCCTAATTTTGGTGGCTCCCAAGTGACCAGCATCTGTACGTAGAGCTGTAACGGCTCCATGCCTACATGTTAAATGGTACGTGCATGTAAGTGGTGGACCTTCAATGGTGTCAGGAACAAAATGTGCTTCTATTTCAGTGCTCAATTGTGGATGTCATTCTTTGAAGAGTCCTGGACATGGCTTCTCTATGTCCACAATCAACGTTTATTTGGCTGCATTATCAGCCTGTTAAAATGACTTTGATGTAGTGACCGCATGTAATCATTCTCTCATTATGCACTTGTTGGTTGGCTGGCTGAGTCTGTACAAGTTTGTACTTTGTTTTTGATGACATAAAGTGCCCTAGATATGTTAGAGGTTTTGGAGATAAAGTCAGAGAGGCCAGACTGAGATGGTTTGGACATGTCCAGAGGAGAGATAGTGAATATATTGGCAGAAGGATGCTGAGTTTTGAACTGCCAGGCAGGAGGCCTAGAGGAAGACCAAAGAGGAGGTTTATGGATGTAGTGAAAGAGGACATGAAGGTAGTTGGTGTGAGAGAAGAGGATGCAAAGGATGCAAATGGAGGCAATTGATTCGCTGTAGCGACCCCTGAAGGGAAAAGCCGAAAGGAAAAGAAGAAAGTGCCCTAGATAGATTGTCCCATTTCACCCCTAGGATGACCACATTGAAGAGGACGCAAAGAAAGTCTCACCATGTCTAGGTCTTGAGTTGAAGCCTCAAATCCGCTTAGAAGTGTGATGTCAGCAATGGCCATTCCTGTGAGATTTCTGCGTGTGCTATGGATACACACAGAAAACAATTACAAACATAGTGTGTGAAAGGCACAGAATCAGATTTGAATATTTTTTTTTCATTTTCTAATGAACAGATTCTGTGACATGACTTTCCTTAACTAACCTAACGCAGACTCTGTAGGTGACTGTCTCCTCTGAATTGATGTAAATAGTATCTCTTCTGTTTCGGGAGTGAGCATCAATTGACTCAATCGCTGAGTGCGGCACTTGTGTATCTGCATTGTTGTTGTCACTGTATACATCATAGTCCTCATAATTTTCAGTGATAGCCTCTAGGGAGACAGAGGTTAATGCAACTATTCAGCTTTTATCAGTATTCCATTTGGTGTTGTGATTTGGTTGTGACAGAAGCTCACCAGTATACTTAACTTTCCCCTCCACTTTTACACTGATAGCCACTTCATTGCAATCATCCCTTGGTTCCAGCAAATGGTAAGCTCTTAAAATCTGTCAGATGAATTGATTATTTAGTGCCAATCAGGACCTTGCCTTGGCATTCTTGCAGATATGAATCAAACTCACTTTTAACTTGATATCGCCATTTCCTGTCAATTTAACATGAATGTTGTTCCCATTAAATTTCTGGGACAAAAGACAAAACAAGTAGTTTAAGAATGAGAATACATATTTATCTGGTCAGTTTTGTATTAAGGTAATACCACGCCATCATACCTTAAGATCTTTTTCCACCTTGTCTTTCCTTTTTTTAAGTGCAATTTTTATAATATCGCTCTTTCCTGCAACCGTGAACTCTGCTATTACATTTGCTTCAGGATGGACAGATCTCTTTAGCTCATACTCTGCAAGGGCTTCCAATGCATTGAAGGTGTCCTGGACAAAGTACAAAAATAAAATAAAACAATTGCATGTCTAATTTAAAGATCTCTGCTCCGGACTGTACTATATGGTGAAAAAATAAGCAAAAGATGAAGGGACATCAACATGTCCAAAAGGAGAGTAATTTGGATTCACTCAGTTCTCAGTCAAACGCTGAACTCACTTGTGTTGATCTGAATCCTCCCAAATAGTTTTCTTGGGATGTTAACCAGCAAGCTGTTTTGTGTGCCCACATGGTATGCTGAAGTTCCACGGCAGTTAGGAGAGCATAGGCTGTAGCTCCTACTGTAATGGCATCTGAATTCTGTGGGTTTGCATCAGCTGTCCACAGATAACAGCTATTTTTCCCTGATAAATAAAAAAAGGCTAGTAGTAAAAAGTTATAATTTCAAACATAGAGTAATGTGTTGTACAGTAAGTCATGTAAATAGATTTTATGTATTATTGGCTATACTGAGTACTTTTTGATCCTGTATAAACGTTTAGCCAAATATGAAATGAAATGCTTTATCCATATCAGAACCATTCTGTTTGTTTGGACATGCCTTCAGTAGCCAGTGCTTGAAGTTTTAACCAGATGGAAGAATGATCTGTTCCATTTGGCAGGCAGACTGTGAGGCAGTAGGCCGTAATGGCAACAGCATAGGGATGCTGAAGCTCCTCAAAGTGTGACAGAAGATAAGAGGTTGATCTCAAAATGCTTGTTTCCTGGTAAAACACAATAAAAGGTTGTAGATGAAATTTTGCACATACATTCGGCTCTGTGAATCCATTTTAGTGCACTAAATTGTGCTGAATTAGAAAATCCATATACAGTAGTCCTTAACATATGAACACAATTGGTCATGAGAATTTCTTCTTAAGTTGAGTTGTGGTTAAGTCATTATTAAATTTCAATCTGTGAACGCAAGGTCATTTGAATGTCATAACTACTCTTAGTACGGAGGTACTATTCCCCAGGACTTACCAGAAACAATTACAAAACATAAAAACACATAATAAAATGAAATACAGGTACATATTGTTTCCAGTTGTCATTCTTGATTATACGCTGGTTTTCAAAAAAAAAAAAGACGGAAAAATAAAAATCATGTTTACGTCTTTTCACTCAAATTTATGTCTGTCCTCCACAAATACTGGAATCATAAAATTACTAGAAAACCACTCAAAGCCCAGAATATCATGTAACTGTACAATAAATCAGAATTTAAACATATAACATCATATTATTAGCTCATAGCAACCACCGTTACCCACGATGTGGAACAAGTGGCTGAAGACGAGATAGCTACATATAAGACTTTACGTCTGTCCGCCATAAATATTGGACTCCTAAAATTACTGAAAAACCGTTAAAAGCACACACTGTAATATCATTTCACTTTACTGAAAATAAGAATAAGAATATAATAATCATGTTAAAAATTCTATGTATACTGTCATGGTGGTCTATGTATACTGTCAAATGATTTTCTGTTGTTACTTTGTTAGGTTAGCTCATCTGCAGAAAGTGATTTTCTGCTGCTACTTTGTTAGTCAAGCGTCTCCCTGAAGAGTGATTTTCTGTTGTTACTTTGTGCTTAATAAACTTTTTGCTCTTGTACTCTGCATCCGGGGTCCTGGCCTTGCTCTTCCCTCGCAGCTCATAACATATGTACAGTACATTTGAACTCAGATTATTTTACGGTAAATATTTTCTCTTTATAATTTAGTCCTTGAAGAGAAAAAAAAGAAAAAACTTCAAGGAACGATACTGCAGCATGTAGCATGTTACCTTTAGAGCAAAGGAACAGGAGGAGGAGGCAGTATTGTTGGTCAGAGGCAGAGTTGTCATCAGAAATATCGTCACCGCTACTACCATTTTTACTAGACTTTGTTTCATCATCCATTATTAACAGCAAAGTAACCAAGGTAGAAACCTGACACTCTGAGATGCTCAGAGATAACAAATGACAAGAGGGCGAGACGTGTAATGGAGATGTGCAAATGCAGCAGCGCGTGTTTGTCAGTAGTTTTGAATGCTCATGAGCTGAATGTTCATAAATTGAAGACTACTTGTACAAAAACAATTTGACAACATCACTTGAAGCTCTTTGCAATTCAAGCTTAATGTTACAGTCACCATGCTAAAGTGCTCACCATGCTCACAATCTGACCTTCTAGTGGCATAGGAGCATCAAAACAAAGGAAGAATAATCATCTCAGTTCATCTGGGATAAGTATGTTAAATCAAAAGACGGTCAATTTCCTACAAAATATTTTTTCCTGTCAGATGTGAATAATAAGGCATGACTGAGTGATAACAAAAGTCTTGTCAGTGTTATGACCAAGGGTAACAAGTGTTTTTTATCTCACCGTATTAGTTTTCCCTTCATTTGTCAGGAACTGAAGAGAACGTTGGAGCGCAAGAGTTATGAAAGCTGTCATGGATGCTTTTTGGTCTTTGTTGTTCTGTATTTAACACAAAGAAGCAATATTTACATTGTATTCATATCCTTGAGTTTGTTGACAGATCTAATTCTATTGACATAAGTATGTATGCTTTAAAATGTATGCAACAGACATTACCATAACTCCTCTGTGTAGTACCGGATGTGGGTCACCAAATGACCCATCAGGTTCCTGTACTAAAAGCAAGTAACGGACTGGGCGCCTGATGTCCTCTATCGGTACGAACCTAGCTTTCCTGCCCTGTTGTTCAACAGATGCTATCTGACGCTCTGCTACCAGTGATAGCACTTTCACTACAAAGGCAGTCATCCTGAGAGCAAGAAAAGCAAAAAGGTGATTTATGATGCCAGATACTGGGGGTAACATTCTGACAACATGAAACAAATACTAACCAATTGCTATATGGTGAGGGCATCAGTGTACCATAAGCTCCATTTGGTTTTCTTTTACCTGTAATATGAATAAAACCTGGAAAAAAAAGTTTTCTTTGTTAGAATTAGTCCATCAAATTCATCAAAGGACTGTACTTCAGAAAGAGCAACTAAAATACAAGAAAAACTGTACACACTTGATCACGGGAGAACATGTTATTTTAATAACGCAAATATCTGGCTATGCAAGCAAGATCGCAAGTGAAAAAAGTCTTGAAAAATGTCAAATCCGGTCTAAAATAAAGTAAAATACATGTTGAAAAGAAAATCTTACGTTTCTATTTTAAATCTTAGCAAGTGCAGAAAAAATTGCAGTACATTAATTTTTTAATGAGGTAAGAAGAAAAGATTTTATTATTTGGCTCAAACTTTTTTTTTTATTCACTCCAAATCTGTACCTTGTGTTACAGAAAAAAAAAGATTTTGTACATTTGAAACATGTAAAAAAAAATCAGTTATGTAATTATATGCTTGACATGAGTCTTACCTTCCTCAAGTTTATCAAGCGCCTCATCCCTGGCACCAACATCCAGATCAAACCACTGGTTACTCAGGTCAAGGTAGCGGATGGCTGAAGCTGTAGGGGCTAGTTTTGACATTGTTTGTTCCAAACATCCAGTAGGCAGGACGATCATGCTGGAAACCTTCTGCGGAGACAAAAGGCTCTTTGCAAGTGAGATGCCAAATCCATCCCCTATAAAATGAGAAATGCAGAAACAGGTAAGGCACTTCATTCTGATGTGTGAATTATATCTCCATGTCTCACAGCACAAATGATACCTTCAGCTGAGATGAAAATATTGGAGCTGGATTCTGGGACTGTGTCAACTGGTAGAGATCCATCAATGGTGAAAGTCTTCATGCTCCTGCCTAGTGAGATAGAAAGATAGAATTTACTCAAAGTAAATGTAAATGCAAAGCATTTTCAAGAATAAAAATAACAGCTATCAAGCAAATACAATTAAGTCATATTGAAACAACTCACCATCTAATTTAAATGTGCGGGTTTCTTCCATTCTCATTTCTATTCCCTCTGTCTAAAACATGAGAAAAATGAGAGCATGCCTTACAAAACAAAATATATGAACATTTTTGAAAGATGCTTTCAATTGGATTACATACATACTCCTTAAACTTATATTAAGTTTTTGAGTTGCCACCGTTTTATAGACATAATTTATGGTGACAATACACTACTGATGTTTGATAAACACAAGTAACAAAAGGAATTATAATAAGGATTGCTTATATAGAGAAATAATTAAGTAGTTATCTCAGCACCCCGGTAAGAAGCAACCGGGACCCCACCCTGGAGCCAGGCCCGGGTTTGGGGCTCGTATGCGAGTGCCTGGTATCCGGGCCTCTGCCCACGGGGCCCGGCCGGGCTCGGCCCGAAAGGAAGACGTGGGCCCAACCTCCGGTGGACTCACCACCTGCCGAGGAAACCGTAGGGGATGGGTACAGTGTGGATTGGGTGGCAGTCGTCAGCATGGGGCTCGATGACCCAATCCCCAGACAAAGTGTCTAGCTCTAGGGACATGGAATGTCACCTCGCTGGGGGGAAAAGGAGCCAGAGCTTGTGAGGGAGGTTGAGAGGTACTGACTAGATGTAGTCAGGCTCATCTTCACCCACAGCTTGGGCTCTGGAACCCAAACCCTTGAGAGGGGCTGGACTCCCTACTTTTCTGGTGTTGTCCAAGGTGAGAGGCTGGTGTGGGCTTACTTGTGGCCCCACAGCTCTGTCATGTTGGAGTTCACAACAGTGAACGAGAGGGTCACGTCCCTGCGCCTTCGTGTTGGGGAGAGGTGTCTTACTGTCGTTTCGGCCTGCGGGCCAAATGGCAGTGCAGAATACCCGGCCTTCTTGGAGTCCCTGGGAGGAGTACTGAATGGTGCTCTGACGGGGGACTCAATTGCTCTCCTTAGGGACTACAACGCTCACGTGGGCAATTACAGTGAGACCTGGAAAGGGGTGATTGGGATGAACGGTCTCCCCGATCTGAACACGAGTGGTGTTCTGTTATTGGAATTCTGTGCTAGTCACAGTTTGTCCATAACGAACACCTTGTTCAACCACAGGGATATCCATAAGTGCACATGGCACCAGGACACCCTAGGCCGGTGGTCAATGATTGACTTCGTTGTTGTATCATTAGACCTCCGACCACGTGTGTTGGACACTTGGGTGAAGGAAGGAGCAGAGCTGTCAACCGATCACCACCTGGTGGTGAGTTGGATCCGCTGGCCGAGCAGGAGACCGGACAGACTCAGCAGGCCCAAACGTGTTTTGAGAGTTTGCTGGGAACGTCTGGCAGAACCCTCTGTTAGTGAGGTCTTCAACTCCCACTTCCAGGAGAGCTTCTCCCAGATCCCGCAGGAGGCTGGGGACATTGAGTCAGAGTGGACCATGTTCTCCGCCTCCATTGTCGAAGCGGCTGCTCGGAGCTGTGGTCGCAAGGTCTCTGGTGCCTGTTGCAGCGGTAACCCCCGGTGGACACCGGAAGTAAGGGATGACGTCAAGCTCAAGAAGGAGTCCGATCAAATCTTGTTGAATTGTAGGACTCCGGAGGCAGCTGATGGGTACAGGCAGGCCAGGCACACTGCAGCTCGAGTAGTCGCGGAGGCAAAAACTCGGGTCTGGGAGGAGATCGGAGAGGCCATGGAGGAAGACTATCGGTCAGCCTCGAAGAAATTCTGGCAAACCATTCGGCGCCTCAGGAGGGGAAAGTGGTGCACAGCCAACACTGTTTACAGTAGAGGCGGAGAGCTGCTGACCTCAACTGAGGATATTGTCGGGCGGTTACTTCGAGGATCTCCTCAATCCCACTGCCATGTCTTACACAGAGGAAACAGAGGCTGAGGTCTCAGAGGTGGACTCGTTCATCACCCAAGCTGAAGTCACCGAGGTGGTTGCCAAACTCCTCGGTGGCAAAGCACCGGCGGTGGATGAGATTCACCCTGAGTACCTCAAGTTTCTGGATGTGCAGGAACTGTCATGGTTGACACGTCTCTGTAACATCGCATGGCAGTCGGGGACAGTACCTCTGGATTGGCAGACCGGGGCAGTGGTCCCTCTTTTCAAAAAGGGGGACCGGAGGATGTGTCCTAACTATAGGGGGATCACACTCCTCAGCCCCCCGGGGAAAGTCTATTCCAGGGTACTGGAGAGGAGAATTAGACCTATAGTCGAACTGCGGATTCAGGAGGAATAATGCAATTTTCGTCCCGGTCATGGAACACTGGACCAGCTCTATACTCTCCATCGAGTGCTCGGGGGTTCTTGGGAGTTTGCCCAACCAGTCCACATGTGTTTTGTGGATCTGGAGAAGGCATTCGATCGTGTCCCTCGTGGTATCTTGTGGGAAGTGCTACGGGAGTATGGGGTCGGGGGCCCTTTGCTGAAGGCTGTCTGGTCCCTGTATGACCGAAGCCAGAGCTTGGTTCGCATTGCTGGCAGTAAGTCAGACCTGTTCCAGGTGCATGTTGGACTCCAGCAGGGCTGCCTTCTATCACCGGTTCTGTTCATAATCTTTATGGACAGAATTTCTAGGCGCAGCCAGGATCCGGAGGGAGTCCGGTTTGGGGACCAAAGGATTTCATCTCTGCTTTTTGCAGACGATGTTGTCCTGTTGGCCTCATCAAACCTGGACCTTCAGCGTGTGACGCGAGTGGGATGAGGATCAGCACCTCCAAATCCGAGGCCATGGTTCTCAAATGGAAAAGGATGGTGTGCCCTCTTCAGGTCACTGGAGAGTCTTTGCCCCAAGTGGAGGAGTTTAAGTATCTTGGGGTCTTGTTCACGAGTGAGGGAAGGATGGAACGTGAGATTGACAGATGGATCGGTGCAGCTTCTGCAGTGATGCAGTCGCTGTATAGGTCTGTTGTGGTGAAGAATGAGCTGAGTTGCAAGACGAAGCTCTCGTCTTGCCGGACGAGGAAGCCGGACCCCATCAGCTGGGGTCCGGCTTCCTTTTTCCTCCGCGCCCCCATACTTTTCCACCCCTTATCCACCCATCCACTGTGGACCATCTGCTGTGGACCTGCACCTCCCATTCACCAGTATCACCCCTCACCTAACCATCGACTGGGGTCCTGCTGCCTCTCTTCTTTCGTGTCATCTTACTGTTCCACCCCTCTTCCACCCATCCGCTGTGGACCTTCCTCTGTGGACCTGCACCTCCGACCCCACCAGTATCACCCCCATCTCTCCATGTGCTGTGAACCTTCTCCTCCAAGCCCACCAGTACCACCCCTCAACTATCCATTGGCTGGGGTCCTGCTTCCTTTCTTCCTCCGTGCCGCCATACAGTCATCCACGCAGCTGTAATTGTGCCTTGACTTTAACAACCTTAACCATATTGACACTGTCTCTATCTGGCCTATCTGTCACTCTCTCTCTGTCTCTCTCTCTCCAAACCCTGTTCTTATCTTCCTTTGATTTCTTTTCCACCCAACCGGTCAAGGCGAATGGCCGCCCAAAAGAGTCTGGGTCCTGCCCCGAGTTTCTTCCTCATCGAGGGAGTTTTTCCCCGCCACTGTCGCTTATGCTTGCTCTGGAGGGTTCAGTTGGGTTTCTCTGTCTGTTAAAGCGCTTTGAAATGTCTGCTGCCATGATTAAGCGCTATATAAATAAAACTTGATTGATTGATTGATTGATTGATTGATTGATTGATTGATTGATTGATTGATTGATTGATTGATTGATTGATTTACCGGTCAATCTATGTTCCTACTATCACCTATGGTCATGAGCTTTGGGTCATGACCAAAGGACAAGAACCCGGATACAAGCGGCTGAGATGAGTTTCCTCCGTAGAGTGGCTGGGCGCACCCTTAGAGATAGGGTGAGGAGCTCAGTCACCAGGGAGTAGCTCGAAGTAGAGCCACTACTCCTCCACCTCGAGCGGAGCCAGTTGAGATGGCTCGGGCATCTGTTCCGGATGCCTCCTGAACGCCTCCCTGGGGAGGTGTTCCAGGCATGTCCTACCGGGAGACCTCGAGGAAGACCTAGGCTATCGTCTCTCGGCTGGCCTGGGAGCGCCTCAGGCTCCCCTGGAGGAACTGGAGGAGGTGTCTAGGCAGAGGGAAGTATGGGCATCCCTGATGAGACTGTTGCCCCTGCGACCTGGCCCCGGATAAGCGATTGATGATGGATGGATGGATGGATGGATGGATGGATGGATGGATGGATGGATGGATGGATGGATGAATGGATGGATGGATGGATGGATAATAAAGTAATCATCTCACTATGACAGCAAATAAATAATAATTGTAAGAAGAGAATTGCTTCCATAGATTACAATTATTATCTATTGACAATAATAATTAGTTTGTAAAAAAAATTAAACGGCTGTTATTACCAGTAAGTACTCAGTAAAAAATGGAAACAGTGAAATGAAAGACTTCATCAATTATGATAAAATATTTTACAAAGGCAGGCAGAATCCAATATGATTTTTGAGCTCTATATGTATTGTCCAAATTAATTTCATCAAGCAGGCCAATGTCTGAAAGAATCTTTACTTACCCACACTTTTAACAACTTCTGAATGGCATCTATTCCAAATTTATTTTTAATATCATAAAGACGGATTGTAATGGGGATTGATCCAGTTACCATGGGAACAGCTGAGAAGGAGACAAACTGGGAAGACTGTGGCTCTACAGTTATATTCACAAAAGCTTTAGTGGTGGCTGAGCCAGGGGAGCAGAGCCCCTTAGTTTGCTCCATATGAACTGCCACCTGAGATGACAGAACAAGAACATCAACAAGTCTCATCTGTGATGTAGTTAGTGATGCAGTTTGAAGTGCAAGTTTGAAAAGGTTACATTTACCTGTAGTTTGTCATGGCCATAGTTGTAGATAACAGGTGAAATAGATATCTGCTCATATTTCCTTACTGAGTAAGGCAATCTCAGTGACACAAAGTGATTCTTAAATGCTCTGAGATCAGTTGGCTCAACAACACAGAAACCTGAAAAAATAGCAGCATAAATGAATTGTTTCCATAAGAAGTTTTTCAGTCCAGTATGCATCTGTGAAGTTGAAACTGTCATTACCAGTGTCTGCAGATAAGGTGATCACTTGTATCTCCCAAGTAGTGATGGAATCGGGTAAAGCCAAAGAATAGCTAGGAGTTTTAAACAAAATAAATTCAATGGTTGTGTGACACATGTTTTATCTGCTCTTGCTTTATACTGTAGATTTATGGTGGTGTATTGAACTGGATTCACAGAAATTCTCGCATTTACACTGGAAGAAACATTAGAAGAAACAAACAACAACAAAGCCAAAGGACATAAACGAAAGTAGGGATAAGAGGGTTGTTAAATTCAGGCAGAAAAACGTTACCCATTTGTTTTTCAGTCTCTTACCTTCCTTTTCTGTCAATATCAAATTCTCTGAAGGCAAAACTTGGGGGGAAAAATCTGCGAATGTACTGAGCAGCTGTGTCTAAGAAGAATTCTTCAATATCAGCTGTATTTGCTTCAAACAAATAAGAGTTTAAAGTTTAGTCACTCAACCCACAAATAATGTCACAACTATTCAAATGCTGTAGAAGTCATATTATAAAGAATTTAATGTCCTTAAGACAATTTCATCTCACTCCTGCTAAATCCTTTCTCAGCAATCTCTTGAATCTTTTGTCGTCGGAGACGCTCTCCCTTCAGGCAGCATTTTAAAAATGCATTCGTACAAGAAGAATTTCCTTCCAACAGAGAGACTCTTTCTGCTCTTTGATGACATGTCAGCTTCATGGGGATGAGAGAAAATCCCTGAATGCAACAATCTTTCTGCTTTTCATCATAAAATGTAGATTCTGAAAGAAACATTGAAAGCACAGGTGGGTTACCGTAGGTGTATTTTACATGATGTCAGATCAGAGTTGAAATGTCAGACTCCTGTCTTACTTAAAGACGCCATTTCCTGTTGAAGGTCCACAGAGCGTGTGTGTCTTGCAGATGACTCACAGTCAAAACCTGGAAAAGTTGTATATCAGGAATTAATGCATTTTGTCAGTCAATGTTGTCGTAGTCTTTTAGGTAGAAATGTGCTAACATGACAAAATTCTTGTAATAACATGTTATTTGTTAAAAAATAGTCAGAGGTAAGTAATTACAGTGTGGGCTGGATTATTATGATCATTGTATTAACTGCAATTTCTGGAATCAGGATTTGTATCGAAATTCTAATATTTGCTTTGTTCTGATCTTGACCAGGGCCCGTACTTTTTTTTAAACAGAAATCTATTTCCTGTTGATTTGCGTCAAACCCATCACTCTTCTTCTTCTTCTTTTCCTTTCGGCTTTTCCCTTCAGGGGTCGCCACAGCGAATCAATTGCCTCCATCTAACCCTGTCCTTTGCATCCTCTTCTTCGACCAACAGTAATCCAATTTCCACCGGCGCCCTGTAGGTCAACAGCGCCGATGGCGGTCGTTGTTAACCCGGGCCTCGACCGATCCGGTATGGAAGTCATAGGTTTGATTCGCATCTTTGATTTGGCAAAAGTTTTACGCCGGATGCCCTTCCTGACGCAACCCTCTGTATTTATCCGGGCTTGGGACCGGCACAATAAGACACTGGCTTGTGCCCTCTTGTGGCTACATTTGCGTCAAACCCATCACAATCTTACAATAACTTGAGAAAGCTTTCTGTCTGTAATTCATGTATCGTGAAAACCATGCATACTCAATATTAATACATTGAGCTTAACTGGCCAAACTGTGGCCTGATGAAATACAATGTCAGAAAAAAAAAAAGGGCAGTGAAATGAAAAATCAAACCAGCATCATTCACCACCAAATATTTAATTACCTCCGCTTTTGCTTTATGTTTGTAGGTATATTATCACAACCTCCACTACAGTCGCTGTATTTTGTGCTGATTAATCATTTGACATTTCAAATCTGTTTTCAAAAGGTTGCGCAGAGAGTGTACCCCGCGTCTCGCCCGTAAATCAGCTGGGACAGGATCCAGCAAACCCCTGACCCGCGAAAGCAGAAACAGCAGTTACAGTAGGAAGATTAATGAATGAATGCATCATAAGTGAGGTGTTACTGTTGCTGATGTGATGAGATATATTTAAAATTATATTTAACATTCTTTAGTCATTCTTGAGAGTATATTTCAGTGGATTTAAGTGAAAGAAAATGTGCTTTTGTCTTACTCCTTTTTGACATTGACTCGGACTGAGATACAAAGGACAGGCCAGCATCTGTTAACACTGATCCTGGGTCAGATCCTCCGCTGTGCGAGCAACCTACATCGTACGACTGCATGGAGGAAAACACCTGAAAAATGGGCTGGTCTTTATTGTTTTGTAATGGGTTAAATAAAAGCATTTAAACATTTTGTTGGAGAAACTTCATGTAGACGGATCATCAAAATGCATTACCTGTTTGGCAGCGAGTTTATTATTGACATGGAGAGCGTAGAAGGCCTTATCCACTGCCAGCAAAGCCACTCTGGCTTTCCGACCATGTAAATCAAACTCTAGTGTTGACTGCTTTCCAGGTTCAAATGGTCCTTTTTTTTCAACCTGAATGTTATTTTAGAGATTTAAGTTTATAAGTTTAGTTAAGGTTAGTTCAACCAATACAATTAAACAAGCCATCTAAATATACTGTATATAGTACTTGTAAACATAAGTTCAGCATTTGAACCCATAATAACAATACAGATCAGGATTCACTTCCCATCATACAGTATCTACATAAAATGTGAAACTAATCATAGTGTGCCCATTCCCACACACACACACGCACGCACGCAAGCACACACACACACACACGCGCGCACACACACACACACACACAGATCATAGGTAAAAATATGCTTGTTTGCTCTTTCCCTCTTCCCAGTCTTATCTTTTCTGTTTACTCACCTTGACGTTTATCTCACATTCATCCCTGACATTGACCCATACTGAGTCAGCAATGATGTTACCACCCTGGTCATAGAAGTAACCAATCAGTCGGAAGGATGGCAACATATCAGAAGTTATCTCCAGGTTGTTTCTGACTGACATACCAAGTTTGAGGGAACCACTTTTAATTAGGATGCCACGGCTTACAACCTGTATTTAGAAATACTGGTTAGAAAAAATGGCTATCCTGTGTAAAAATAAAACGTAATGTATTCATTCAGATATGCCTCACCAAATAGTAAATAAACCCATGTTGGTTGCCACTGAGAGTGTTGTAATCAACAGTTAATGATTCACCCACAGAGTGAATCCTGTTTTTGATATTCAGGTAAAGGTAGCTGTTACTTGGAGATGAAGCTCGCTGAATGATTTTCCTCTGTTGGAGACCATCTACAGACACCTAATGAAGTCAGAGCATTAAAGAGTAAAGTAGATCAAGATAAATTGCAGTGGTTCATCAGTCAAGCAACCAACCTCAACAGCAATTTGATCTACAGATGGAAAATTAAACACGGGAAACACTGTCCCCTCTTGGTCGGTGACGCCCTCCCATTTATTCTGTAAAGTTGAGATCTGAATCTTTACTGGTACGCCAACTGCTGGGGAGCCGTCTGGAAGACGTATAACGGTCTGTAAAAAAGGGCACACAATACATTTTACATTTAAAATTCATAGCTTTGTAAATATTTGTGGGTCTAATGCATACCACCACATCTAGTGGAAATCCTGGAAGGAAATGTGAGCGGGTTCGGGAGAGGTCTATGGTGTATCTGTGAGCAATGATAGGAATGTAAACTTCTGCCTCTTGCATCTCACCACCTGAAACAAAAAATGTGGGAATCAGAACTTCTTCCTCTTTTTATTTTCATTCTTTGACTTCCCTCCAAACTAATGATGGTACATCATATATGGTTTACCCTAAAATATTAATTATTATTGGTAATAATGATTTTTACTATTTTGACACTAATAAGCAGAGCAGCAATAACAGAATTCTTAATTTTGCAATTATTCCAGCACAGTGTTAGGTTTGTGTTGATAATTTTAGCCTATTCCAGTACCTGTTGAATTCTTGCATATTTAATAGTTTTGTTAGATTCTGAATATATTTTGTTTTAGCTTGTTGTGTGTATTATACTTCATCTCTTATAAAATGCCATGTCAGAATGTTATTCCGGTGTTCTGTGTGTACATAATAAAATGCAGAAATTAGCTGAAAAGCCTTTTATCACCATGAGTACAGTGAGAAATGGCTTTGAGTACAGTGTGGACAAAAAAACAAAACAAAAGACTGCTTCACAGTACAAAATCTGTTGCACAAAAACGTCCTCAATTTGCAGCATGGTAATGTTTTTTTGGTATGTTGTGTGAATAATTTACTTTGTATATTAGTAACAAACACTCCCAAGTAGAGTTGTGATCCCTTGTGCTGTAATTCAGAGAGGGTTTGGCTGTTTGTCTGGTTTTGGAGGTACAAAATTAAGTCGGATGTCTGAAAAGAAGTTTCTGCAATGCCATTCAGGACCTGAAAGAAATGGGAAAATCTGATGACTTTTAAAAACTTTATCTTAGATAGCAGAATTAGCTTCTGTTGCCTTACCGAACCCGTCAACTCCAATCCTCTGATAAAGACAGGCTGCATTGTTTGTCTAGGGG
This sequence comes from Antennarius maculatus, assembly GCA_013358685.1. Taxonomy (NCBI): domain Eukaryota; kingdom Metazoa; phylum Chordata; class Actinopteri; order Lophiiformes; family Antennariidae; genus Antennarius; species Antennarius maculatus. The sequence continues at coordinate 12,577,171 of CM023615.1, forward strand.
TTGTTCCTTTTTCTACCACTCCAATCCGACAGTGGTAAGCCCCTTTAACGTTCTCACCATGTGAATACCTGGATAAAATCACGTGTTGTGAATGAAACAGTGGAGCTTGAGGAAGAAAATGACCAGTCTGTTGTAAAACACAAGGTCCAGATTTCCTTATCAAAACTGCATATGCCAACATAAGGGGAAGCAAAATTCTGAAAGGTTCAATTAATGTCACATACTTACTGACACGTGAGAAATTTATTAGGAGCCAGTTGTGAAGCATTCCCTAAATTTTCATTAAGATGGTAAACATGACTGGATGAGAAAGTAGCTTCTTATGCTAAGCTGTTTTTTGTCTGTGTGTCTGTGTGTCTCTATGAAGAGGGTAACTTTTAGTTAATGCAGGTTTGATACTGGGTCATACAGTATGTTTAACTGAAAATGAATTAAGACTTACTTGGCTGAGATGGTGAAACCGACCTGTTCATCTTTCAACAAAATATAGTTCTGCTTCATTTCAATGTTCACCTCAAAACTGGGTAAAACTAAAATGTGTAACGATAAAAAATGTTTTTTAGAAGAAACATATAACATCTATTTGATGAAATAATTTTCAGTTCAAAATAGCTTACCAAATTTTTTGGACTTTAAATCTCGGGAAGCAACATTTTCAACATCATCTTCAAATGTGCTGTAATCTTCCATGTGCCCAGTCTTTGCAAAAAGAAGGACAAAAAAATTTGTGTTGACATGACAACACAAATTTATAATAAAAAAGAAGTTCCTTGTAAGTCTGATTTAACATACTTAGAGACATCAGGTATTGTGAAATGTGCCTTGCAGTATTCCTCCCTTTGCTGTCTTAAAGGTTGTCATTATCCTGCTTCCAGCAGCATTCTTAAAATGATGAATGTGGATCATGAAACTGAATCAGGAAATAAGTGCACATCTTTCAAAAACTCCTACCAACTGTATCCACTCACAAACACTGATATGTGGAATACTCCCTCATTCGGCCTGAATGCATGGTCCAGAGTGAACATCCTGTATCTCACTTGAAGACATAAAATAACGCACATAAAAATAGATATTAAAAATAAAAATCAGGAACCTTTTCTTGTGGTGGTGTTTGACTTTTGATTTTACCTATCTGTGTTGGATTGTAGATTGGCTGATCAGTCTGAATGAAGATGTTGCCCTGGCGCTTTGAAACCAACACTCTGGTTTTCTTCCTACCACTGAAGGAAGGGCTCTCTGCCACCAGCACAAGGTAGTGAGGCCCCTGATCAGGACGATTAGACCGCTCTGGCATGAGGTCTCTCTCTATCTATGAAGATGCAAATCTTTGTTTTAAATAATGTCCTGGATAAGCTTTTGTATTCAGATTACTTTCTCCTACCTTTAGATCAACCATTTTGATCTCTCCTTCCTCAGCACACACAACAGTTTTCCTCTTAGACACGACAATGCTGCCAACTTCACGCTCCAGGTAGAGTGTGACAGGCTGATTAAGATGACGCTTTCCCATCTGAACAACAACTCTCTTATTAACGCCCACGTGAAACACTCCTGGGGATGTGATGAAGAATCTGCACACAGATGAATAAAGCACTTTACCACTATATTTTACATTCTTTAACTTATAAGTCTTATATATTATGCTGTATATAAAGTAAACCCTCACACACAAAGTTTCATTTCAATTCATTTTTCACCATATAATATAGACTGATGCAAATTAAACTTACGTGTCGTCCAGTGAAGACTCTGATTCCATTGTAAAGATTAGGAACATTATGAAAAACGTAGGGCCCTTCATTGTGCAGCTTACATTTCTTTTTGCGTTCTGACACAGGCATTTGATGGATTGCAGTTTTATTAGTCATCCAGCGATGTATTTCTCAATCATTGCCCTCCCTCTGTCTTTTTTTTTTTTAAACCTAAGCAATTCTGTTTATTTCACAAAGTGAAAGTCTGAAAAAGTAATTTTTCCATAGTTGGTTTGCTTCTGGTAAGGAAAGTGTTTGCTTCGATTTCACAATGTGTAACCAAGCCCTCATTTCTCATTGGTCAAGTCTGCCAGATTTCCCTTAAATCATGTGATTTATAAGAAATCAAATGTAGGCTTATCACAATTTGTTATGAGTGCGACAGCTCCAAAAAACCTGCAATTTCTTCACCTTTGTGAATTTTTAGAAACTCATTTGAATAACATTACTAAAGCCTTTTAACATTTATAACTGTCCTGTGCAGTTTATGTACATTCATATGTAAATTAATAAAATGCTTTATGAAATTAAAAAAAAACTGGATCATTTGAAGGATATACAACAGTCATGCAGAGCCAGTGAACAAATTAGAAACACATACTGACAGTGGGTAATAAACTTTATTTTTTTCAGACATTAACAGCCGAGTATAAAGTGCAGTTAATAGTTGCATTAAAAAGTAGCAGGATACATTACTTTATTAAATTCATGCAAAAAATATGAATGAAATTTCAAATACGGTAAAGTTAAACTGCAGGTGAATGCATTACACATCAACATCTTGTGTAAATAAACATTCCTATCATTTTATGAAGAAAGATCTGTGGACTATTGTTATCTGAATGTAAGCCTAATCCTTAATATTCTGGACCAGCCAGGGGTGGATAAACTGTCTGACCGGTTGGGCAGAGAGTTGTAAAATTTGACAGACAGGCCAGCTGATGAGCAAAAGGATGGAGTGTTAATTAGTACTAATGCAAATGACACAAAAACCATTATTTAAAATTAAAATTAAAATAATGCAATTTGGTAATAATTACATTTGATTTGTATAGTTTAAGCAGTTTGATGGGGCAAGAGTACAAAGCCAAAAGAATTGTACTGTACATGGCACACAGGCCATAGTTTGCCCATGCCGATTCTAGACATATAAATACACACACACACACACATGGACTCTGTGGAGACAGTTCTGGAGAGCAGGACCATGTCCAAAGTTAAGGCCATCATGAACAACACCAGCCACCCCCTGCACACTACCTTCTACCAGCAGAGAAGCACCTTCAGCGCAGACTGCTGTCACACAGCACCTCCACAGAGAGGCTGAGGTCCTCCTTCATGCCCCATGCCATCAGGGGGTACAATGACTCTCTCAGGAGGAGCGGGGGGGGGGGGAGGTCAGCACGCGGTTGAATGGATTTCATTTAATTTTATACTGTTTATAAATTAATTTTATACTGTTTATATTTTAGTTATAGTTTAGTATATGTCCTGTTGATGCTACATGTGTCTGTTAGTATAGTGTAAATCTTGTGGCATGTCCTGTGATGTCAGTGTTTCTTTTTCTCCTGGTGTTTATCCAGTATTTATTCGTTATGTGATGCCTGAGCAATGGATATGTAATTTCCTCTGGGATTAATAAAATATCTATCTATCTATCTATCTAGCCCAGCAGACTTACAAGCATGAGACGAGGATATGCTCCGGACATGTTGCCAATGCATCGCAGAATCATGTGAAAGGCAAACAACCATTCACACACACACACACACACACACACACACACACACACACACACACACACACACACACACACACACACACACACACACACACACACACCACACACACACACACACACACTCACAGACATACAGACAATTTGGAACTGACCAATTCACCTAAGCTGTATGTTTCTGGAGGTGGGAGGAAACTGGATATAAATATTAATTTTACCAACCCAAGCTCTGTCCCCTACATCAGCTCATCATTGATAATCAGATTCTTTACACATAGCTATAGATACTAGTGAGACTTTTTGTCCAGCCAGCTACATATATGACTTATACCATATGCTTACTTATTTCTTTAAAACAATAAGATATTCACGCCCCAAAACAAAAATCGGTCAGTTTTAGCTCAGTTCAATAAAAATCAATTCATTCTATTGCTGATGCATTAACTTACAAGACGAATAACTGTTTCTGGTGTATTAGTTTGAAAAAATTCAAGATTTTTTTTTTTAAATATTAAGAAACCAAAACCTAAATATGTTGTTGGAGCCATAAGTCCTTTCTTAATCAGATGTCAGGAAGCAACATCTTCAGCTTCAAGTTAAATTTCTTTGAGACAAAGCAATCCATTCTTTGCACACAGCTACATCATTTGGATTAAGTCCTATGTTGATCGCTGAATTATTGACCAGGAAAAATGCAGTGAGTGAGAGTCGGGGGCGTGATGTCCATCCACAACTCCTGGATTTGGAGAAGTAACACAAGAATTGCGTTTGGACAATCAACACCAGACTCCCTGTCACATTTGGACTGAATCATCCTCAGAGTAAATCCTGCAGTGGATGGAACATTTGATAAAATCTCTTCAGGGATTTATTAAAACAAGTGCAGTAAATCTATGAAATATATAGCTGATGAAGTGTCAAGAGAATATCGACTGTTCAAAATTGGAATCCCACAGGAGTTGTCCCTTAAAAATATAATATAATATAATATAATATATTATAATATAATATAATATAATATAATATAATATAATATAATATAATATAATATAATATAATATAATAAAAAAAAACGTTTCACAAAAATAATAGTAATGTATTCAAATGCAAAGATGAAGCAATTATATTGGCTGTTCAACTAAAAGTTCATTTTACTTCTTATATATAGTTGCAAATGAATAAATTAGATTTCTAAAACGTAAAAAGTAAACTCTTTTAATACTTACATCATGTACTTGATTATACTTTGATAATAATTCCAGCAAAGCAGGTGTTAGTAATGTTCTTATGCATATGAAATATTAAATTCTTTAGCTTTTTTCAAACTCTGTTCTCTTCCCTCTCCTCTGCGTCCATCCTCCACTGCTGCCTGTTGAGTTTGCCTGTCCATGTCCCCTATCTCTTCCCCTCTATCCATCTCATTTCATGCAGGAGTGGGGTTACCTAAGAGACTCGGTGTCAATGGAGAAAATCTCTTTTTCTACAATTAACTGTGAAAGTGATAGAAGGGAAATAAAGGAAGGAATGACCAAGGGGCGCAGACTCTGAGAAGAAAAGGAGACGGGCTAGGACACAAGTGCGCATGTCAGGAAGAGGCCTAAAGTTAAAAACTAATATTTGCACTGATTTTAGTTTTAAACAGTTCAGAATAAATGCTTGTAATAAAGCCCCATAGATAGAAGTATTCCATTTGAATGTTGGAATGACTGTAGTATAAGGTTGGATTTAGTAAGAATAGTCTTGAGTTAATTTTTCAAGACTAATGTTTCATATGGTAAAATTAAAAAAAACATATTTTCTCATGTTATATCATATCTTATGTTTCTTGTAGCTTTAATTTGGAAGATTTTCACCTTTTTGTCTTTTTGTAAATTTTATATCTTTATAGCACCTTTAATTGAATTAGGGTTAGCCCAAATTAGGATGCATTACACTGATCTCAGTGAAAGTGAATTATGTCTATGACCATAATCACTAAAAATGCAGGGGGAGTGACCACTGGGTTTCTATGGAAAGATGTACACAAAAGGGTGTGGCGTGGGAATGTCCTCAAGGGTCAAGAGTGAGGGTGAAAGGGTCAAAGGTTAGAGCCAGCTGGACAGCACACAAGAGGACATAAGGGTGAGAAAAGGAGGTGAGGGAGTAACACAGACTGTGACTGACTGGACCAAATGGACAATTAACATTGAACTGATCGGAGGCTCACTGACCAACTCCAAATCAGGGAGAAACTAAGCTATGATAGGCTGATGTGTAATGGTCCATGGCAATTGACAAGTGACAAGAAACCTACTGTGGATGCAAGAGCAGTTATCACAATGCAATGACTACAAGCTTTACTGATATTCAGTTGTTTGATAGGGTTATTTATGTTAGTAATGCAAATAGTATGCTTGTGTGCTAGTGAAGAAATGCTAAGTTCCATCCTGATAACTGGATTGTAAAGTATGTAAAATACTGATTTGTTATAAAAAGATAGGTGTGGGAATATATCAGGATAAATATATTTTAAATACTGTTTATAGAATCACCTGAAGTACCTAATTCTGCAACATTTCTTGTAATAGATTTAAACAATAATTGTTTACTCATAGTGATGTGCTTAACAGTATGAGTTATAGCATTTACTGTTTGGTACCATACTTCACAGTTTCTTTTCTGCCCAAAGAACATTTTTTTTAAATTAAGTTGCATCTGGAATTTAATCATTCCAAAGAAAGGACCCATTGTCTGTTGTGAAAAGTGAACAAAATAAAAACACTAACACACAGGCAAGACATGAGGTTTCATCAATGCTCAATTTTAGTCAACACATTGTCTCATAACAATAACAACAGTCTAGCCATAGGTGCCTTTATGGTCAGTGATGTCCAGTTTTCATTGCTTGGAAATGGATGCTTTGGGTATCTCAAGGGTACGGACAGGAAGGTGAACGTCTGTGCGCTCTGTCTTCCATGTTGCTGGTAGTGAAGGTCAGGTCAGTGAGGGCAGCAGGCAGTCTGGGTTAGGGCCAAACTCTGGTGGTCCAAAAAGACAATATTGGGGCCCAACCCACGGGGTCAACATGCAAATAGTCACCCCTGAGTGAAACGTATAGATCAGATCAGTGTTCTCACGTTACTCCTGCTGCCCATGACTATGAATGTGCACGCCTACACACCACACGAGATTCTCCAAATTAATGAAATTCAATTTCAACAATGGAGAAGGCAGCTATATTTAAACAAAGGTAGGAGTATGATGTCATAAGTGAATGTTAGAATAACCATACCTCTGCGTTAGTCTGTTTCAATAATCAATAACGAATATAATTTGAACAGAAATGTAATAATGTAACAATAAAGTGTCTAGAACCAGCACACACTTGTTGTCTCGGCTTGCATGGTTTGTCTGTGATGTCATTGTCTGCAATCATCCAGCACATGCATGGCAGATGAAATTCAGCTTTTCTGTCTCAGGCAAACCAACCCACTGCTGCCTCCCAGTGGTCTCAATTGCCCCCCGAACACCACAGTCATTTCCCCCCTCGGATCCTTCCCCTGGTCTCCAATTCTGGTAACAGGCAGTAGCTGAACTGCTCCAGAACCAAAAATTAAATTTACAAGTGTAGCGTAAACCAAGCCAAACATGAGAAGACGTGGCATTCTTGGCCTTTTCTGCCACCTGCTCCTGAACGTATTCAGTGGTAATGTGGACAAGGTCAATATGGCGCTTCCTGCAGTAATTCATAGCTTCAATCCATGTCATATTTTCTTTGATTAATATCAGGTCTCCTTTAGGGAAGCAAAAGATAGGAAAACAGTATTGGTGTTTCATTTCATAACACAGATAACACAGAACATCAATAATTGTGAGCATACCTGGAACATATGTCCTTATTGGTGTTGTGGATGTAGACATAACATTTGTAGTTCCTTGTACAGTCGTTGTGGAAGGTTGCTGGTCTGTCGTCACATTTGAATTTGCAGTATTTACACTAGTAAGTACAGCCGTTGTTGTAGCTGACATAAAACCAGTGGTGTATGTTGCTGTCATTTTACTTGCAGTTGCTCCCCCAGTGGTGACAAAACCTGTGGCATTTGAATGACTGGTAGAACCAGCTAACGTTGTGGGAGATTTTACTGTAACTCCTTGAGATGTAGTTCTTGGATGAGTGATCAGAGTAGCTTGGGTACTTGTTTGATTTGGTTTCCTGTCTGAAATAGTAAATAATAAATTAATAGACAGTGTGTGTGTGTGTGTGTGTTTGTGTGTGTGTGTGTGTGTGTGTGTGTGTGTGTGCGTGTGTGTGATTTCATTGTTGAAAAATACAAATATAAATGAATCTATAATTACTGACACAGAGAAAACAGTTAATACAGGAACCCACCTGAATAACAAATGAAATTGCGGTTGCTGTTGCATCTCCGGTCATTCCACTTCCCTTGGTCACGAAACTCAGCAACAACACAGTCCTGATTTGGACGGTAATTTGGCTGACCTTTTAGCCAGTAACGGAATGATGAGGTGCTCCCATCAGACCATGTCCAGCGATCTTTGAAGAGACCTATCCATATGTTTTGTGACCCAGAGAGAGAACGCACTGCATCATTCTCTTCAGCGGAGTTGATGCTGATGAGCTCAGACGAAAGGTTCCTGCAGTGATCCTGAGCGTCCCTCCATGATTTGGTCTCATCCACATATATGAGACTGTTTCTGTCATTGTTACCTGCAAGTTTAATGATAAATTTTCACAAACATCATGATGTATTTATATGGAAACATCCCAAGTGAAAGAAATTTGATGACAATGCTGCCACTACACTTACCACGACAAACAAAACTTATTCTGTCATTACAATCACTTTCAAACCACTTGCCACCTTCATCCATTACTACACATGCATCTTCACTATTATTTTTAGGTTCTTGTGCTCTCCAGTTTAAAAAATCCAGTTTTTGATCAGGATCTGACCAGTGCCACACCCACTCATCTCCAGTCTCCAGTCCAATCCAAGCTCTGACAATAGCATTTGACACGAAAGTCACCAAATTATTCATAACTGTCAAATTGTGAACTGTAACCAAATCTGTGTACGACTCTCTACAATAGGCCTTTGCTTCGTCATAGCTCCTCTTATCCTGAATGAGGTGAAAATTTGTGGATCCCAGCGTGAAGGAGGAAAATCCTGTGAAATGACAAATAACTGTTAAAGCATTTTTGCAATTTACTAATAGTAATCCCCAAATCATTCTAGGGTGTGTAGATAATATTTAACTATATTTCAAAATGTTGTCCTTCTTCATAGTTCAAAAGCTTAGTGTCTTCAATTCCATATTCATACTGTCCAATATGTTTCTGACTTCGAGTTGAAACAATTAAAAGCAGTAAAACAGAAGTTAGCATCCAACCTGAGATATAAAGAAGACACAAAGTTTGAGTCCATTTCTTCATGATGAGAGTGTTTCCAGCTAAATAAAAAAAAAAAAATCCCTTAAAGTCTTCTGAGTATTCTGTTGCTCGTTCAGACATAAGGTAAGAACAGCATGACGTTTGTGGTAAGAATGTAACTATGCTTGTTAAAGACAGCTTACCCGAGCAGCTTTAGACAAAGCAGTTTTTCAGGTTCCTATTTTCTTACACATGCTCTGTGGTGCTTTGCTTTTGTGTTTGCTGAGATGAGGTGATATGAATACAGCTATGACTGCCGTGAAACACAGTGAAAAGTGGTTGACTTCACGAGTCCGATGACGTACGAATGCACAATGACCTTAGTATTTCCAAAGCAGCCAAGGAAGCTTTTCTGGGCCTGTTTCTTTGTTAGTACTTTTTTTCTGTTCTGTAAGTAGTATTGCACAAAAACTTTTTACGAGTCTTTGTGTGTGGCTCTGCAGTGCACTGGCGTCGTGCCTGGAGTGTCCCCCGCCCATGCTAGCTGATTTAGGCTCCAGCTCCCCGTGACCCGCTACGGTGGATACAGCAGCAGAAGATGAATGAATGAATGAATGAATGAATGAATGAATGAATGAATGAATGAATGAAAAACATGTAATTTCAGGTGTGGTTCAAAAAAGGGCTAAAAATTAAAGAAAGATTGAAAAAAAAAACTTTCTACAGCATTGTAAAGAAAGCTGGACGTTTTTTTTTCAGTTCGTGAGAAGCAATCCATAAATTGTGATATGAAAAAACACACACATATTCACAGTGTTCATAAATGAGCAGGCATGTGATGCACATCCTGTAAATAATGTGGCATTTAGAACTACAGTTTAACAGACATGTGTACATAAGATGACATGATGTACCATCTTTCATTCATTCAGTCATTATCTATACCCACTTCTTCTGCAATCGCGGGTCGCAGGGTTGTTGGAGCCTATCCCAGCCAGCTGACAGGTGGCAGGGTACACTCCAGGCGCAATGCCAGTGCACTGTGGATCTAATTTCTATTTGCTTATTACTTACTGTATTTTGTGACAAATTAACTACTTTCCTCTTTCATTATTATGCTTTATTGTTAACTACTTATTGTATTATGTGACAAATTAACTACTTTCCTCTTTCTCTATTTCAAATGTTTATTCATAAAGAGCTAAACAAGCATGTGTTTAAATGATTGTCATTCCTGTTTAGCAATGCCAACAATGTGAGTCACAAATTACGAACTGACATATTCCTACTAGGACTAGAATCGCTGATCCGTACTAGTAATAGTAAGATCATCTTGACTCAAGTAGATATATAAATCCAGTCCAAATAGGGCTTTTGATATTTTTCCATCAGTGTCATGATTTTCCAAGAATGAATGTGAGCATGTTGTGTTTCAAAATTGTGACAAATGCAAACTACTTTCTCTTCTCCTATACAGAAGACAAGTGTTGGAATTGGAGGGATTTACTGTAAACCAAACATAATTTAAAGGACCTCAATCGTGAAGAATGTGAGCAGGTCTTTAAATACTTCTTTAAAAACAACAAAAACAACAACAACTACAGCTAAATAGCCCAAACCACAGAATATGTGATTATTAATGCAATTTATCTGACTCAAAATCATGATTGACTCACATAACTAAATTCTCACCATAACCAGAAAGGTGATTTTTTCATTTTCAGAACAATACGTCGAAGGGACGCTACATCTAAACACTGTAATGTTCAAAATAGCAAAGCTTTAGTTCAAATCTTGTGCGAAATTATGGAAACGAACCGAACTCCGACTGAATAAATGACCGATGTTGCTGTTGATGCGCTCCAGGAGTGTCACATGACTTTACAGTTAGGGGGTGGTCCCATGGGACATTTTGGCTCAAGGGATTCTGGCATAAAGCCATCATGGCCTGTAAACAACAACAGCGTCAAGTTGAAGTAAACTGGATCTAAGTGTCGGTCTTTGTCTTGCGCTTGTGTCGTAACACCAAGTATAGAGAAGTGGTTTTCAACAATGCGTCGAAGGTTTGTGTGGTGAGTAATCCCAACCTTCAAACGACCATGAGCTATTTTGTCAACAACTCCCTCAGATTATCGCCGTCGACCGTGCAAGAGGCTAATGCTAGCTATATTAGCCAGGTTAGCCGTAAATATAGCTAAGTGGCTAAACTTAGCTATGCGGATTTATTGAAATGGTACGGTGGACATCGGATGATTAATGTCTAGGTTTTGGTGACTATCGAAGTATTTTCATATCATAAATTGGGTTTTGGAACGGTCCATTTTTATAGAGATCAATAAGGTTATCATTCAGGCGTAAGGTAACGAAAGCTAATGTATGCTGCACTCTTGAAGCGCTTGTGAATTTACAGCTAATTGTTAGCTAAACCAACGAAAGGTAAAAACAGTGTATTAATTATTAGTCACAATTTGCAAGACATCGCACTAACAGTATTTAGTACGATTGAAACTATAAAGAAAATGTGGGCCTCTGTTTTCGTTTTACATTGGATTTTACTTGATGCTGTTTTTAATGTCAACGTTACGGTGTATCGTTAGCAGCGTTTAGCAAACGTGTAACATTATTACGATGCTCACGGGCTAGCTAACGTTACAAGTAATTGAAACATACTTTGGTTTATTTGAGTTTAACAGGGATTATTGCACAGTTTTACAAAGTCTTTGGATTCAATGAGTTTCCCCTTTTTCCGTCAGGGCCGCTCGTGTAAAACAGTTTGGACCTTGAGCCTCCATTCTGCTAATAAACTGGTTCCAATCACAGTTCATCATGTCACTCATTACTAGACAGTTACAGTTACGCTTTTGGTTAATTTTACGGTTTTGATTCGATGACTAGTTTAACTAACAGTAATTTTAGAATGGTTAATCTGCACCGTGCACCTAGGTCAATATATTTTTGAAGGCGACTGTTTTAAAACGGTAAAAATCTTCATCTCAGTGGATCAAACGTTACGTGACCAGTTTTCTTACATTGAGTGATTTTGTACTGTAATATTAGAATATATATGTATATATATTATGAACAATTCTGTGTACATGCAATGAAAAAGCTCTGTTGAGTTAAAAATATCTTTTCGTCCTCATCAGATCCATCATCCTCTCCACTGGGTAGCTTTTTAGCCATGTCATCACAGCAACCCAACAGTTCTGCTTCCAACAGTCCCACCAACATTTTGGGTTCTCCTTTCTCAGTCATCAGTCCCTCGGTGAACTCCTCAGTGGTGTCACCCTCCCTCGGATTTGGACCCATCAGCAACAGTCAGGTAACTGTCCTCTATTTGACTCAATTCATTTATGTTGTACACCTAATTTTTGAGCAACTCATAAAGGGGACAGTGGCTTGTTCGTTCAACGACACCCTGGCAGTGCTGAGGAGGTGAACTAGCATTTCTCCACTGCCAGTTCATAATTAACACTAAATTGAAAGGTCGCAATTAGAAAAAGCATGGTTATTCGTTCATTCATCCTCTAGCCGCTTTTATCCGCTATAACGGGTCGCGAGGAGCTGGAGCCTATCCCAGCTGGCTTAGGGCGTGAGGCGGAGGAAACTCCGGGCGTGACGCCAGTGCACTGCAGAGCCACATAGAGACAGACAAACACACTCACTCCAAGGCTCAATTTGAAGCTGGCCAATTAACCTGAAGTGCATGTTTTTGGAAGTGGGAGGAAGCCGGAGAACCCGGAGAGAACCCACGCAGACATGGGGAGAACATGCAAACTCCAGGTTCGAGTGGGACTCGAACCTGGACCCGCCTTGCTGTGCGGTGACAGCGCTACCCACTGCTCCACCGTGCCGCCCAAGCTTGGTTATAAAATACTAATTCTGTGTGTTGTCTCGATAACTCTGGACTATTATGAGTCATTAACTGAAAAAGCAGTATTGTCATTTATCATTCACAAACACATAAATCATCAATGATATTAAAGTGATGATTTTTTTTCTTTTGTTATTTTACTGTTCATCCAGATGACCTCTTCGGCACCCATGTCAGGGATGCACGCAATTAGCAGCTCAGAAGATATCAAGCCTCCATTTGGCCTGAGGCCCATGCCAGCTCACAGCCCTGGACTACTCTCTCAGAAACGCTTGTGTGTCATCTGTGGAGATCGCTCCTCTGGTAATTAGCTCACTGAGAGCAGGATTAGCAAAAGCGAAACAAAAGTTGGAGTTATTTCATTTTCTGGTAGTTTTTGTGTGGATGATCCTTTACTGCCATTTGATTTAGCATGGAGTTTGTCTAAATGTCTATGTAAAAAGAACAACTTAGTCGATTCACTCACGTTAAGTTGCTAATGAACACAACATGCGAGGGTTTAGTGATGTCTGTGAAATCAGCAATTCAGCGACCGCCATTGACTCCCTGGCTCTCAAAACGACCATCATTGAGGAGCCAGGCGGGTCTTGGCAATGGTCGTTGGAATATGAATAGCACTGACCACACCTCACTGAGTTTAGAAGCTGGGGCAAAAAGAACCACCACCTGAACTGAAGAAGCCTCTTTGAGGAGACATGAAACATCTTCAGGGAACTTTCCTAAAGTCCAGTGGATTCATTTGAACAACTTTGGATAACTTTGTCTAAACTTTTATCAAAATAGATTTGTCATTGCTGTTGGAAAATGCTGAGTATCAGACAGATGCCTCCAGTTTTTACAGCCTCTAACTGAATTTTTTTTTTTTTTACAATTAAAAGGCAAGCACTATGGAGTCTACAGCTGTGAGGGGTGTAAAGGCTTCTTCAAACGAACTGTGCGTAAAGACCTGAGCTATACCTGCAGGGATAACAAAGAGTGCCTGGTCGACAAACGCCAGCGCAATCGCTGCCAGTACTGCCGCTACCAGAAGTGCCTGGCCATGGGCATGAAAAGAGAAGGTATGCAAGGAAGAATGATAGATAAAATAGTGGTTAAAAAGGAAATCCATCAAAATTGATTCAGTAATGTTGCATTAGTGTAGTATTTCTGGCGTAAACGAGACCGTGGGCACTAGACTAGATAAGCTTTAGGATAGAGAATCTATTGGGGCTGGTTTTAACTAACCCCTCTCCATCTTTCCCTATTCATTTTCTCCTATTCTGCCCTTTCTCCATCTTTCAATAGTGATCAAACATGTAAAGTGGATAAAAGAAGATGGAAAAGATGAGGGATGGATGAGTATGGCATTGGAATCTTAAACATACTGTACTTTGATGGTAGAGAAGCCTGTTGTGGTAGACATGCAACGTTTTTTACAAGTGGGATGTACTTCTGAAAGATACCTAGCCTTAATGGTGAGCATCAGTCACTATATGTTGCTCAAATTTACTGACGGAGTGGAGTCACTTTAAAGCAGCTGTGGATATGTAATAAAGCATTTGTAAGGCATTTAAAGGATCCAAGGACAGTGTTGAGGATCTTAAATGCCTTCAGTGTACAGTTTGTATATAAAGAGAGGTGGTGCCTAGCATCTTATCCACATGTGACATGTACCACTGATACATAGATTTTGATTTTGAGTTTTTAAAATGTTTTTTTGGCTGTTTGGTCATCAACCTTCTATTGCTGGTTTCTAGGATCCTCATTTCTTTCTACTAATTGAAAGAAAGATTTTTCAAAAAGTGCACTGAAATTTGTTTGTATTGTCTATATGGTTGTGAGACAAACAAATACATATAAGCTACTTCTGGAATATACAGATGACATAATAATAAGGCCGTGCTGCCTGCCCCTGACTGGAACTCTGTTGAAAGTGGAGGTAAATGTATTAAAATAATGCCATTGCTGCTGCTCCATCTCTATTTGTATTGTTTACTTGTGCCATAAAACAGCTATGATGTGTAGGTTTTGGTCCCATTTAATTACAGTACAGCACATGTTACTGGATTGACTGATCTTGCTAGCAGATTTGTTGATTCCCAGGTTCAGTGTCAGTCAGACTTTTGCCTTTGTCCTGCTTGGAGAGTTGCTTTTGTTGTTGTCAAAGTATTCTTTTGTCTTGAGAACTTAAACGAGTCTATTTTCTGAAAGTCCCACTTAATGCCACATACTATTCACTGTTTTTATCATTATGAGGCTGAACAAGAAGCATGCCTGCATATGGTCATTATAGCCAGTGATTGGCTGCCTACAGGTTTCCAATTGAGCTGGTTGTAGGTGCTTTGGGTGGTGGAAATCTTAAACAGGAAAGGTTATGCTTATGTCAGTTTGAAGTGAAGTGGATGTATGAAAAAGCTGTGAGCAATAGACCACTTTTGACTGCAATTCACTGAATGTGTTTCTTTTCTATTTAATCTTTGTTGCTACTGACGTATTTAACATTGAGTCAAGGAAATAAATATGAACATCACTTTGTCAGCTTAACACAAACACTGTAATTTTGGAGAGAAATTCTAATAATTCTCTCTGTAACCCTAAATGAATCAGTGTAGGACTCATTTTTCATCTTGATATTTTTCAATATTTATCATGATCATTCCTTTTCTAACTTCACACCCCTGTCGTCTTGTGTTTTCTCTGATTCAGCTGTCCAGGAGGAGCGTCAGAGGAACAGAGAGCGTGAAGGAGAGCTGGAATTCAGTGGAGGAGTGAATGAGGAGATGCCTGTAGAGAAGATTTTAGAGGCAGAGACTGCTGTTGAGCAGAAAACTGAGCTTCACTCTGATGGTGGTTCTGCAGGCAATTCTGTGAGTGGTTACAACATTTGAATAGATTCTAAAATTAACTTTGCGTGTCATCTTTTTTTTTTTTTTTTGCAATAGCATGATGGATTTGAGCATGTTTTCTGAATTACTTGATTGAAAAATTGCAAGGACAGACTTACTGGAAGTATTTGTGTTGGATAATGATTCTTTTTCCTTTTTTTGTGTCAGCCCCATGATGCAGTTACCAACATCTGTCAGACTGCAGACAAGCAACTGTTTGCCTTGGTGGAGTGGGCAAAGAGAATCCCTCATTTCTCTGAACTGCCCCTTGATGACCAGGTCATTCTCCTTCGCGCAGGTATGATTGAATTCACTCTAAGTCAACTTATAGAACAGAGATCAGATCCATTTTTTAATTGTGTCAGTTAAGGGACACACCCTGAATTTTGTACTGTTACAATATGTCAGGTTAAACGCTTGTATTTGCACAAGTGGATAAAAACACTATTACTTCATTCTTGTTGAAAACTGAAATGTTTGTCACTGACGTTACTCATCGATGTTAAATGTTGTATCTCCAGGGTGGAACGAGCTCCTCATTGCTTCCTTCTCTCATCGTTCCATCACATTGAAGGATGGGGTTCTCCTGGCTTCTGAGCTGCAGCGTGACAGTTCACATAGCGCAGGAGTTGGAGCCATTTTTGACAGGTACATCTGTGCAGGCCAAATAATGCTGACATGCTCAAATCTACATTGTGCTTTGTAATTTGCATAATATTTGAGGCATTTAGTGTTTCTACAATAAATTGTTTTATTCAATACAGGGAGAGTGTTCAGAGTGCAGAGGTTGGCGCCATATTTGACAGGTAGTATTACATTGTTTTTTGTATTAATGAATGTGTTTCAGTCTATAATTCTCATTATGTTCATTTTTCTTGACTTTCTTAAAAATCATTATCAGGGTCCTGACCGAGCTAGTCAATAAAATGAGAGATATGCAAATGGACAAAACAGAGCTGGGATGCCTCCGTGCCATCGTTCTCTTCAACCCAGGTGCCTGTGCAGGAAATATAAATGTTTTAAACCTATTATTAAGTTAATTTCTGTCTTCATGTAGATATATTTTATATGTCTCTGCAGATGCTAAAGGACTCTCTAACACTAGTGAGGTGGAACTCCTTAGAGAAAAGGTCTATGCATCATTGGAGACCTACTGCAAACAGAGATACCCAGAGCAGCAGGGCAGGTAAGACACATTGCTACAGCTGTGCTTAAGATAGTTCTGTTTTTACTACAGTATATTCATTTGTCAATGTCTGTTGTCAATGTTAAACATCATTGTGTGGTGGTGCATCTTTTCAAGCAAAACTCCTTTGTTCTGCACAGGTTTGCTAAGCTCCTTCTACGACTGCCAGCTCTGCGATCCATTGGCTTGAAGTGCTTGGAGCACCTCTTCTTCTTCAAGTTGATTGGTGACACGCCTATTGACACTTTCCTCATGGAAATGCTTGAAGCTCCGCATCATTTGTCTTAGATAGGAACCGTGTACTGTGGTTAGGTTTAGGTAGCAGGAGTGGGACTGGAGTGGCACTTTTAGTTCTTTGAAGATTTGTCAATTTGTCTCACTGCTGTCTGGGTTACACTATTTTAGTGCAGCACAGATTAGCTCTTTAGACCAAACCCAAGGCTTGGCATGATCTAAAAGCTGGTGCTATATGTTCAAGGAGCGTCATAAGTAACTATGGTTTTAAACAAAGGTATTTTTAAAAATGTAAACGTATACATATTTTCCTCACAGGAGTTATAATGTGGGTATACATTTTTCTATAAGCTTTTCAGACACCTCAAACATTAAGCTTCAGTTGTTTCTCCAACTGAACTTAACCCTAAGACCTGTTTTTAAAAGGAATGCAGCCTGAGTCATGAGTATGCAACGACAGAGTCTTCTTTTTATAATTTCTTATTCAAGCCGGATCTAAAACATATTACTTTAGCATATTTTACCAACTGCCCCAAAGGAACTGAGTTTGACATTAGCTCTAAGTTTAGTTGTATCCAATGCGGAAGATTCAGTTTCATCTGTGACCCTGAGATAAAAGACAAGTCAGGCCCAACATGCCTGTGTTGATTAAGGATCAGATTTATGCATCTGGTAATATAAAATAAGTGTTGTTTACTTCTTTGCCATTTTCTAAATCTAGTCACTTTGTGGTTAACAATTAAACTGCACTGCAAACTTGTCATGTACTATTTCTAAAACATACTTTCAACACCTGGCATGTAAATAGTCAGGTGTTTGTCTTTTGGTGCTATTTCAGAGATAATTTGACATTATTGGTGCAGACACACATCAAACTATACACATAAAAAAATATGCAAGAGAGAAAACCCCATTTTTAATCTTTCTTTAAAATGTAGCAATATAAAACGCAAATTGCATAAGAGCTTTTTGCCTGTTCATTCAGGGGTTTTACAAAGTAAATCATTTCTGGTGGAAAGGGAATACTCCATTTTGTAATTTATCTACACAATTCTGAGGTACTGTGCAAAACAAAGTGTTCAGGGAAGATGTAAATTGATAAATTTGAATAATGATCAGGAGATACAAATTATATAATTCTTATTATGTGCCCTTATTTTTAGTGTTCAGTTAGTGTAAAGCAAAACATGTCTTGGGTTGCACTGGATTTGCTGAGACTGTTTCAGCTTTTTTTTTTTTTTTGCTTTTTTTTTTGGCTGCTCTGTTGTATTTTCTTATTTCTCCCCTTTTTAGGTAGTGGTCTTCTTCATTGTAATGTCTCTGCAATTTATTAAAAGCAAACCATAATCACACATGTATCCATAGCACCTGTGGACACAGGAGTTTAAAGCAAGACCAAACGAGGTCTCTATGTTGGCCATGTGTAAACATCTGGGGCCAGATGTAAAAAAGACGTGCACAATCACAAACTATACGTACACCTTCTGAACAGTTAACATTCACACTGTGTTTCTATTTTTTTAGAGACTTCACCCATAATTCAGACTACGTGTGTATGAGACATTATAACCCTAACCCGATTGTATTCCTAAGTTTGCAGTTTGTTCTTTCTTAAGAACTGCATTCGGAATATTATAAATTTGAATTTTAAAATTGAATTTTAAAATTGAATTTGAATTTAGGAATAATTCTTATTTACATCTGAACATTTCTTAAGTGCTCCCATGACCTTTCATTTGAGTCACATTGAGACACTTAGTAACATGACAGGCTACATGTAATGAATTAGTGGTGCGGGTGTTATAAATAACCACAGCTGTTCTTAGGCTGTTCCTCGCTGATGAAATATTTGATCAGATTGCATGTCCATTCCTGTCAGAGTGGTGGAGTGGGCACAAATGATACGTTTAAAGGTTGTCTTACCTCCAGCTATGGATAATTGGCAGAGAGGGAATGTGTCCATGTCCACCCATTTTCACAAGTGAACATTTTTCAAGCAGAATCCTTTATGTATGCACAGTCCTGTCTTTGTATTTATGCAAACCCTTATACAGCTGGCCTCAGATGAGTCGTTTTGCCAATTTGTCATTGACCTCGATCCGTTCTTGAACATAAAGTGACTTGAAACATAGGTTGTGTAAACTGAAAATAAAAGAGTTAAGTTTTTTCATTTGCTTTTTCTTCCCCCAGGTGTTGAATGTGATGCTTTTTTTCCTATGGAGGATTTCTGGGCAATGCAACACAATTGTATAGATGATTTAAAGAAAACGTCCAAAGATATTTCAATGAGCTCTTTTATTATAGTTGTTACATAGAGTTGCAATGGGCATAGATGCATTAGAAGCCTTGGTTGCATAGCACTTGAGTCCAAGTTCCACAGTGATGTTGTGTGCTAATACTAAGAGAAGAAAGCATCAATTGCAGTGAAATCAGAGGCTTTGAAGGGGATTCCACAGGACTAACTTTTGAATTTTTTCACTGAGTCTTTCCAGTGAAGTAAAACGTTTTAAAAACACACAAACCCTGCATCTCAGAGAACCAAAGTCAAACTCTGTATAAAGCAGAAGTGACAACTTTTTAACCCATGTATGGCTTGATCTGCTTAAATTATATTCATAATACTGCTTTTCTGTCTATAATACACTATTCTACACATGGAAAAAAACAACACAAACTCATGTACATCATATTACAGCATCCCCCTTTATTAGTTTACACATCTATTCTGTGTTGCTTTTGACACAAAGCAGTACAATCTGGGAAATGCAGACCCCCCCCCATAACTACTAAATTGCATGCTACACATTGAGTCTAAGGTGCTAAAAAGGCTTCAGTTTAAACAAAATGTCCTGCTGGTTCGGTTTTATGATGCTGCACTAGGTCGTTGTTTCTCTTCAGTGGTTATATTTCCAACATAGTGGAAATTTGCGAGTGGATCATTTCTGTCCATGACATAATCTGATTTTAGCCAACACTGCTCCAAATTATTGAATAGCACAATGACTTAATCAATGATTGAGAAACAGATCTTCAGAAACAAAGCTAACCCTTATCTGTACAGATTGAGAAAATTGAAAATAAATAACGATGCTTTTTTCTGCATCCATGTTTCTAATTATAATGAAACCCTGATGTTCACATTCCTGTATGAGAGACACAGTACGGCCTGCAAGTGACAAAGATCTCCAGTGATGTCAGCTGAACTAAAAATTAATTTGGTCTGGTCTTTTTTTTTTTTTTTTTTAAACTCTCAAGTCTTGCACAACTCAAATTTAGTGGAATAATGCATGATTGTATTCTACAGTCAGGCAGCTGGATCTGGCTAATGTGCATAACCAAACCTCATGCTGCCATAAATACTTAATACTTATTTGATCCAAGATGTAATATGAGAAAAACAATTTTTGCCTGGACAACTTTAAAAACACGTTAAAAATGAATCACAGCTCATGAGTGATGTGCATTGCAACATTGTCCTCCCACGCATCACCTTTCTGTTTGTAACATTGATTATATGTCCCTGAAAACATCTTAATAAATTACTGTCTATGAAAGGCACTCTGAAATGTGCAGCTCATAATTTTTAGAAAATAAAGCCACACTGCTCAAAGGTTGCTCACCTGCAATATTGCGTCTGCCTTCCTTAAACTTAGTCCAACTGTGTGAATAGGTTACATGATGCAACATGTCTGTATTTGTGTAAGCTCACCATTTTTGCATGTCTGAAACTACTGGTATCAGCAGTCCTACCTACAGTAACTGAATTGTGAGCCTAACTTAAACGTTTCCTTCTCCTATCCAGTCAACTAACAGTCATTTGGCAAAGCGTTAGATGTGCATCTGCTTTGACTCTGGTTACTTAAATTACACATTAAAAACTGTGCTACTGTTCACTTGCTGGTTAATTTGCTGAGTCTATTTTCAGATTCAGATGTCAGAGTGGTTCATCACTGTCACTGATTTTTACATTCTCTTATTACCAAACTTTTACATCCAGTGCAAATGTTCCATATTTGGGCACCTTCTTGGGCAAAATGAAAAAAACAAAAACTACCACAGTAGTATATAACAAAAATACCTTCATCCTAAAGTCATCTATTCAATAGATAACATACCTTCTGTTCATCATCAAAGTCAGTGCTAAACCCCCCATGGTGGGGAGTTTAGAGTCTGGACCACCCTCCTAGCCCTTTAGATTCTGTCAAGGCTACAGAGGCTGAAGCATAGACACTGCTATCTCTTTTCATGCCCCAGGCCTTTAAAAATCACACTGTTGTGCAGGTGTTAGCATATAATGTCAGTCTCGAGGATCACTAGGATTCGGCAGTTCGTCATGATCAAAATACTCCTGCTTTATAGCGATTCTCTTCTGGAAGCACTCGTGTCAAGCTGATGCAAACCAAATGCATAAAGACGAGGTCAACTCCTCAAAGTATGGGGATTTTAGTGCTAAGCCAGAGTGGGGTGGCTGGCCAGATTGGCCATAGGCATTGCAAAGACTACCAGATGTCTTCATATGCAGCTCACACCTGCATCTCTGAACCACTGGACAAGCCGAGTGCGTTTGCCTCCTCCGTTGTCAAACCGTTCTTCAGCGTCCGTCTCACTGTGCAGTCAGTAGAAAATAAATGGCAAGCCGAGAGAAAATAACAAGTGTGTGATTCTATGTTTGCGTATACAGCTGACTGCATTTCTTTATGCATAGTAACACATTCAGACACTCACGTGATTTTCGGTTGACACGAGACCGTCTCCTCTCTCGAGGTTGCGTCCGTTGACTGGGCCCCTGAGTGGCTGACCTAACAATCCTCTCCATGATCTCATCAGCTGTATCATCTGTGCAATTGACTGGGTCATCATTGGCAGAACACCATGGAGGAACACACCCTAAAACAAGTCAAAATGGAATAAGAAACGTAAGACATTTTATACAAAAAAATCTGAACATCTTACAGTAGTGCTCACAGGAAAAATTAATGTATGTACAAAATTCCTAATGATTATCAAGTTGTCACGCCAAACCACGAATGTGAACCTTTCGTGTCAAAGAAGGCACATCAGGATCAACAAAGAGAAAAATATCATGTTAAATCATGGTAACCATCTCAGATTTCAGCTTTGCCACTCATTAGTCTTTGAGTGATTGATTTCTCTAGGCGGCACGGTGACGCAGTGGGTAGCGCTGTCACTGCACAGCAAGACGGTTCCCAGTTTGAGTCCCGCTCTGTGCAGTTTGTATGTTCTCCCCTTGTCTGCGTGGGTTCTCTCTGGCTTCCCACCACCTCCAAAAACACTGGTGAATATCAAATTGTCCGTGGGTAAGAGTGTGTGCGTGCATGGTTGTCTGTTTATGTGTGGCTCTGCAGTGCACTGGTGTCGCGCCCGGAGTGTACCCTGTCTGGAGCAACTCCCAGTTAGCTGGAATATGCTCCAGTATCCTGCAACCCACGACAGCAGACAAAGCTGGTATTTGACAATGAATGAATGAGTGATTTCTCTGTCTGGCAAAGCACTGGCGATGTGTCTGGGGTGTACCCTGTGTCTGGCCTGTAGCCAGATGGAATGGTTCCAGTGTTACCCATGACCTGCAAAGCGTAAATGTGGCTGAAGAGAAAACGAATGGATGGAGGATTTC
The DNA here is from genome assembly GCA_013358685.1 of Antennarius maculatus. Taxonomy (NCBI): domain Eukaryota; kingdom Metazoa; phylum Chordata; class Actinopteri; order Lophiiformes; family Antennariidae; genus Antennarius; species Antennarius maculatus. Next base: position 12,599,827 of record CM023615.1, read on the forward strand.
TGAAATGCTCCTGGGGGAATCATGGTATCATGGAAAGCACATATTGGAGTGACATGCCAGTATAAAAGCTATGTAGAGGCTGTTTATATATATATATATATATATATATATATATATATATATATATATATATATATATATATGCTCGCCAACTCAGCATACATGGAAAGGCACAACCAAGTAGCCGTGATAGTGTACAGGAACATCTGTACCCAGTATGGACTAGAAGTACCCAAATCCCAATGGGACATACCACCAAAGGTGGTTGAGAACGACAAGACTAAGATCCTGTGGGACTTCAGCTTCCAGACTGACAAACAGCTGCTGGCTAACAAACCGGACATAGTGGTGGTGGACAAAGAGCAGAAGAGAGCAGTGGTGATAGATGCGGCGATTCCAGCTGACGCCAACATCAGGAAGAAGGAACACGAAAAGATTGAGAAGTATCAAGGGTTGAAAGAACAGCTGGAACAGATGTGGAAGGTCAAGGTTAATGTGGTCCCCGTGGTAGTAGGAGCACTTGGGGCAGTGACCCCCAAACTGGAAGAGTGGCTCCAGCAGATTCCTGGAACAACATCTGAAGCCTCAGTCCAGAAGAGCGCAGTCCTAGGAACAGCTAAGATACTGCGCAGAACCCTGGTAGAGGACCCGAGCTTGAGGATGACACAGATACCACCCCACAAGGGTGAGAGGGACATTTTTTTTTTCATATTATATACAGTATATATATATATATATGTAGAGGCTGGTATGTGTACAGTATATATATGTAGAGGCTGTTATATGCTTTTGCGCCCTACCTCTAGTGTTGCTGGCTCTGGCCCGTGTGCGGAGGCCGGGCCCTGTTGACATCCCTCCCTCTCCACTCTGCAGGCTGCTCCTCAGCACAGCCTTCATGTTCTCATGTTCAGCTGCATCTTCAGCATACTGAATACCCTGAGGCTGGCTCTCCTGTGCTTCTGATGGGGCACCTCCAAATTTACCACTCTGGAGGAACAGGAGGACATTGGACATTTTATTAGCAGGAAATAGTGACCATGCTCTTGCTGTCTGGTATCATCAAACTGGTCATACGGGTTAATCTTTACAGTGATACAGTTTAAAATGATTACAAGTCAGCACAAAGTTAACAGTGTCACAGATACATTCAATATTCTGTTTTTTCATGTTAGGTACGTGTGTTCAGCTTTGAGTTCCATTCATTCCAACAGGAAGTAACTAGCATGACTCCCCTTGGTGAGATTCACTCAACACCCCAACCAGCCCAAATATCTCTTTTGTCCTGTTGTCATCGACTTTAAGTTTTCTCATTCATGGTAGCTCACACAGAACCAGTCTGCCTCAGTGATGACTTGTGCTTCTTAATCTTCATAAATGCACCAGTTACAAACACTCAATCTGGTTGTGTTAGTCACAGCATGAACTTCTCATGCACTGGTTTTTCACACACAGTTACCTCACTTTCTTCTTCATTCTCACTCTACAAAGAAAAAGAGGAACTGAGTAAAAAAAATGCCAAACGTGTGTTGTAACCATAGTACAATACTGGTGTTGACTGAAAATCTTACATTTTCAAAGTTACAGGATTTCAGGTAACAGTTTTGTTTTTTCTTTGTTTCAAGGACAATAAACTAATGAGTTATTAAATTGTTTAATAAAAGTGTTTTTCAAATCTTGAAAAACTGATGTGTGTCATAAGGGATAAAAGAAGTCATTCACCATTATGTGAAAAACATTTTCCTGGTTTTGTACAAAGTGAAGATTAATATCCGTCATGTCTGTATAATAAGTACGACTGTTGAACTTGCAGCTGCTTGGTTTAAAGACTAGGGCAGGGATGGGTAAACTTTTTAACTGGTGGGCTGAACAGAGTTCTAAAACTTGACAGGTGGGCAAGCTGGGTTTTTTTTTACATCTGACATCTCACAGTCAGTTATATATACCAGAGTTTTCAACTCCACCAATTACATTTTTCCCTCTAAACACATGAAATGGATTTATTGTAATTACAAAATGATCTAGTATTTTATTACTTCCTCTCCCAAGTATCAGCTTATTTATTTGAGCATTGCTGTATTACTCATATGAAATAAATTTTTTCTTCCACCACTAATTCTGGTGTTCATTGCAATATGGCATAAAACCTCAGTAGATATAGGTAAAAATACAAGTAATTGAACAGACGAGGATGTTTGACAGCACATATTTATATTATTGAGATTAAGGTTTGGGCCTCATTCTCTAGGGACGTCCAAAGGTTTGAATTTTCACACAGTGATTGAATTAGTGACCCTTTTAAGGAAGAAAGGCCCCTGCCAAGGATGGCTGAGGGGTCCTCTCTGAGCATCCGACTCTTCAGGGTTGAGGGTTTTTAATCATACAAGGAGGTGTTTGCTCTGGTCTTTCTCTGCTGCTGCAGCCACAGAAAGAGATACACTGAAAACAGCTCAATGATTGTTGGTACAGTAACCTATACATGTGAATACAGAGGAGGTATGCTGATGTCATAATAAATGTATGCTGCATCTGTCAGAAAAGACCACATATGGTACTAACCAACCGTATTAAACATATAACAAGTGTTCGGGGACTGCCCATATTATTTCGTAAAATTGGAAAACTAAACAAAGACGAGGATCAGGGAATGGAGGAATTGTGTGTTTAACTCGCTGCTCATCATGAAGAGCACTTACATCTGTTATCATTTTCCCCCTCGTCTTGTTCCTCTCTCGGTGGTTGGCCCTCTTCTGTTTCTGCTGTAGCACGCGCTCCCTTGTTGTGCGATACTCCAAAGCAAATTCACTCAGGATTTTACTAAAGCGGTGAATGCTGACCTCACGTACTGCATATATGGGATGTCCCAGAAACAACAGAAAAGCATGAAACCTGCAGATGCATAAAGAAATGTCAGATGGATCCCGCTATAGAGTTTAAAGGTGAAAAAATTTAAATTAGATTTGAGTTATTGCCAATGATGTGCCAGTGACGATATATAAAGCTCAGTAGAATCAAATGATAAATGCAGTCCAGCCGTGAGTCGTGTGATCTACACCAGGGCATACCTGTTGATTATTCGTCGATGGACAATCTTCAGGATAATGATCCTTTCTGCACAGTCTTTGAGGAAGTCAGACATCTTTTGTTTCAATGCTGGTTTCATTTCATGTTTTGCAATGACTTTGAGGTGATCCCATGATGCTTTGCATCTTCGTTCCATCTGGGTGAGACTGTCCTGAAGCTGATCGAAGTCCACCTGATGACAGTTTCATAAACAGAACTTACCACAGACTGTTGTGGAGTCTTCAATCAAAGTCACTGCTACTGACAGCAAAGCGTCACCATGGAAAAAATTATTACTTATTTTCTTGTTTTTTTTTTTCAAAAGCCAACCTTAGTCAAGCGAGTGATGGCTCCTATCTCCGAGTACAGGTCAGTGCTTTCTGGAAACTTCTCCACCACGATGGCGCAGACATGATGCAACAGAGACTGTTTATGAACTGTGTCCTTTACCTCTGGGACTTTCTCCAAGTAGCTCAGTTCAAAGCCTTTTGCCTAGACATGAATGGAAACACAGCAACACAGTCAGAAACCAGTATGGAAACAACTATCTGAAATTAAAAAAAGCAAGAGCTCCTGGATTAAATTGCTGTGGATTTCCTTTTTTGGCACAGCCGGAAAAAGGGAGTATGGAGTATGCTGTGAAGATATGTAGATTCATTAGGATAGTGATTATCTGAAACCACAATCTATTTCAGACCCACCAATTGTTATGCTCACCATTGAGCAAAAAAAAAAAAAAAAAATCATGAAAGATATAATCCCAAGATCTCCCTTGTTCTTCTGCCAGTTTTAAATGACTTACTGAAAAATATAAATGCAGCTATTATTACGGGAACAACTTGTCTTGACGTTGATGACTTATGTTTCCCTTTTGCATTTTTGGCTTTCATACATAGATGTGCACACAGAAGCATACACACAACAGCACCGTAGTGAGTCACACAAGCAGCCTGGAAAACACACAATCACACGACCTCCCTCTTTTTTCCTCTAAGAGAGATAGAGCGAGGTTCAGCAGAAAATTCGACAAGCATTTTTACTGTAGACGGGGAGCGTCTATTGTAGACAGTCCGGCAGCACATTCTTCTGCACACAGAGTGCACAGTTTTCCTTTCCAAATAAATATGTTGGCAGGGGAGTTGGGGGAGGATTAGGAGCATGGGAGGAAATGGGGGAAGTGTGTGAAAGACAGGGGGAGAAAGTGAAAAAACAAGAACCTCTAAGCAATATATGTCTTGAGGGTTTCTCACATTAGTGCTGTTGAGGAAGTTGCCTATTGCCAGCAATGTGGTCAGGATGTAGCGGAGTGTCTTGTTCTTCTCTAACTGGTCCATCCCTTCTTTCAGGTCCTGCAGAGGCTCTGCCACTTCCTAAAAGAGCACAGAAATGCATCCATGAATTATATTGATGATGACAGGTAACAAATTGTTGAAAATGTAAAACAATTCAGTCAATGTAGGTCATGAGTACCACTGCATATGTGAAAAATGATGTATTAAGTCTTTCAAGGTTTTCAGGGTTGTGGCTGAAGACCACAAATTTAAAAATGAACAAAATCTTGGTATGTGGATAAAGACATAATTGTGGTTGTGTGGTTACCAAACCTCTGTAGCTCATTTCTCATCTCTGCTTGATGCTGGTAGCCTGAAGAGATCTTAGTCACTACCAATATTCTACACACAAAACTCCAACATCTCCAGCATTGTTGGGAAAAATAAATGGTAGGTTTTGACAAGGAAGAAGAACATGCGGTCAGTAGAGTCTATGTCTCTGTCAAGGTCAAACAATCCAACGTGTCTGTTCATACTTTCACGTCTAACTCGGTTGAAGTTTTGTAGTCATATCTGGTTCAGGATTAAAGTATCTGTCTGTCTGCCTGCCTTACTGTCTGTCTGTATGTCTGTCTGCATAGATATATACATAGAGATAGATTTTGTTTTGTGTGTAGTGCATGTCACGCTATGAGTGAAGTTTCATTACACCAGCTTGTTTAGTTCAATGACAAATCCATCTTGAATCTTTTAGTGTACCAAACAGGAATAATGTCCGACCTTCTCAATGAGCTCATAGTCCATCTTGAATGCCCACAGCTGCAGGCGGGCAGACAGCTCCGTGATGGAGGACAGTGTTAGAAGAAACTGTTCAGCACTGCCCAGGGGAATGTCAGGGTTGACCAGCTGAGCCTCCTGGATCCTCTGTTTCTCCTCCTCTGTCGGGATCATTGTCAGGATTTTCTAGGAGAGAGAGAGGAAAATAAGGGGGGGGGCTTTTCAACTCACTAAACGAATCAACACATCAAAAATTTCTTGATGCCTGGGTTCAGATTTTTTTTATAAGTCAAGATTCAGTGTAAGAGAGAGGAAACAAAACAATCCAAACATTTGCTGGTTATCTTTTGACAAGGCTCCAATTTTTTAAAACAAATGTGTCTGATGTGTGAACTTTTACACTCAATTTTTTTTGTATGCCTGAATATACAGTATCTTCCTCAGACAAAACAGTGAAGAGCAAAAATCTGAGAATGAAGTCGCAAATCTCGAAAAACCGCAGGTTATGTAAGACCAAAGGGCTGCATATCAATCACTATCTGATGATGTCAAGGCCTTCAAAAGTCCACTCTCAGGTTGTGTGAAACAAGCTAAAAATATGCATGTGCAGCTAACCTTTAATCATTGCTGTGACTAATTACATGAGAACATCTAAAACACCCACCCACGTCAACACTGTGGGTCGCCTCATCTACATGAAATAAATCTATCTTGTTCTGGTGAAATGCATTTTGCTTGTGCTCACTGCTCAGTAAATATTATTTCAGAAAACATTTATTTATTTTGGATCAAGTGGCCTCCGGTGGGGTTTACTTGATGGACTGATGTTCAATACTGTTTTGAATAGAGCAGAATCTGTTGAAAATGCTTACCTCTATGCCTTCCTTGTTCAGTGCATACTCATCAAAGTTGAGGATAGCGGTTTTGATGGTACGGGGAGGAGGTAAGACAGTCAAGCCGATATTGATAGCATTGCTACGTTTTGAATCCAGGACTATGATTTCTTGTCGTTTGCCATCAACAGCTGTTTTCTGCAAGAGACATAAAGAAATGAAAGGGTTGGATGCTGAATATAAAATCATTTCTCTCGAGCAGTAGAAAAAGCTCTTAACGCTTAAAAAAAAAATTAATGCATAATATGTGTTTCAAATCTAGTAGTGAGAGACACATTTTTTATTCTAAGCACTTAATCATAGATGGGACACAAAGAGAAAAGGTGGCATTGAGGAAAAGTCAGGTTGTTACTTGAATCAAACTTTTTTCTTTTATGTTTAGATTGACACCATGTGGCCTGAGAGTATCGCTGGTTACTGACAGACTGATTTTTAAAATTATCAATGACCATCTCTTGCTGCAGCAGTGCTTACTTCAATAAACTCTAGCCTCTTGGATGCACAAATGAAATTACAAAGTAATAAACGGGTGGAGATGAGAAAACGTTTGTTTTACTTATTTTTTGAATAAGGATTTCCATTAAAGTAACTATTTGTGTAGTGCTGTGATCATTCCCTCACCACTAATGTTATGATTTCAACCATTTTAAATGCTTACTCATGTATGTGAGACATCCAGATTGGCAGCAGTGTCACCATTTCCTTCTAAACCCTTTTAATATGGTGCTGAATAGCAGGAAATCCTGAGCTAATGTCAGAAAACTGAAGCGAATCAGGACTGCAAAATGAACCCCTGAAGTTTACAGTAATACTGCATGGATCTAGTGTAACAGCCGTACAACACTACCTTTGTGACAGGCAGTTCCTTGGATTTGGACTCAAACAGCTGCTCCATCTTGGACGTGTCCAGTTTAATCGGCTCCAGTTTGGCCCACAGTGACTCCTTACAGAATTTATGGCTCTTACACTGCCAGTCCACGGGACGCACTTCATTCCAGAACAGACGGATCGTCTTCTTCTTCTTTTGGAAGAGAGGTGCCTCCCCGCGACCCAGCTGAGGGGAGGGGGGAGGGATAGGAGCCATGAATGGCGGAGGCGGGGGCATCATTTTGCCAAGTAATGGAGGAGGAGGGGGGCATCCGAACAAGGGTGGGGGTGGTGGGATGGCAGCATTGCATGGTGGAGGAGGAGGAGGTGGTGGTGTCAGGTCACCTGAACCCATAACACTGTCCATATCCAAAATGTCCATGTCGTCCTCGTCCCTCAGGTCTGTGAAGTCCATTTCTTTGATCCGCAGCTCTCTGGGCGCTGCCATCAGCTGATCCCAGATGTAGTCCGACTCCTTCTTCGGCGGTAACGTTGACGGGACAGCGGTTGATTTGTCAGTCTGCTGCTGTTCTTTTGAGGCCTCAATCTCTGGAGGAGATGTCAGGCCTTTGACCAAATCTCCAAACTTTTCTGCGACAGCTCGGACGTTGCCTTGGTTGTCCAAATGTCCCACCTCCATTTTTTTCACATTTTCTTCTCTGGCCAGTCTTTGAGCCTCCAGTGTGGAGATCCTGCTGGCCAGGCTAGCCACAGTAGCATCACCAACCTCTGCGTCCTTCTCACAGATGCAAATTTCTTTCTCTGTTTCTATTGCGTTCCCTTCATTATTGCTGTTCGTCTTCTGAGCGTACAGCATGTCTAGCATGAAGCGCTTGCTGTTGAGTATGTTGTTGCACTGGTCATTCACATCTGAGTCTTTAATGCACTCGGTCCATTGGCCTGTTGATGTGCACATAGTTTTCACATCAACACATATGTGTCCAGACAGTTGATAGTCAAAGAAAGCAAGAACAAAATAATTAATCATACCGGCTTCAAGATCACTGCTGAGTTTCTCCTCCCGCTCCTCCCTCTCCAGCGTGCTGCTCGTGGAGGAGATACTAGATGCGGAGCAGTTGTCTTTTTCATTCACTTCTTCGTTCTGTCTCTCCTTCTCGCTCAGCAGCACACTGTCTTCCATCATCTGCTCCTCCTCTAACTCAACACTCACCTTCACATCTGACTCTGTCACTTCCACTGTATCTGCTATCTCTGTTTCTTTTACCTGCTCCTCTACTGCTACCTCTTTCTTATACAGTCCCTGCTCCTCAACAATCTCCTGCTCCTGCCTCTCTTCTTTCTCCATGCTTGATTGTTCATCTGATGCCAGCTCTAACCCTAAATTCTGGTCAGACTCAACCTCAACAGTTTCCTCTGGCTCTGCCGTCTGCTGCTCGTCTGGTTCGCAGGGATGTGGGGGTGACGGCTGTACCGTTAACTCTGGCGCAGGACTTTTGGTTCTCTTCTGTGGGTCAAGGTTTGGCTCCGGCACATGTTGTGTTCCTGGAACAAGAATAAAAATAATGTTGGGAAATACTTATTCCCAATTCTTAATTATTGTGGTTTGATATTACCTGATAGTCTTTATAAACATTCTTTGTTTATAATTCAAACAGGTTTAAATTGTCTACTAAAACATTACTCAACTCAACATGTATTTTCAGTCGGTAGCAGTCATTCACAAAACATGTTACCGTGGTGACAAGTAATACAACATGACTGGAAACAAGCAAGACAGCTTAGAGTTGTATTTGACTTGTATTTTATTTAGTTGGCACTGAAAATTATACTATAGTGCTATTAATAAAAAAAAGGTAATCTCTTATAGATCCTTCTATGAGATCATCTGGGAGTTAGAGCACTTGAACTAATATCGCACTACTATACGTAGATACATCCTAATACTAATATAATGTAATCAAAAGATCTCATATAACCCAGCTGACAGTCAGCTGCGGGATGATAGAGTCCACGTTAAGTTACAATTTGTACATTTAAAAATTTCATCTGCATTTAATAAACCCAGTGTGTGTGACTCAATGGCAAATTTAACCATCAGCTCTGCAGCCAACATACTGTTGATACTCATATCACCCACAGACCAATAAATGATAATTGACGGTAGGTCAACATCGTTTACCCGATGTCTGGTGTGCAGCAGTCGTGATGGTGACTTCCTGTGAGGAGGGTGTGGTGCAGCGGGACACGGAGCGGCTGGCAGGGGTGGGACTCAGACACAAAGTGATCTCTGTGCGTCCTCTTGTTGGCACTCTGGGATGCTCTCGCTCAAACTCCTCTGCAGCCAGCTTCTCCACAGCCTTGTACCTGCAGTAGAAATGTAACCTTTAGATGTCGGCACAGAGTGCATCTGTGCTCAACATTAACAGCTGTTTACACCATTTGAAACTTGCACTACACGTCTATTAGGATGTCACATGCAAACGCTGGTGTGATTTTTCTTTGACAAACAAAGTGAATGACTAAATGATATTTGTGAAACTGATTTTTAAAGCTAGAATCATTTGAGGAATCTTTTTTTCTGTAACATTCACTCAAAGAAATTTATACATTTGAAAGCACAATCTCTTTCATAATATTATTATTTATGCTGTGAGCAAACACATTGACACTTTTGCATACATTTTGAAGCATGTAAATTGTAATTACAGCTCCATGTAAACATGGAGCTGTAATTACTCAGGAACTTCAATTATTACACATAATATTCCTGTTTTTGTGCTGTTTAACATTTTGTGGTTACTGATCTCTGGTTGTATGTTTGTCAAAATTCTAAGAGATACAGGTTACCAGGATACCAGCTTCAAAAAACCAAGGGCATCGGCCCAAAACGTACATGAATGGTGGGAGGCAACTGGTTCACATGAGTACAAAGTTACACACTTGTCCTGTATGCCTTGGGATATCTTAATGGTAAGCGGGACTAAAAGGGTTCTGACACCTATAATTCAGCCCAGACTGGGGCCGGGTGCAGCTGACTTCACATCTGCTGTCAATTCTCAAAGAGGTTTCAGCTGATTTGTTTGATCAGGCCTTACAACTATGGCAATAATGTGGATTCTTGAGAATGCATGAAATAAAGAAAACTCACCGCTCCTCTCTGGCTTGTCGAGCTTCTTCCCTCTTGTCTATATAATCTCGACTGAAAGACAAAAACAGAACTAGGACCTGTATTCATAGCATGTATTAATTCACAGTTTTATGTGAAATCTGACGATTCTTCGGCTGAAAATGAATTGGCATGTGAAAAGAAAGCAAATAGAGTATCAGAAATGTTATGATCAGACACTTGAGCGAACTTACACTCTCGCAGATGCAATTTTATCTAATGATTATAAAAAAAGACAACCAAACTTTTATCAGACTCATGGGAGATATGAGAATGTCTCCGGAGTCAAAATTGAAACCACCTGTTTCTGAAAATGATCATATACCGACTTGTCTGTACATCTGGCTGTACAGCGGTGTAAACTAAAGAAATAATATATTCTCTCTGGCCTGAAGTCGTGCAGTGTTTTGAGTGATTGGTAAGGTGAGACTAACTTGAAGCGGTTCCTCTCTTCTCTTTCAATTCTCTGCAGGCGCTCCTCTCTTTCCAGACGTCTCCTCTCTCTCTCTACAGCCAGCGATTCCTGATGCTGTCTGTAGGATGAAGTCAGCAACCCCCCTAAGGCTGGTCTACATGCAACAAGAAAAAGCAAATATAAAAATATTAAAATTGAGTGACTGATTGGGATTTGGGAAGTTTTTGCATCTGTTCGAACAGAAGATTTACAGATGTGTTGAGTTACATTTAATCTACCATAAATACAAAATATTCTGCATGAGCTGTGGAAAATGTTCCGTCACAAACCTATCAGCTGGTTTTGATTCTGGAGTCGAGGTTGCTGAACTTGGGATGTGATGGATCTGTGATATAGGAGCTTGATGCCTACCGGGGTACGGAGTACTATTAGCACTGGTTCTGATGAAGAGGAGAGAGAGAAAAAAAACCCTCATGTACATGGTGACAGTTTTTCATATTCTTTTATTGGAGGCTGTGTAATTTTGGTGTTGATTTTAACATAAAATCATGTAAATTTTTTCCTAACAAAGATGAAGCGATCAGATCAAATGAACATCTCTTTGACGCATTGGGAGAGGACAAGTAAAGCAGCCATTCATGTTCACGTCACGTCTCCAGTTTCTGCTGGAGGACCAGGGCGTTTTATGCTTCCTCAAACTCCCTGATATCTACTTGATTTGCTGCTTCCTGTTTGGTGCTGGATAAAGTGCTCCTATTGGTTGTTGACAAAAGTCACGTGATTGAGAAAAAGACTTAAGACAGCTCAGGTTTTTATCCCACTGCACATCTAACAATCAAAATGACTGGAGAAGAGGAAACACTAACTCTCAACTACCATACTTTTATAACAACAGTTGAAATTTGTTTACACTGAATGCAGTTACAAATTCTTAGGTGGATGGTCGACATTATCCGTTAAACTGCTGACTCCTGGCCTTACCTTACTGCCCAGCAGGGCTTTCTAGCCAAGTAAGATGTAGCAGAGGTGTTTATTTCTGTCAGACTAAAGAGGGGAGTGAAAGGAAAAGAGAGAACAGCAGTTAGATCAGGCACACGAAAGACAAAGTGATTAAATGTTAGTCACACAACCAAGACAGTGAGACAGCAGTCAGCAGGAAGAGGGCTACAAGACCACACAACAACAGAGACAATAAGGGTAAAGGTTTATCTGTCTGTCAAAGTGAATCTGTGTGCTGTCCAGAAAGCTACATAAACTACTGCAAAATCTACTTAATTCCCTTTTGGTGACCACAGAACGGTGTATCCGCGGATTGGAGTTCCACAGATACACCCGTGGAAATCCAATCCAAAGTCTGCAAAAAGACAGTGACTGTGAGTCACACTAGCATTCTGAATTCCTTGATGCCTTCCATTGAATTACTGACTTGTCTTGGATTATCTCTGGGGCAGAGCCACAATGAAAGACAGATGTGTAGTAAATTTCCAGCAAAACGATGCTTTCCAGCAACCAAGAAAAGGTAGTAATAACGGCCTTTTTCCGGTACAGCATGTTTTGTTGTGTTGGGTTTTTTGTTAATCACAAATGCAATATAAATCATGCCTGATGGGAAATAAAGGTATATTGGGCTGTAGTGATCCAAAACATCTTTTCTCAAAGAATAAAGAGGTGAAGAGCAACTCAGCTTTAGTTGTTTGAGAAAAACAACCTCGTGGAATGTAATTTAGAAGAACAACAACTTGTAAAGAAAGACAATATTTAAACTTTTAGAAACAGTGCAGGTGTCGCTGCTGAGTGTACAGTGAGTCATAAAGAGAGAGGGACAGTGATGGGGAAGACAGTGTTGTGAAGTGTCTTGTTTGAGGAGTAAGAACATGAACTGAGCTCCTGGCCCTCTTTCTCTACTGCCTTCTATTCACCAACCCTTTGCACTCTCTGTGGCCCCAACAGACGCCTGGATCTGGTTCAAATCAGGGGGACGGGGTGAAAGAAGGGGGTGAGTTTGAGGCTGACCAACACTTAGGGCGTGCAAAGCCTGGCACTTTAATCATAGCAACAGGGAAGGTACAGCATGGGGGCAGGGGAGCAACACACCAAGGACTAAGTGTCCTCTTTTTAGGAGCGACGGACACAGGAGGAGACATCCTAGTCGTGGCGCTGAAATAGTCGCTTTGCTCCTCAGGGTAACTGGAATTAGGGAGGATGTTGGCCATACACTTCAAGTTCAGACACATGCTAGGACTGTCGACTACAGCCGGAGCCACACTAGGATGACAAAATACAAGAGATTCCAGAGGGGAAAATATGAGGAAAATAATCAAATTTTCAAAGGGAAGAATAACTAGCGAGGAAAAGGGGAAACTATAAGCATTAGGAACCACAGATGGCCTAAAATACCTGTGTGCACCCTGTCTAGTGGACTCAATGACTGGATGGCTTTCATCATCTGCCTCTTCCTCATCCTCATCCTCCCCATCTACCTCCTCCTCTTCCTCCTCTTCTTCTTCTTCCTCTTCTCTGTGACGAGAGGAGTGATTGAAGGTCGGAAGGAGGATAGGGAGGATGTAGGCAGGTGAGAGGGAAGAAAAATTGGACATAGAAAACATGAAAAGACAATGGAGAGGTCCTGGTAGAGACGACACAGAAATGGACTGTTTGAACGAGCATTAGAAGCCGTGTTAGTCCGGACAGACAAGCACCAAAAGCTGCACAAGAGGGTTAGCAGGGTTTGATAAAAGTCCCAAGATGTTAGAACTGCAACATTCCAAAAGCATCAACGCTAAATAAAACACATCCCAGTAAGTTGAATTCAGGAGAAAACACAAATCAAATTAATATCAAGTCTTGGAATCAACAAATGACTTTTAAGCCAGTTCACTACTTGGATCCTGCCAGGCGATATGGATTTCATGAACAATACGGAAAACAGTGAACTTCAAGGGTAGTTTGGATTTCTTGTGGTGAACTTTAAGAAGTTACTCTGGTATCACATGACCTGATGGACTGGTTTTAATCACAATGACATGCGTGCTAGCAACAACATCACTGGATATGGCTGCATTTTATTGATGATGGGACAGTGTTCAAACTAGAGAAGAGTGTAAACAGTGATGATTTAAATAGACAAATAGATAGCCATGTAATAATATGAAATTCAGTTTTTAACTTGTCATTTAAGGCCAGTAGAATAGATCTAGAGATTTGATTGTTCAAAGTACAAAATACTGTACAATTTGGTTCTGAATCACCAGTTCAAGTTTCTCCGAGTTTGTGGTCTTTTATTGTTTTATATAAAACAGATGGTATTGTGATGATTTGCACAGAAGGAAGAATGAGACGGAGTGTAGATAACACATATCAAGTGGTTACAGAAGCTTCCTATTTCCATCTTTGGCATAACATGGCACTGCAGAAACAATTTAAATGTCCCTTTCCTGCATTTCTTTCTCTTTGTATATTTTAAGATGCTATATTATCAAGACAAATCTCTCCACGACTTAAATATAATACAGAAACCATTTAACTGAAGTTAAAATAGAACAATTTGTGATAATTTTTATTTTCAGTGCTATCTCATGGTTAAAAATAAACAACATCATAGCAAACCCAGGAGGGGTTGAACCTTTAGTTCAAGTTCACATGGGAGCACTTTTACCCTATTCTGTAAAATAATTATAATTAATCTATAATTAATTATAAATAATCTTTCTATAATTAATTTCTCTCCACTCCCACCCACCTCACCTTTCACTGATGTCTTCAACACGTTGGCCACTGAAGGGCAGGAAGCTGCTTGCATAATTTTGAGGCCTGCCTGGAGATGCAGGGGCAGAAGTATCGCATTTATTGTTCTGAAGTGAATGTCTCCGACTGCGTCTTCTCTCCAAACCACGTCTTTCATTGGTGCCGCCAACACTGGCCCGTCGGCGGTCTTTGCGGGCACTGGGTGGTAACTGGGTTTCGTTGTCACCGTCCTCATGGCGGAGAGTCATCTGAATCAAAGGCATCACAGATAATTTAAGTAAATACACTGTGCATACAGCTTACAGGTGCGTGAGCAGTCATGTAACCTATGACCTATAATGAGTCACACATGTCCATTTAGACAACATTAAAGCTTGGTGTTTATATGATAATGTGGACCCAGCAGGCTTTCTGACCTCATACATGTTGAACTGCTCCACAAGGTCGAGGTCAGTGCCTTTCCTGTTCAGGAGTCTCTGGGCTATGGCTTCGATACCCTGCTCTTCCAGACAGTCCACCATGTCATAGTATGAGTCCTGGTCTGTGAGGCCCGCCAGAGTCTGAAACACAAACACATTCCATAATCAACAGGGAGAGAACTCTGTCTCTGCAATGTTAAAAGTAATACAAGCTAGTTCAATAAAGGAGTTTAATGTTACTTCTGAAGCACTTCTGTATGAACCTTGTATTGAAATGGAATGTGTAACCAGATATGATATCTAAATAAACTTCAATCAGTACTGCTTTATATACTTGTATTACTTGGTGTACATGTAAACAGATAAAATGTCCCCACTATAAAAAAATACAACACTATAATATTTCTGCTGTAAACCACCACAGCAACTATTTTGCTTATTGATGTGGAGCAAAAGGAGTGATAACGAGTCAGATTATACTTAAAAAAGCTTGACAGTTCCAGAATTCATAGAATTCCCCCCTGGCTGAAGTCTCCTCACAGATACGATCACAGTCTTGGAAACACTGGTGGTGTACTGTTAGAATTCACACCTCACGTCAAAATATTTTTCTTCCTTCTTCTACAAGATAAGTAACCCAGGTGCATATTAATACAAAGTGTGAAAGATGCTTTAAAGATACAGAAAGAAGAAAATGCAGACTGTTCACTGACCTTATTGATGAGTGTCATTGCGTACACCAGCAGCTCCGTATCTACCCCATCCTTCTCATCCAAGATCTCCATGATGTTTGACCAAGATCTTGTGCCTACAGCAGCAAATGGGATGTAACACATTGCATATCACAAGACAGACTGCAAACAAACACAACTACCTGTAATTTTACAAAGACTACCTAATAATCCATCGGATCGTTTTACAAAAAAAAATCTATAGTATATAAAACCTGTTGCATCCTTGCAGCTTTTCAGTTTGCAGGGATCAAAACACTAACTGCTTTGTCGTCTCACGACACCAGCTACTCAAGAGCTGTCAAAGACTTCCTAAAAGAGCGAGCAGTGATAAGACATCTTCTCTCGCTCCAGTGACAGAAAGGCAGCCCTGTGTCTAAGCCTCTAGGGTCAAATCCATCTCCTTCTCCTCAGGACACTGGATGAAGTTATACAACAGTAGATATGGCAACATCAGACAGGGCTGATACAGACTGACACCAGATTCCTGCTAGTTGATTCTCAATGCCCTGTTGGAACATCACAAAATAAGATGAACCCCTTTATAGCAGTGGATAATGTAACCCCTCTGCCTCATTCCATGCTTGCTCTGACAGTGTAGCAGTTTGCACATGTTCACCACTACTCAGGTAGGGTCCTCTGGGCTCTCACCTATTTTGGCATCCACCGCATTCACAGCCTTTATGAGCAGGGCAGCATTAGACTCCGTATACTCCACAAACACCAGAAGCAGCTTTAGGGCTGTCTTCACCACCAAACGGAACTGCACGAGGAGAAAATATGGTTCAGACACTGACAAAAGTGACATGGTTGTACTCCCAATGATTGGATCACATTTCCTTAAAAATGTTTTTCCTGTGTGATCTGTCTTGACACTGTGATAAGAGCGTTGTGTGCATGAGCAGTTCTGAGAACCTTAATGTTCTGTACCCAAACAGTATCAGTGTTCCTTTAATTTATAGTAAAAAAAAAAAAAATCACCAGCATGTCATTGGTGATAAAACCATTCATTTAACACTCCTAACCAGCTGCCGTATCAACATTACAACCGGACAAGCAGCAGTACAGGCCTCAGTGACTACCAAGAATGGAAATGTACCACAAAGAGTTGGAATTGGAAATGTGGTTTTGATTAAAATAAAATTAATATTGAATAGTGAGAAATATGGATTTAAAAAGGTGATTAGAAAATAGAGCGAGCTGACGGTCAACGGTTCTTCATTAATTGTACATGACAGCATCTGGCCACTAGAGGGCTGGGGAGGTCTGTGAGATTAGATGTACAAGGCGATGTGATTGAGCTGTGTTAGAGCACAGATGGGGATGTTGAGTTCATATGATGATTAATGTGGTTTCTTTTAACTTTTACCTTGGATCCAACCAGGGTGTAAAGCCACTGGACGGTTTCATTGTGAGATATGAGGCCGTTCATCCCATCCACATACAGCATTATTTGACCGAGAGCTGGAATGAATAGGGGGAGAGAGAGATGGCGACAGAAAGAGATGATGCATGGTTAATTATATAGCGTTTCACTTTAGCTTTTTATCATTCTCACAAAAAATATTGGCTTTCAAGTTCTAGCTCTATTATCTTTGTTTTTAGTTACATGTGAAGAATGTGTGTAAATAATGATGTCATATGAACAGAAAACTGAAAAATAGAGATACTAAAGATCAGCCAGTGCAAACTCCCAGTTCATCCTGACATGCTGACTTCAGCAATGAATGTTTAAATCCTCATCACATGTACATCTCTCTCTCTGTTATAAGCAAGTAATAGGACATATGCAGGTATGAATAAGCACTTGTACAGATTGGCATCCAAATATGTTGTATGAGAGGAGACTTAATGACATTCCTCTGGCTACCATGATTACATCTGCAGACAAACTGGAGCTGCTGTGTGACTGAATGTTTCCAGTCATCAATCAATCAACAAGTAGACAGAGACCCATAAAGAAAAATGAAGCTCATCCACTCATAGCAGTGGACACAGCTAGATGAAGACTATTTGAACATGCCTCTGTGGATGCTGACAAAACTTCCGTCTGTAACACGATACATAAATAACATAATGAGAGCCACACGGTCTTAGTGGGGGTGGGTTGAGGGGGCAGTTCATACAGGGTTGCAGGGAGGAAAAAAACATGTATATTTAAAATGCGATGTTTTGGAAGGCCTTTCTTTTCTCCCGTCTTCTATGAGGTAAATCACCAGGTGTCTCCAACTGCTAAAAATCTAGGGAGAACTAACAAAAACAGAGAGAGCTCAATCTTTGACCAGCAGCTAGATAAAATACTCAAGAACTCCTTCAAACTGTTTCTGAGAGGTTGCCGCTTCTGTCATATATTTTTCCTCCCCTCTTCTCTAGAGGGGCATGAAAATTGTGAATATGCTGTATAGAAGCCAAAATTCCCAGGTGCAGCTGCTGTGTGTTCATGGTGCGTGAGACTGTGTGGGTGGACACTAGTGTGTGTGTGTGTGTGTGCGTGTGTGCGTGTGTGAAGAGTATGTGTGTGTGTGTGTTTGATGATTGTGTGTAACTGTCTGTGTGCATGCTGATGGGCCCTTGGCTGCTGCAATGGTTCATCATTTATCAGTCAGGGTTAATTACTCACAACATGTCAGGCTAGAGCATTCCTAACAGTCCTCTCTTGCTGTGAGTGTAACATCCAGCATTACAGTCGTCAGCACAGTGTGGACAATATGGTGAAATTAAACCAGACCACATCGCAGTGTTCATAAAAGCATAATTAATCCCCTCAGCAAGAACAGGCCAGAGGGACCCCCTCTCGTATAACACCTCCACTTCTTATGGGACCACCACTGACACGTGAGTGACAGCAGCAATAAGATGATGATCAGTTGATCTTTCAAGTCTAGTGCAAACTCCTGTAGCATGCTGGTAGAAGAGAAAAACTAACTCTTGCAATTATTCACAGCAATTCATTGATACAAACAACTCTTCATTTTTTTCCAGATGAGTAATAAGACACAATTTCCTCTTAGAGATCATCGCCAGTGTTCGATCAACAGACTGACCTCTGCCTCCTGTGTGCACCTGTGTACAATCCCTGGTGAGTGTGTGAGGAATGTCCATTTAAAGAAGGGATGAGAGAAGATAGCTGGCCTTACATAAGCATTTTAAAGCTTCATTACAAAATGAAGGTTCAGCTGATGACAGATGTGACTAAACTGATCCCTAAAGTCGACCATGTAATGAAATAACTTTAAGATCATTGACGCATCATATTATTATAAGATTCATCAACAAGCTATGGATTGCTTTTTGACTCAAAATTAAACAGTGTCTCTATTGTAAGTATATTTAATTTAGAAATTAATTCTTCATATAACAATGACCTAAGTATAACCCTCATCAAGCACTTTGAAACCAACCTCTAGTTACTTTTTCTCACAGAAATAGTTGTTTTGGATAATTATGCAGTGCCAGCAGCTCAATTCAACACTGAGTACCAGAAGGCACATGAACTGTATATAGTTCAAGCAGTTAGGTAAAACGATACCAAGTGTTTAAAAAACAAAAACAAAATTACCTTACATTACGGGAAACAACAACCTTCAGAATCTACTCAGAAACTGTTTAAAGGAAGTATCTAATAATGTTCAAAGCCATCACCTTTGCAAACTTCAAATAGAACCGATTTCCACACACTCACGATGAAATTAGTCATGAAACTGCTCCGGAAAATTAAGGTTGCAGACGTAGGCCTTAAAAGGAGATCAAATCACTTTCTTTTCCTGTTTTGTATGATTACTTGAGACTGACTGTTCTACAACCTGGGACCTGCTTCTCAAACTCTGATAGAAAGGCATTGAAAATCGAAAGAGGGATAACAGAAAGACCCTATTCGTGCTGAGTCTACAGATTCAAGACACCTTTCACTTGAAGCTGTGATCTGGGCACTAAAATGTGGGCCTCCATTTGAGTAATCAGGTGCAGCTCTAAAATACTTCCCACAAAGAACAACAATAACATCAGTTGGTCTCTTTGCATGTATGTCACGTAATGAGATGCTGGCAGACAATAAGCTTCCTTCAAAACACAGTGATTAGAATATCAATGTAAGCCATTAAGAAAAAGAATAGACAGGGAAGACTGATTTAGCTGAGAAAGGAAGTTGGAAGAGCTCAATGAGCAGCCTGGCGTCCGTGAAGCACTCTCACATTTAATTTCTGTCAATACTTAACTCACGTCTGCCTGAAAAGTAAACAGAACAAAGGTACTGAGCTGTAGGAGGGAACCACAGACCCACCATGTGGATCAGACAGACCCTGTTCTACTGACTGAAACAGAACTCTGAAAGAAGTAAACTTTAGGAACTGAGTGGAAGTGTTGTTTCGGGGCCTCTCCCTCTCATAAACCACAGCAATTATCTTCCACAGCCCTAGGAATGTGCAGGAAGGGCAGCTTCCTGACCACTGCAGAGGTGAGAAGCGCTCTGAGGTTCGAGTGGCAACGCCAATACGAGCCAGTTTACATAGACATGAAAAAACAACCCCCCCCCAAAAAAAAAACCATCTAGGAAGATACAAGACATCAACTCCACTACCTCTCCTTGACATTATTGTTCACTACCATTCCAATCACTACCCTGACTCTTTGCTTTCACTTGCAATTTGGAATTTCTTAAAACTGGGTCAGCCAAGCTGTCTGTCAGTGTACAACATTTATTTTGTCAGGATTTGGGGAACGAGGCCAAATCTTCATCTCATACGGGGCAACTTAGGGCCTGTTATCTTGTTAGGTTGTGCATTAGCCAGGAGCTCCACTCCACTCTCAAGTATGCCTGTCCATACCCCCAAGAACTGAGTGCACAGACACCGTACAATACTTTATTGCGAAGAATGTTTTCAGGTATGTTATAAAAGTGATTTAAATGATTTGTCTTTCATTGGTACAACGTCCAAAATGGATTCTGGCAACAACTGGCCACAGAAACAAACACCAATCTGAAAATTCAGTATTTCTCATGTCTGCTTATGTGTGCATGTTTGCTGGAAGTCAGTGTTTATAATAAGTCAAATAGAAGTTTTTTATTCACTAATGGCAGCTGGACAAGCTATAAACACAGCAATGGTATACTAGTTGATAATAGCAGACAAGCAGTCAAACAAATACAGTACAGTCAACCCTCGGTTTTCGAACGCTTCTGTTCTCTCTTTTTTTTTTTTTTCTGTTCTCGACCAAATCGGTTTTCGACCAGAAACTCCGAGCCCCTTGACTACCGTTGTTAGGGGGCGTAGTCCACCCAGAGTATCTTGTGAGGGTGCCCCCTGGTGACATGGTGCGGGATGACTGCCAGCCAGACTGCCGGCTTTTTTTTAGCGATCTTGTTTTTAACCAATATTAATATTAATATCAATCCATATATACGGCGCATCAGATTATAAGACGCACTGCAGGTTTATGACAAAATTCTAGGCTTTTAGGTGCGCGTTATAGTGCGGAAAATACTGTACTCAGCTAATCGTCTAGACATTAAAAAATTTAAGATATTAGGTGAAAACATTTATTGATGTATTGATATTTGAGAGCAATCACTGAACTTGAAGCAACGTGTTTTATTGTCAGTGGGTATCCAGGCCACCAGAGGTTTAGCTGGTGGCATGTTAAAGCCATGTTTTAGTATCATATAGTCTCTGATTCAGGTTAGCTTCTCATGCTAGGCCATCCTTTAGAGGTGTGTTCAGTGCAAACTTTTAGTAATACCATGCAAAAAAATCTTTGGAAACTGAACGCAGGGTTCACGAGAGCTGTGACTGTAGAAAAGACAATAAATATATAATTTGAAAAACACTAAGTAATGAGCAAAATTTTTCAACTGAGCACAGGGTAAGCACTGGCACAGAGTTAACCTATAAAATACAGTCCATTCTGATATTTTTCTGTATAAATATTTTTTTTATCTACATAACAAATAAAATACAAAAGCCTGACATTATTGGAAGAAACACTTGTCATTATTTATTTTTAGAATCTACAATAAAAAGACAAATGCATGACTTTGGCCAATTCCACAGCTATTATTGTACCTGAGCTGGATAACCCTCATTCAGAGGTTATGTTTCCTTTTTTTACTCAGCTAATCACCCAATGTACTTGAGCCAAACAAACTGCCTCTGCCAGATCAATTCCAGTCACTCACTTACATTGTACAGAAAAACAACACTGGGATAGCTCCATTTTGAGTCAGGAATATGTGTCTGCCAGTATTAATGCAATGTGCAATGGGCAGTAGGACACACAATTTCCCAATAGACAAACAAGGAATCCTAATGGAAAAATAGCATGTGTTAATGCTGGGGAGCTGGCACTGCTGGTCAGCAGCAGGGTAGGATCAGCTGAGAGGACACTGACACATAAAAGGTAGTATTTTATAGTTCTATATTGCCTCAATATTTCAAGTAGCATGAAACTAAGACAGACTACAGACATTTACTAAAATACTTTTAAGACAATGAACAACTAGGGAGAGCCCAAAAGAGGAGCTTTTCAAAGCCCATCCAAGCATGGAACACTTTGACACTTTGACAGTAAAGCTACTGCATGTGACAGCCACCCACTTGTAAAGCAAACTGAAAGATGAGACAGTTGTTTCTCTCAGCTCTCGGGAGAAAACCGTCAGCTCACAGGAATCAGCCGTAAAAACTGACTTTAATGCTGAGGATTTGCGTCTGTGTGCTACTTTACTGGAAAATATTTATTTTCTCCCCCAAATTATAGCTTACGTATTTTAGACATCAAGGTCAGAGATGATAAAATAAGAGCTTGAGAAATGAACCAAATCAAACATTCTTACAGTATAACTACTTTTTGTGTTGCACGCTGTTACAGTAAAACAAGCTGCAGCACAGGGTTGTAATTCCATTCATTGCCAACGAGTTTGTGACGGATGAAAATGTACAGATTTAGGGGAAGGTAACAAGGGGGTTGGGTAGAATATAGGTCAGGCAGGTGGGGCTGAATTAGGATCAGATGCAAGAGGTCTGCTCATATGAGGGGGATATGAAAGGGTCTGTGGGGGCCTGCAGGATCAGAAACAGGGGGGAGGACCGGGTGGAACGTATCCGGTAGGAACAAGGTTGTAACTTTAAGGAAAGACATGATAATGGATCATGTTTTTACTTTCAGTTGAAGACCTTCCTGGTTATGTTTTAACTCTCATCTTAAAGTTGACCAGTTGTTAAAGGCCATTAAAATGAATGGTGGTGTTATTTATTCTAAGGAAGAATGTAGAGTTGATGAGGGGTCACCAGGTGGCGGATAATGGGCAGACAGACAGTAAAATGTGTTATTGCATTACATAAGATATTATTTGTCATCATGTTTCTGCAGTTGTTAAAGGTGAGGTATATTTTAATTATGTTTGATGTTAATCTCTATCTGCACAGGTAAACTAACTGTCAGGTATCTAAGTAGCGACAGCTGATATAAATATGTTGCTGTGGGATATTATTTCTGGAGTTTTATTTTTACAATATAATCATTACTATTAAATGTTATTATTGAGGTTTGGGGTTAGGTTATGGTTAATGGCCTCGGACCTCAGCAGGGGAGGATTGACTTACTTAAATTTTATTTAAATATCCCTCCAGTATAGAGTATGTTTTAGTCTGCCATGGAGTATGTCACTCAGTTGGAAAGCATGTGATTTAATTTAACAGAGAGAGGCCATGCTGGAGGCAAAGACAAAATGTTTCCAGTGGAGAAGGAGAGTTGAGAGGTTGTACTACTGTATATGCTAAAACCATGTGTCCTGTTGCTAAATTCTCTCTGACCGTATAAAGTCTCTAAATTCTATATGAACAGAATGGTTTATCTAGAAGGCAAAGGTTTACTGGTAATGAAAACAATTTGGTGTTTTGTGAGGTGTAGGTCTTTGATTACAAGATAACTAGTACTTTTACAAGAAAGCAACCTTTAGATCATAACCTGAAACAATGAATGAGCCTTTTATAGCGTGTGTGTGTGTGTGTGCGTGTGTGTGTGTGTGTGTGTGTGTGCGTGTGTGTGTGTGTGTGTGTGTGTGTGTGTGTGTGTGTGTGTGTGTGTGTGTGTGTGTGTGTGTAGGTGTGTGTGTGTGTGTGTGAGAGAGAGAGAGAGAGAGTGTTTGACAGAGTGAAAACCAAGAGACAGCAGGACCGGTGTCTGCCTTTGAGAGTTACAGGAGATCAGGTGGAAAACAGAAAATGGATCTCATTACAAACCAGAAGTCCTAATTTTTATCGGTTTGACAGGGCATTCCTGGAGCTCTCTTTCACATTCTAAACACAGCTCTTTTCCACATATGCATGCCAGCAGTTTGTGCACTCCCTCTAAAAATTCCTCTATCCTGGAGAATCCAACAAGGAATTTACTCAACTACTTTTACCCATCATTCCTGCATGATGACACCAAAAAGGCAGTGATTGTAAATGATAAATGTCTCCCCACCTATATATTTGAAGAAGCTCACTTGAAAGTCTCACGCTGTCACACTGTCACCAACTCCACCCATTACCTGTCAATCAAGCGCCCAACCAATCATGGTGCCCAACCAATCACGACGCATCTGCCAGAAGGAGTCACGTGAACAATATGGCGTAAGGCATCTGCTATGCTAGGTGAAGAAATAACTATACATGGACTTCCCAGTTAACATAATTTTAAAGTATCACAACTGTTCCAACAATTTTCATGTTTTTGAGCAGAAACTCCAAACAGCAGGAACAAGACAGAAAATGGCAACGAATTCTAAGTGAAACTCCGACTGAAAGTGAGGAAAAGGATTGCGTCACAAAAAGAGAAGTACTACTTAGCCAGAGCCTATGAATGTGGGGTATACAAAAAGTATGTCTGTTTACACAATGACTGCTTCGGCCAAAAAAGAAACTTATAATTGCGACGTCCTTCCGTTTGCTTACAGCAGAGGGTGAAAACTTTTCTAAATGTTGTCGTCAAAAAAATGGGCAAAACTCAGCTGAAAAGGATGAAATCAAAGCTTTGCTTTGCACGTTTATCAAGTTTCCTTCCAGCCTTGCTCATGTACGCAATCATCAACCAATCTATGACCAAAACAACAAGGAAACAACATCAGACCATCCAGTTGTGTTTCTGCTGAAGACTCTGTTGAGTTTATTAATGCTCCTCCGATGAAGATGAGCTGAATCCCTACTGTGATCTCATTCTGTACAGATGATTTTGAAAAGTCTCTCCAACAGATTACAGACTCAACGGAGGTCAGGATGGCGTTGGCACCGTAATGGACGCTCTGTTGGTTTTGGCTCCTGGTGACCAACGCTCACAACAGGATTTTTCTAACTCTGGAAAGTTACATCATCAAAAACTTCAACTTTTATTGTACTAATAAAATGTAGAAATCACTGTTCAGGTAGCAATCTACAAGCAATATTTGCAAGCATACATGACATCACCGTGTCTCACGTTGTGTTACAGCAAAAGCTGGGCTAGCATCAGTCGGCTTTTGTTTAGCTGGAGTTCTCCACGTTAGCAATGCAGCGTTCACTCCATAGAACAAAGTAGCTATTTATTCTTTTCATTTGTTTGGTATGAAGTCTTATATTATTGTTTTATTGTGGAATTTCCACGGGTTCCAGCTAGTCTGAATATATGTGCACAATGATGTAAGAAGACAATTTAAAATAAAGGTCTCTCCTCTATAAGAGACAACGTATAACACAGAAATCAACACAATACACGGGTTTCCAAAGAGTGCATCCAACAACAATATTAACCAACCTGTGGAACATGTTACTTTGTAATAATGACACATTGGAAAAAATATGTATATAATAATGAAGATGATGATTATATGTATTATGATTAACATTAATGATGGAACATTTGCCAAGAAAAATGTTTTTGAAAAATGATGAATGTTGGTTACTAAAGACTGATTCCATCACGTTTATTTACTTACAATGAAAAACCACTCAAGGCACAGAGGTGTCTCCTGGTGGTCTGTCTTGCAAAGCTACTACATATAAAACTGAATTCCACACCACTGACAAACATTACTGACAGCAGCAATAATCGCAACAAAAGGGTCTTGAGTTTCAGGTGCCCTTTGTAGCCCAGTGATAAAGATCGCTGTCCACTAAAGTTACTGCTGCGTGTGACACTAAAGGCTGGACTGAGTGCTGCATTGGGAGCCATTTTCCAGGTCCCAGACAGTTTAATAGGCAATGAAACACTTGACTTGAGCACATCACTGTTTCACACTGAAACCCTCTAAACAGCTCCCTCTGGAAAGCAGGAAGTTCAGGTGCTTTAACTTGTGGCATTCTAAGAGCTGTGTCAATAAAAACTGAACATCTTAGATGGTAACAGGGGAATGAGAGGGGAGCACAAACAGAAAAAGAAGAAGGAAGAACAAAAGGGAAAAAAGCACCAAGTGAAATACAGGCATGATTTATTTGACATAGTGATATTTTTTGATTGTTTACAGCACATTTTCCATTTCTGTGTCAGCTATAAAACCTACAACCTTTAGTAAAAGAACATAACATGTGAATATACATGTACAATAAGTGATAAGATATGGGCTTCAGGGTATGAAGGTAATTTAGGAAATGTTTTGAAATTTGTTTCCCAAAAATGTAAGACATTTAAGATTCCTGAAGCTCTAAAACTTGCCCTTCCAATTTGATCCTGTCAAGACTTAGAGATAGAGAGTGTTTACTAAACAGCAGGGTGCAGAAGGAAGTGGCATAGCCTTTAAGAAGAAAGAGAAAGTGTTGACAAAAACACAGCTCATGGCAAAGAATGTCATCACTGAAAGAATCAGAGCAGAGAAAATGTTCAACCTGACTGTAATTAGTTTGTCTTTTCTCCACTGTGCCTGCTTCATGACAACCAATTAAACACAGTTATTACTTTTTAGTTTTTTTTTCTGTAAATACTACAAGTGGAAAGATGATCGAGGGCAAGTCATGCTATTTATTCTTCCATTTTCTCCCATTTGTTGTAATGATAACCAGTACTTTAGGAATCTTTCTCTTCCTCTAGTGAAAAAGTATAAGATGCCTTTATTTTAGGGTTTCTGAAACAAGAATTATTCTGAAAGCAGTAATATGTTGCTCTAATAACCAGTTTTCTTTCCATACTGTGAAGGGTAGCAGGATATTTTGCAGCATGAGCACCTAGTGCATCATCTGATAATCTATGTAAAAAAACGGATGCAACCTTGTTTTGTATCTACACTGTAAATGTTTGAAATGCATAGAAATCAACAGAGCACATTCCTCTGTCTATGCCCATCTGTCTATTAAGTAAATTAAACCCTCATCCAAAATCCAACAAAACGTGCACCATCAAGATTATTTTAGGGGTCTCAAGTTTTAATAATGTGAAATAAAAGATCATGGATACGCCTGTTATCCAGGTCACTAGATGCAGTTATAATAATAATAATTAAAAAATCCTATAGTATCTTGTCGTGAAAATCCTGAATCTTGTCCCTTCCCCTTGGATCAACTCCAAAAATTTACAGGGTCATATTCACTGAAAGCACAACCTGTCTCCCTGCTGTCATTAAACAACAGATGAATAATGTCCTATCTGTCACAAGATATTGAACAAATCCAGAATCCCTTCATTTATTTGGATTCACCATTAAATTAGATCATCTGTCCCACACCACATGCCCAACGGTCACATGACAAAACTTTTTTTTGTAATTCTGCTAACATACATTCTGCTGAAAGCATAACCCCCTTAGTTGATCTAAACTGAGATCTATTAAAGCTGTATAAGGCTCAAAAGAATCGTTTTCTACATCACATCTTTGCACAAAGAAAACTGGCATTTAGCCATTCTAACAGGTCTAAGGACAGCATGAGCAGTTTTGTAGGTCATTCTTTGATTTTTGGCCAAACCTTTCAGTTCTACTTCGCTTTTATTTTTGCATTAACAAGCGTTGACGTTTACTGAGGTTCATGGATGGTGAGGAACCTAAAACCATACTTTCGGAAACCTTGACTCATCTTTTCACCTCATCATTTAGAAATATATAATTTCAAAATTATTTTTGAATGTTTTCTGTACTTATTCATTTTCCTTTTTTCTTCTTCCTGAAATGAACAACATGTAACTCTTAAAAATTAAGAATGAATCCCTTAAATTAAACCTTCATAGCCTTTTTGACATTGTGAGAATGAGGTCAAAAGGCAAAGACACCTCTACCAAAGGAACCTCACACCCTTTCCCAGCGAGGTGATAAAGACATACAAGTCTTCTTGTAGTTCCACTATGCAAGCCTCTAAGGAGCTAAGTTGAGATCTGGAAGCCCTTCCAGCCCAGGTGTTGGGGGCCCAGAGAGGGGGCCTGACCTCAGCCTGCAAACCTATTGAATATCCATATCAATTAAGTAGCACCAACTGGCCGTAGACACCTAGAGGGCTTTGAGAAAACAGAATGAAAAAGTGAGGACAAAGAATGAGATGAGGTGAATTACTGAGCGAACTGCTGGAACTACCATTTATGACTTTACTGTAAAATGCATTCAAACTGTGCACCTGTGCTAATGGTATGCACAAACACCCCATAACACAAATTTTTCATCATGAAAGATATGAAAGTTGCTTTCTCAGGATGCATTTAGACAGATGGCCCCAAGGCTGCATTCTTACCTCTTACAGGCCTCAATACAATACAAAAGTCATTGATATTTGATACCAATCAATTCATGTGGTCGGTTCTTTCTTTCTGTTTCTGCACGTGTTAAATCTTGGACATCTAATTTACTCCCCTCCTGGGAATCCTCATGACATAGCTCCTCTTGGAAGCCGTCGACAGTAAAGCAGCCAGATCTGTATACATTTCTGACATCTGCATTCCAGCACTGCTCGACTTGTGTTCTCCAACACATGGCTCACAAGGGAGGGCGATCCACTACTATCCACATTTTCTTAGCAGCTTTGAGAGAAATTAGGTCAGGAGTTGAAACAGGTTAAAGGCCTTTTGGGAAAGTTGCAGTTTGGTTTAGTTTCTCATGGTAATATAGGGATAAATGGGGGAATCTATGTCCGAGTCAGTGGAGATAAAGATAATAGATAAACACATGAAACAATAGAAAGAGTCTCACAGAAATGGCCTGACAGATCTGTTTCATGGGAATTCTTGGGGAGGTAAAAAGGAAAAGAGGATGTCACGATAAGAAAGAATGAAGAGATATGTGAAATCCCATAATTCACGGTGTAATGACACCAGCAACTCTTACATGTGGTTGACTCTGAAGTTTCCAAAAGCCTGATGTTTTCATACTGTCTTGTTTTGGCCATTTTATCTGTGTGATGCATTTGTTGGAGTCAGAGTTCAGGCCGAGCTCAGATGAGAAATCAAACAATAAAGCCTACAGAGGTAGTCCAGACTGGGGTCATTGGCATTTTTATAGGCTTTCCTTGGTTGGTGGGGGGCGGATGATAACATCAGAACATCCGCTGTTGGGTCATGATTTGTTTTTTGTTTTTCAAATGTCACAAAATATAAATAAAAAATGGGTACGAACTTTAAAAATGTGAAGTATCTAACAGAATAAGTTGGCCAGGAGGGCTGATTGGCCGATTGCAACATGTAACCAGATCATGAGGGTCAAGTACATTGTGACGTTTCTTAGCACTGCTTCATGTAAAAACAACAAAAAGGGTGTCTGGGCTTCAACTGCAGTCTTAAATAAAACCATAAAGTTGGATCAAGCATAAACATCTACATTTAATTTGCTACATGTGCTGCATATAAAAAAAACAACAACTAATTAAGCCAAGTCAAACAGCTTTCATGAAAAGGAATCAAACGGAGAACAAATGAAAACAAAACAGAGTAAAAAAGGAGGAGAGGGAAATTAGTTTTATGATCTGCAATATCCTGCCAGAAATTTTATTGGCCACTTACACATATACGACCTACCTCCTCACCACAGGCTCTTAAATAGTAGTGACCTTGCAGTGAGCATTATGAACCCCTTGGTCCTCCATTATTCCTGAACATGCTGCTCCCTGGCCCTCCCTGAGCGGAACACAGATGACCTTTCACATTACCGGTATGGGACAGATAAATTACCCAGCTGCTCAACTTGGCCTCACCTCCACATTATCTGTGGCACACATTTGAGTTTGTTTACATGCAGTAAGTGTTTGAATGTGAGAGGGCCATCAGGCAGACTCATCAATTTATATGGCGTATGTAAGCACATGTGGTCATGGATGGGTTTATAGAAGGAAAAGTGTGACGAGATGGAAGAATAACATCCTCCATTAGCCTGTGCTGTAAACTGAGGTGTGAGAGAGGAGAGAGAGAGAAAAGTATACTGTGAGTTTAGAGTTGAAAAGTTGTGTTGTTCTGCAGTGGACATACCCCTGAGGATGTAGTTCTGGTAGTTCTGGTCAGCTTCAGCTCCAACTTTTATCAAACATGTGAGTCCTTCTGCCACCACAAACTCATGCACCAAGTCCTTGTCATCCTGGAAATAGGTCAGCAGTAAAACGTCATCATAAACAGAGACTACACTCCTGTAAGAATCATTTTAAAAATATTAATTTGATTTATTTAAACTCCCACCGCACATTTTTCTTCAGAGTTGAAAATGTGTTTCAGTGAATGTGGCATGCAAATGAAAATAATAACCTGGAATCTGTTACTTTATACTTCACACATTTTTACAATTACCAAGAGTTCCCACATGACACATAAAATAAAGAAATCAACAATATCACAAATTGTATGTTAACTTTAATCAAGGATATGACCAAATCCATAAAAATTTTAAGTTGACAAAATCACACTAATGACGATAATCAGGCTCTCAGACTTGTTTAGGTGTTATATTTTCCAGTACATGTGGCTAATCCTCACATTCACCCTCTACTCTGTTCTTTTCTCATCTATTCTGCAGAATCAATGAATCTATCCTCTATTTTTACATTCAGCTAAATTACTGTGCGCACTGAGTGATGTAACACTGTCTGCAGCCAGTCAAAACAGTTCCTGTTGCTTTGGCCTCCCAAATTCATCCTATATTTTGTCACTGATGACAAAGCCACCTGTGTTTCTCACACACTGACACTACAATACTGCAATGTAGAAGGGTAACATAAAATTGGGTCAAATGGACATTTTATTATACAAGGAGAAAACTCAAAAATACTGTCTGTAAATGAAACCCCACAAAGTTGGTCATAGTGTAGAAAAGTGAACTATTCTAATCTCTTCTGTGCCTGCATAGATGTCTGCTTCTCTCTTTTCCATCTCGTTGTGGTTTAACCCTCCCTCTCTATGGCTGACTGCCTAGCAGGCCAGCCCAGCCCAGCTCCAGTGTGTGAAGTATGACCAGACCTAAACACTCCACAGCTGCCACGAAGGCAGATTCAAGAAAATAATGCTGAGCCAAGTGTGCCTGTGCATGTGGCCACTGACACATGTGAGCACAATATGTGTATATCTTGCATGCTACTAAGTTAGGATATATAGATGCATTTCAAACCATTAAACATGGCAGAAGGTAATTCAGTGCAGAAAATGCTGCAGTTGTGGAAAATGCCTGAGGAAACCATCCATTGTATGGGAATTCATGGAGTCTTGTGATCTGATTCTTTAGTAACAGATTAAAGAGAGGATTAAATACCTGGAAAATTTGCTTGAGGGAAAAGAGGGCTCTTCGTAGCTCTCGTCCAGTGGAGTTGTAGAGTTTTTCTGTACAGAGAGAAAAATCTGCTGTCAGCACACATGTGTTATATTCCTGTAATGTTGTCATACAAAAATATGAACAAATCAATCAGAGAGTAGATTCAAATTCATTATGATGTCTTTTTTGAAAAAGTAAGTGCTCATCTACAACTATTTTAGTGTATAATTTCCACAAAGTATATGTATTCCTCTTTCAAAATCATTTCATTGTGCTCATCATCAGCATCAATTATCCCAAGTAGCTAAATGTGAAAATATTCTGCAAGAAGAATACAAGGCAAAAAAACCAAACAAAAAACTGTAGGAATAACTCAGACATCTGTGGACAGTTAGGGAACAGTGGATGTTTCCTGCTGACAAAGGTATATCTGTAGCTTGCCATAAAAGTCAAGGCAGAAACCTTAGCCAATAGTTACCACAATGGCTGAGAAACAATACACCCATTTATCAATTATGGAAACATCACATAGAAATAAAGGAGATACATGACAGATGCTTTTGATGTGGGCTCCACTGAAAACGATCCTTCAGCGTGCCTTCAGTCTGCCAGAGAGTGGCAGCAGTGAGCACAGTTCCTGGAGCTCACTCATCACTGCTGACTGAACTCTGACTCAGCAAATCCTGCCTGCTAGTGTAGTGCTGCAGATGCAGCAACATGCAGTCCCGTCCAGTGGTGCAGTACACTTAAGAAGTCCCACTTTCTGACAGTCTGTTCTCAGTCATTGTTTTATACTGCGTTTCCCAAACTGCTTATTTGGCACCATTTCTGTTGCTGCAATCGTGGGACTTGTATGATTTATAATTTTAGTCATGAATTCAATACCCAAAAATGCAACTGCAAGAAGCAAATATGCAGACAACACACACTTTATGTAGATATTGCCTTCTCACTCACACACAAACACATCTGCATTGTGGCCATGAGCTCCTTGTTCCTGCAATCAGCAGCTAGTAGTTGCAGCGAAACACGGACACACACACACTGACAATTGGGATTGAAAGCAAAGTGCCTCTTTCCATTGCTGTCTACTTTGCTGATGAACTGAGACAAAGAGAGAGGGTGTGTTTCCATTACTGCTGGCACACACAGACGACTTGCAGACACTGGTTTATTGCTTGCAAGCAGCCTATGTGTCTCTCTTGTGACAAAGCATTTTCAAAGTAAAAATAAATTGATATTACATTTGTGTTTTACCATATTCCATGACACGTGTAAATAACAAATCTATCTCAGGCAGAAAAAACAACATTTATCCCTTGTTTCCCTGCATCTACTTTTGATCTGGTTGTGATCTCCCTACTCTATTTTCCTGTCTTTCTGCTCCTGCTGCACACCTTTCCTGTATTGATCTGGTTATATTCCTCAGTTCTCCCACCCAATCAGCTCCTTTTTGGATTTCTTATTTCATCCACTCAGTCTTTTTACATGAGTAATGCCATGAGTGATGTGGGACTCCTTCGCCTGCCATGCATACTTGTACTTGATAGGACAACAACTTGTAATTGTTTCTTATTTTATAATTGTTATGATTATATTTCTATTGTTATCATATATTATTTACAGTAGTACAATGTGGAAGTAAAGCTGCATATGTCTGCACTTGCAATGCTTTTAAACTAAAATAAACAGCTGTAATTATTGACTTATTGGTTTGCATTTCCTGCAGCTAGCATGAGCTGAAGTCAATAACAATAATTGTGCCAGTGACAAAGTAAGTAAGCTCTATACTCTGGTTAAAGCTTTTTAACAACTGCACCCTCCCCCGCAGGTCAAGAGAGTGCTGCAGTCATTGTCCCGTATCTCAGAGTTTAGATTTATGATCACTAAACAGACAAACTGTCTGTTTAGCAGAGAGATACTCAGGTTTACTAATCAAATCATTACTACACAGAACAAAA
The DNA here is from genome assembly GCA_013358685.1 of Antennarius maculatus. NCBI lineage: Eukaryota > Metazoa > Chordata > Actinopteri > Lophiiformes > Antennariidae > Antennarius > Antennarius maculatus. The sequence goes on from CM023615.1 coordinate 12,632,738, forward strand.
TGGCTTGAAATCTTACCAACAGGTTTGTCAATATGCATTGGTCAAAACTAAATTCATATTATCAAAACATCACAAGGTCAGCAAATAGACATTTATGTGGGCCAAACTGTAAATCATTTTTCATTGCTTTCACACAAAAATGCATTCACTGACCACATTTTCCAAAATCCATGAACTCATTCTCACTCAGTCACACTCATGCATCCATAATCAGGTTTGGGACCAGTATGCTCTTTCTCTTCTAGAAGGTTTAACTGCACTTTGTCAGAGTCAACAAGTTTTAATTAGTTAATAGATAAATACTACCCGGCACTGCTAGACAACCCGTGATGATTAGTGCATGCCCAGAACACACCACAGCACCACAGGAGTCACATATGGACAGGTAGGCTAGAAAAGAAAGGAAGAAGATTTGATTAAAGAAAGCCACTTTATTCACCCCATGGGGACATTATTTTTTCACCTTTCCTATATCTCCTGTTTAATGTGCATACACACACACACACACACACACACACACACACACACACACACACACACACACACACACACACACACACACACACACACACACACATCAGGGGCCTACAAGCACGCAATTTATAATATGGGAGGAAAGAGCGAGGGGCAGCTACATCAGGGTGCACCCAGGTGAGCAGCTTGTAGGGTGTGGGGGAGGGGTGCCTTGCTCAGGGGCACCTCGGCAGTGCTCAGGAGGTGAGCTGATACCTCCCACTGCCAACTCACACTCCGATGTTTGGTCCCACTAGAACCAGTGACTTCCGGTCCCCAGCCTAAGGCTTAGTGAACTGAGCTACTGCCACAGACTAGCATTGCATTTGAATAAATCACAGAGGCATCAATTTACAGAGACCAGTCAGACAATGTTGAAATCCCTTCACATAAGAGGTGAAGAGAGAAAGAGGGGAGGAGACCAAGAGCAGATGCCATTCCTGTAGAACGGGTATATAAAACCATATGTTGACAAAGATTTAGCATAGCACTGATAATCAGTAAGAATGATTTAGCTATGCCTTAACATTTAACAATCAGTACAACACATCACAAGAGAGGTTCATCAATTAAAGATCAACTAAAAGTTAATAGGAATCTGAATTCTGGAAAGTCATTAAAAGAGAGACTTACCCACAGAGATTTAAAGATAAACTCATGAACATCAAAAAATAGTTTAACATTAAAATATTTAATATTAGAAGAAGATTTTTCAATTTGATTCTCGTTTTAAGAAAGGCATTACAGAGCAGCTAGAATAGAAGGAAAATAATCCACAACCTCAAAGAAAGTCACATAACTGTTTAGCAATAGTTTTCTACAATAACTGGGAAAGCAATATTTCATAGGTCTGCTAAATCTTCTGTGTCAAGAGTAAGCTGTTGGGGTCAGACAGGTTGATATTTAACTGATGTAATAGTTAAAGTTGGTTGTTGAAAGTGAACAGTGGAGAAGCAATCTAAATCAGACAGAGTCAGCTTTTTCCACATTTCTCGTGTTTGAAGGTAAATATTCCTGGTCTTTAAAGATAAACTGGCACCAATTGAGGGAAAGTAATGAAGTCTGTCTACCAAAAGTAGAATTATATCATTAAAAAAGCTCATAAAGTCATTACTATTGAGGATTATAGGAATACAAGACTCAACAGAGCTATTACTGTTAGACTGGCACGGTGCTGACAAGAAACCAGTGGTTGTTCTTATTTTCCTCTATTAGTGATGAGTAACTGGATGCTTTGGCACAACATAGTCTTCCAATACAGGCTTGCCAGGAGAAACGAGCCTCCAATTAAGTGGAGAATCATTTTGTCACTGTTGTTTGCTTTAGTTTGGTTCAATGGTTATATGATGGAGCTAATTTTCAATGTACTTTTAAAGCAGTAATTGAGTCTAGGGTTATTCATAGTGAGCCTGGAACACTAACAACAAGATTGTCAATTTGGGAGGGACCAAGGTTAGCATGAGAGAGCATAAAAGACCTTTGATATTTTGAGACATAACACTGAATTACTAACTACTGATGAAATCACTTCTTGAAATATATCTACAGCATAGACCAACATCCAGAGTTGGTATTTTTGTCAAGTGCCATGTATTGACCTGTGTTTGAGTGTGTGTGTGTATTTTTGGGTTTGGCATGTTTCTCTGAGGACCACTATGAAACTGTTAGAAAGCGATTCCAGCAAAACACTAAATGCAGTCCATCTGCAGAAGTCAACTGTCTCTTTGCTATTCCTAGAGGTGCATCAGTTCACACTGATGCACCTCCAAGAGGCCCATCTCTAATGAGAAATAGCTCAGTGGAGATTAGTTCCATACCATTTGGCACAAATATGCACCCCAAACTAAGGGCTTTCTGCACATCACATTTTGGAGAAAAAAAACACTCATTTACACAGAGGAAATGTTTGTGAACCTCAACTTTCAACATCATTTTCACTGGAAACTCTGAAACAACCTGAAACTTAATAGCTCTTGACATTTATCATGGGTTGTCTTTAGGTCAAGGCAAACCTATAGTTATAAGAACAAAGGACAACATGATGGATTTGTCAGTTTGGGTTCTGCAACATTCTGTTTTCTGGGCTCACGAGACACATGATTAAATTTTTACTGGAGTGGATCCAAAACACAGTCACAATAAGAACATTAACAAACTGCATCAGCCAAAGAGCTCTCTATTGCCATCAAAGATGATTATACTATAGTACACTTGTGGCCAATGCGCCAAGCAGACATGCTTCAAATTACTGTCAATTCAAGAAAACAAGACACCATCCAAGTTAAATTAATGCAGGAGTGTAGCTGAGGACAAGACATGGAACTTTATCTCTTTTAGCTTTCCTTCTCCTTTAGGCCTTTACTGACAGTAAAATGACTCAGCAGAGTAATAGTATTTTTGACACCTCATATTGAAGTCCCAAAAAAAGCAGCTGTTTTCTCATCTTAGAAGGCTGGGATGGCCACAGGAATGTAATGATAGGCAATGATGACGATCATAAAAACAATAATGAAAAAGTTAATGTAGAATTGTTAGGTTAGGTTAGGTTATCACATGGAGAAAGCCTCACTAGACACCGGGCACTTACAGACCAAACAATAATACTCCCAGCTGTTCTCTTCCAAAGCCACACAATCGAGCACTAATCACTGTAACACTTGATCTGGACTGAAATAAAGCAAACCTGTCTTGTGCTGCTCCTGACATGTTCTGATGTTTCCTTGTCAATGACAGCACATTCCAGTAATGCTATTTTTTGTGAGTTATTAACCACTTTTAACTTCTTTATCTCTGCCTGTCAATCTCAACCAACAAACAGTTCTCAGTAATTCAGTTCTTCACAGCTTAAACATTCACCCAAAACTGTGTCAATGTAGTCATTTACATTGATAAGTTTCCATCTGCAAACATCTCTGACTAACTTGGTCACTCATTTGTCGGTGTGCCTTCATTTCGAGGGTTTCCTCCATGAAATGAAAAGTATAACTACCATTGCTCAGGCTTCACACAGCAGGCAGACATATAAACCGCATCCAAAAGCACAGCTGGGAATCCCACAAAAACCCTGCTAGGCGGGACATCCCTGCATATACAGCTGTAATTTAAACTGGAGTGAGCTGACAGACAAGAAGACAAGTAAGACAAAACTTGGTATTGTTTCAGTGGTTGTATACTGGAAAGAACAAAGAATATGTGAGATTAGAGGACATGAGCTACCTGGCTGGGAGGGGAAATAATTATTCAGCAAAAAAAATAAATTAAGTGTTTTCATCTGTCACCCAGCATTTAGCCAACCTCATGCGTGCTGGGCTACAATTACTGTTGTTTAGTACCCATTGTAAGTAAAAAAACATAACAAAACATCGAATATGGTTTATTATTCCAAGACATACTTTCACATAACCCTCCACACATGAAAGCAAAGCAACTAATGAGAGAGATTTTAATTAACGTTAGTCCCTGAGTCCTTTCACATAACCCTCCACACATGAAAGTAAAGCAACCAATGAGAGAGATTATAATTAACGTTGGTCCCTGAAACCTGCAGGTTGAGTCCGGACTGAATGTTTGAATCCCTGGTAAAAGACAAGATTGAGCTTTATAAATTGAAACAGATAGTCAAGTTTTCACATGATGTTCGTTGCAAGAAGTCATTTTATTATTTGTTAATCCTCGAAGCGCAACTCCTGGTTTGTCTGAAGTGATGCAGGTTTAATCAGTGATTAACCTGAATTCATGAATTGTAAAAGGCCAAAAAAGCATCACATTAAACCAGAGAACCCCAACCTTAACCCTCCCTGGTTAAGGCAAAGAGCAACCTGTGTTGAGCTGAAAACATTCTATGCCAGGTCATTGCCCAGGAACTTGTCATGTCTAGTTTGGTTCTCTGTGAGAAGTGACAACAGTCTTACTGAGTTTACTCTAACTGACTGTCTGGGATGTGGCATTCAACAATGCCACATCACTGCCTCTCATACATGAGGATAAAGGGACAAATCTTTTAGAATAGAATAGAATAGAATAGAATAGAATAGAATAGAATAGAATAGAATAGAATAGAATAGAATAGAAAGCCTTTATTGTCACTATACATAGTATAATGAGATTTTGGGCAACTCCTCGCAGTGCAATAATTTAACAGTAGAAAAAGAGTAAAGAATAAAATACAAATACAAGTATATACAATCGTTACGCTTCTGATTATTTACAAAGTGTATACATCGAATAACAGGAAGCGCCATGCCCAGCACGGCGTATTGCATGTCCCCGATGAGAAATTGCACAGTATGTGTGCGTGTGTGCGTGCATGCGTGCGTGTGTGTATGTGTTGGGAGGGGGGGTATCAGTGCATGTTTGAGTTTAGGAGTGTAATGGCTTTCGGGAAGAAGCTGTTGTGGTTTATATTTGTCCTCTGATAATTTCACAAGAAATTGTTGACTTTACGGCCATCCCCCATCATGAAACCCTGCAGCACGACAACATCGAAGATGCCTGTGTTTAATTCTTTTTTCCATCGCTTCTGTTTAGTCTTGTAAGGGAAACCTCCAAATTTATGAAGAGAAAACACAAGTAATTAATTTAGACTTGCCAACATGTGTGTGGTGTTATAACATGCTACTTTGTGGACTGCTCTTTTTATCATTTTCTCCCTGAATAGAAACACAAGGTGAGTAATGGGTCATTAAATGCTTGTTATAGCACCCAGATGGAAATCATCGAGTAGAAATGCAGGTAAGATGAGATCATTGATAGCTTGTTGGAGTTTTGAATGCAATGCAAACTGGACAATTATATCAACAGTATACAAGTGTGTGTCCAAGCACTGCAGAATGTGCACACACTAAAACAGGAGGTTTACAAATTTCACAGAGGAATAAAGGCAATAATGAATGTATTCCTGTTTCCTGGAGCTTATTCAAATTCCTTAGAAGTTGTGATGGAAGACATATGGAGGTGATGGTTTGGATTAGAGTAAACTGTGTCAGGCCTCACAGAGTAAAGAAGCCTCTGTCATTAGGAGCAGGATTCCCAGGGAGGCCTGGATGTACCTATGGGCAACAGAGGCTCTAAGCTAATGCTAAGGCATTGAGAGAGTTCAATGTTACCAGAAAAAAAGATGACCTCCCGAAACATGAACACTAACGGCTTAACAAATAAACATTGGGTGCAAAACTATAAAAAGTCTAATGTGTAAAAAGTCTAATGTTTTGTGTGCATTTAGCTATCATTGATATTAACAATTCTACTATGAAAAGTTTAAAAAAATGTGCAAAAATTCATTAAAATTTCGCAAACATGCAAAAACACACTCATTGATTCTAAATTTCCTCCTTGAATTTTTTATCTAGACTTTCTCTGCACATCATCTGGGAGAGCCTAGTATCTCATATCCCACCAGAGCAGTGAGGAGGTCGGGTATCTGTACTGTGACACTAAATCCTGGCAGAGACATTTGATCCTAAGGCATACCACAGGCAAGTTCCAATAAACAGTGCTTGTGTTAGTGGATGGAAATACGGAAAATGGATTGTCACGTTTATGGATATATTTACAAAAGAGTTTCTGTGTAGGTTTATGCTTTTTCTCAGTCACTATTCTACTCAAAGGCACTGATGGCATTTGTTTTTTAGCTTCGAGCAACCTCCCATCGTTCCAACTGTCTTTTCTGACTGTACACCTTCTCAATTTTCAGCTGAGGATGAGCATGTTTTCCAAAGCACTTAATGGGCATCATGTGATAATTATTCTTTGGTTTCTTCAATAAATTGTACATTTAGCAGCCATCAAGATACAATCTGCTAACGTCAGAGAGGAAAAGTCAGGGTGGAATCTGCAGAATTCCAGGCGAGGAGAGAGATGGCAGCAAGGCCAATGTGAGGACAGACAAATCTTTCATTACTGCCTGCCTGTCTAATGAGTAATTCCTTAGCTACCAGGTGGGGAGACCCTTACACCCCTCTCACAGTAAATATTCCTCCTTTTGTCCCTCTTCTTTTTCTGTAACCTACTGCCCCCTTTCATAACCTTGACAGGGTTTCCTCATTCTCGCCACCACTGACACCAACAAGTAGTGGAATGGAGAGCAGGGCAAAGGTATGTTCTCATTCAGCAGATCAGACAAAAGCATAACATAAATATAAGCTGGCAGATGTCAGAGGGATTACTCTAGGACGCTGCTTCAGTGCAGTAAAAGGAAGTCACCATAAAGTTATGGTAACTGCTGAGAGGAATGAAGATGGTTATTATTTTTGTGCTTCTGGTCTTCTAAGGTTAAAGGCTCTTGGTGAAAGGCTCTTTTTCCTTGTGTTGCCTGGAAACAGCTATAGCCAAGAAGCTTTTCTCAGAAAAACATACAGTAAAAAACAATTACTGAAGATTTTAAAAAAGATAAGATGATACGATATGATATGATATTGCACGTGGTAATTTCAACTACTGAATGCTAGCTGTCCTCCCTGCAGAAAGGAGAGGAGTTATGCAGTCTGATGGCCACAGGTAGAAAAGACTTCCTGTGGCATTCAGTTGTTATTTTTGGTAACCTCAGCCAATGGGCGATGGTGTTCTTATTTGATGACTCCTGTTGAGGCGTGCAGGAGGTGAGAGATGTTGTCTTTTATCCCAATCAGTTTCCTCAGTATCCTCCTCTCTGACACCTCCACAAACGACTCCAATTCCTATCCCAGGACAGAACCAGCCTTCTTGATTAGTTTGTTTAGTCTATTTGTGTCAATTGCCTTCAGCCTGCTGCCTCAACTCATCACAGCAAAAAGGATGACACTGGACACCACTGTTAAAATCAAGAAAAGTTTTTTAATATACTCAGACTTTATCAAGAATTTAAAAAAAATCAAAATATAGAGATGGGAGATATCAGAATAACCTCAGTCACTCTCTGCCTACTTCCTTCTCTTGTTCTTCTTTCATTCTTCTGGCCATCTCTCTGCATCTTTCTGTGCTGCCTCTCAGGGGCATGGCAGATGGGTAGAAGCACCAGGGTGAACAATAAAAACAGCTGTGCTGACACCACATCTATTTTCAGATTTTGCTCTAGGAATAGGAAGCTGACCAATATGGAAGCACACCCATCTGTGACAGCATATAATCTATTTTCTATACTAGGTAATTGTCTCCACTTAATGTGAAGACAATGTTTTGATGTGCTCCATAGTCCCACATCAAAACATTGTTTGTTTATTAGTGGGATGTACTACAGCCCACTTTTAATTCTAATATCTTTCTCGTAGACAGTAATATCATCCCCATTTTTTCAGTTTCTTCATTGATGATGAGTTTAAGCACATGCTCATGGAATAACACAACCTAATTCATCCAACACCCAGTCTTATAAGGGCAAGCCCCTGTCAGCAGTTTTGCTCACAACTCATAATGACCAGAGAAAATTACATTCTCCTGTCAGAGACACTTAAAAACAAAATGAAGAATGAAGTCAGTCAGATCTTAATAAATTTCCCAAACTTTACTCAAAATATATATATAAATTGAAATAAATGATCAACTGTTTGCTTCAACTTTAAACATTTCTCTCACAGCATAAATACATCATCTAAAAGCCTCATTAACACAGCGATTATTCAGCTCATAAAATTTTAACTTGGCCACTACATTCTTTTCCAACAGCAGAGACAAAAAGGTGTGGATGCTTTGCAGGGTATAACACATTATTCACTATGTTGAGGAAGCAAACCAATAGTGGGGATTTAATACTGCAAAGTGTATTGTCATATTGTCTAAGAATAAAAAATAAGAAAATAATTAGATGACTTACTTTAACAAGGAAAATTTAAGTTGGAAAGAAAACTTAAATCACCCATAAATACCTGCACCAAAGAAATGCAGCAAATAAAAACTAAAGACGATATTGTTTAACTCAAGAGATAAAAAAAAAAGGTGAAATCAGATATTCCAATGGTAGAAGGCAAAAAGGACTGATTCCATCCTTCCATACATTTTCTTGTAGACGAGATGACCACAATCATCTTGTCTACAGCCACTTCTTCCGTTTTGTGGTTCACTGGTTAGGTAGGGGCTATCCCAACTGACTACAGGTGAGTGGCAGAGCTCCAGGGGACCTGTGACCCACAAGGTGGATAAGCGGCTAAAGATGAAAGGGCGATTGTTTCATTTACAAGAAAATGGATGGATGGATGGATGGATGGATGGATGGATGGATGGATGGATGGTTGACATGCAGATGATGGAAGGTGGGCAGCTCTCACATGGAGCGTGCCAACTGAGCAGGTTGTAGGGCAAAAATGCCTTGCTCAAGGGCACCTCAGCAGCGCTCAGGAGGTGAACTGGCACCTCCCACTACCAGTTCACACTCCAAACAATTCTTATCCACACGGGTTTGGAACTGTCCACCCTCCTGTCCCTCAGTGGACTGAGTTACTACCACCCCCATATTCAGGACAACTTTTGATTTGACTAGAGTGTGTTGTAAAAGGCACAAACTGCTTAAAGTTTTATTGTGAGTTTCATTTGTTGAGCCAAGAGTTGTAGTTTTATGACAAGAACCCAGATTTTGTAAGTAAAGATTATTCTCAGAGTACTGAAGACAGAATTTATCAAAATGCCAAACTGTCTTTCCTTCACATTCACATCATCAAACATCTGTCATTTCTTGGCTACTAGGAGTTTGGGCCATTATCTTTGTTCCAGATTCCCACTGGCACAGCATTACCTGGAGTGGAATCATCAAAAAAGTCGGTGCATGAGTTTGTTTTTATGGTTATACAGTTTTATAGACATAAAAACAGGTTACCATGACTATTCTGGTCTTGAAAATTGTTGCACCTTAGCAATGCCTTTGCTTTGCTAATCAGGGTGTGAGGTGTGATCTGACTGCTGACAAGTCGCAGACCCTGAGGAAAGGTCAAGTCAGTACTGTTACTGCCCATGAAAGCAGCAAGATAAAATAGGCTCATATAAAACACATGCTGTGATTAGACAGGCACTATATCCCAGCTTGTGATGGAGCAGACCAATTAGTCCACTCCTAAAATATACCAAAATGATCTGTCTTACTAAGGATAGGACTGTTTGAATAGCCACTGCTTTGGTCTTTGGCATTGTTTAAATGAAAGCAACTTTAAACTGTAACTGTAAATCCTGTTTCTACTCTGGGGAATAACTGTTTGGCCAACTGGAACAAATTCATCATTAATGTGACTGACTGCTTTCCCTTTAAGTTCATACTGAACAAAGCCAAATAACTGATGTATGAGCACTTTTATTCAGTTTGGAACATATCATAAATTTCCCACTCATGTTAGCACAATTTGATAAGGCTTTACCATTTGTTCTGTGAGCCAAATGGGCATAGTCACCAACCTCCTTTCATCATGATGCGTTTACTTTCTTGTGGGTGTGCACTGAACTTTTCTATTGGCAGATCTTCATAAACTGATAGTGGATATTAGGCAAGAACTGTTGCTCAAAATCTACAGAATCACTAGAGGTGTTTTAAAGTTGCATTGAGAAAGAGAACAAGAAGCTTGTTCCTTTATATTGTTGTGTTAAGAAAAATGCAGCCATATTATAAATACTCAAGCATGCCATTTTCCCTGTTGACCACCTGATTTGGGAAAGTCATTTATTTATTTCTTTATTGTTTGTTTGATGGTTTGTTTGTTTGTTTGCTGCAACAGGTCCTCATAATATCCCTGACATATTCAAACTGGTCTGACTGAATACAGTACAACAAGCCTGGGATCCCTGTACCACAGTGGGCCTGTCTTAGCGAAGGAAGGTAACTACAGCTCAGATCCATCAAATCTTGACATTCACACACCCCCACATCCACATAGATAGCATTAATTCTTATAATGATGAAAGAAAATACAGACTGACTCCAAAACTTGGAGATAGAACATAATAACACTCCCTTGATAGACATGAACACTTTATGTGATCTCACGTTACCCGGGGAAAATCAACAAGAGATAGGCCGATATATTGCGCTAGGCTCCTTGTCAACACTTTTCAGCAGTATGCTGGGCCTCATCCTCATCATTCATCTGCTACATGAGGATCCAGTGTGTTTAGCAAAAAGAGGTCCACAGTGTTTAGGAAACCGAGGAACCCTTCTTGCCACACATGATCCATAATAAGCTTCTTCCACCCTGGATTGTATTACCAGGTAACTTGGCAGTTATGTAGATGAAAACTGTTTACAGTAAATGTTTTAAAGCACTTAAAGGAACTTATCTTTGTATCACTGAATATTTAGGATGTGATTAGGACTAATACTCTTATTTAAAACAAGAAACAGGATTAAGGTACTTAATTCATTACTCCATCAGTCTGACAACCTTTAAGAAGTGTCCATATCTGCAATACACAACAAAGAGGAAATTAATTCTATAATTAAAAGTGAGTGTTTTACAATGAAGCCTTGCCAACTTTGAAGAGACATACCTAGCTTTCAGCATTCAAGACCTGTGAGTATCAATCACAAGAAAATCTGTTTTAAAAACACCATTAGGAGCCAGTCATGCATTTCTACAACGTGACTGTGTCAGAGAGAGTTTGAGCTGGCACACCTTGAACACCCTCAGATTCTAATAGGATAAAAGGGTGCTTTGACTTGCAGCACTACAGAGGATCAGCCATCTTTTGGTGTTCTCTTGCATTTTCTAGCCAAAGCCAGACAGCGTGAAATGAAAAAAAAAAAAGGATGAGCTAGAGCAAAGATGATCTACTAAAACAACACAAAAAGCAATGCCAACAATAAATACCTTAATGCAATGAAAAGATATTTGTGGTATGAAGAACCTCCATTATTTAGGGAGGAAACACATGCCTTAGGATGAGAGGCTCCATAGCCTTCACTTAGCACAAATGAGGTGAGGTGGATATACGATATCTCTTGTTATTTCAATGAGTGGGAGAGTTATTCTATAACTAATCCAAGATTAATGTAATCTGTGACTAAGAACATGAATCTGACATTGTCATACATAACAAAGCTCAGGATGATGGTTTAGCTTAGGTGGTTAGTATATGATTAGAGGCTAACACAGCTAACGCTACTGACACTTTAATACACCTTTACTACCTTATTAATGAATTTGTGGGTGAGTGAGGGTTTTTTTTTAACCTAAAGGTTGTTTGTGTGTCTTCCAAGGGCTTCGTCATGTAGAAAGGTATGGGACTGAGTCCAAAACATGTTATAATTAATGAAATAGAGGTGAAGTTATGAACACTTTGTTGATATATTGAATGCAGGTCTTGTTATAGCTGCATAATGTAGGTGTGTTTACCATTCTAGCCCCTAGAGGTCTCTGTCTGGTATTTCTTTGAAAGCAGAAGTAGAGTTAGCAGGTTTAACTATGCCAACAACACCAGACGCCAGAGAAATAATGCAACAGAAAAAAAAGAGGACCTTGCTCTCTGCACAGCAGGGGGTGAGATTTACGCATGGTTGGATCTACATCTATGGAGACACAGATGTGAAAAAACGACTTTGGCCATTGTGTTGCTGGTATTCAAATCCATTTCCTTGAAGAGTAGAGCAAAAACAAGCCAATAAGCCAAAAACTGCCAACAAGGTCTTATCGAAGCGTCAGCATATTCTGTTTCTTCCAGCATTAATGCAAATTTTGATATAATGTCGTGCATAAATATTTTATAGACTCTTTTTAAAGACAACATTTAAGTGCTTGTACGGTCATTTCCAGTAATGTTTACTTATTGCTGCACAAACTATAACAATAAAGTTTATTGTTACAACTCCTGGATAACCCAATGCTAAACATGCATTTTGCTTCCAATTAGGTTTGAGATACAGTTTGCTTTTTCCGTAAAACCTTCCCATTTCCCAAAACTAACTTCTTCTGTGTTCTTTTACATGTAGTGAATATTAATCGCAGAGCAAATTTACTGAACAATTGTATTATAAAAAAATCTTGGCTCAGTCAACCAACCAAAACGTCCTGGTTTGGACTCTCTTGCACTGCATGACCACACATACCTTTGCACTATGAGTTGCATGGCTCTGCGGCTGCACTGCAGGGTGCAGCTGACCTTCTCCCAAAAAGACGTTTTCACAGTTGTGAAAAAGGGATTTCTTTTTTCTTTGCCCTACTGAGCTGAATACATCACACAAGGAGTGTGATGTATTCTAAATCTGAACACCTCACCTCATTTTCTGTGTTTCATCTTGATTGACCATGGCCTATGCATGAAATCAGCCAGATTCAAATCTTGATAAATATTTATCACCCACATATAAGTTTAGTTACTCCCGCTTATCGTGAAAGGCATATAAAAAAAATTGAATATTGCTGAGATTGGGGTTTTTGCATGTGCGTGTGTGTGTGTGTGTCTGTGTGTGTGTGTGGTGCGTACGTGCGTGCGTGTGTGTGTGGGGGGGGGCACTACGTGGGGGGTTGCATGATCACACATGTTTAAAAACCTTAGCCTAATACTGCAGAACCAGGCACCTCCATATTTTCACTCTAAGCAACTCCATCCCTCCGGTGTTCACCCCTCCTACCTCCACCCTGTCCTGGTCATGTGCCAGTTCCACCAAAACCTTTTCATGTACACCTGGTAGTGGTTAAGCTCAATCACAGCCAGAATGCTGCTGCATGAGACAGGGAAAAGTACTTGAAAAAGGTCCTCTCATATATGCATATACATACTCTTTTTGTACTGCATTTCAGAGTGGAGGCAGATGAATCTAAAGTTCTCACAGTTCTGATCTACATTTTATGCAGGTACAACAGGAATGTGATTCTTCTTTTTCTTTTTTAACAGAGAGTCTGTTATAAATAAGAGTCCTAGAATGAGGTTTGACCCACATTCGGAAGGTGATATTTTGTGACAACACTGAACAGGTTTTTATCATCATAGAATATAGTTGTGTCATACCTGCTGAGAAGTATTTGTGAATTTAAGTACTTTGCAGTAGGCAAACTCAGCATGGGACTGTGTGTGTGTGTGTGTGTGTGTGTGTGTGTGTGTGTGTGTGTGTGTGTGTGTGTGTGTGTGTGTGTGTGGTGTGTGTGTGTGTGTGTGTGTGTGTGTGTGTGTGTGTGGTGTGTGGTGTGTGTGTGTGTGTGTGTGTGTGTGTGTGCGCGCGCTCTGCTCATGGGTCACAGCTTCCCATTGATGTTGTGCTTTATCTAAGGCTTAATGGATGTTGTATTTTGCCGATTATGACTGATTTTCCCCATTCTGGAGATTTGAAATGAGTTTTACTAAAGATTCCAGTGACTATGTTAGACTAGCATTAGCAGGTACAACAGATACTGGGATGAAAGTAACTGCATAATCTCAGTGTTTAATGTGTATAAATGTCTTCATGTTCTCTAAAACCTCTCGCTGCTCTGAAGGCTGCTGTTGCGTCTACTGGACTGTGCTTGCTCTGATCTGGTTCAGATAAACGTGGAACTCTGGAAATGCTGAACCGATCCAGCTGGATCCCATAAAGGCCTCAAAGCAGCCTTTACACTCTGTAAAAGCCTTTGGATTTAACAGGCATACAACGGAACCGTAACCTCTATATATTCTAAATATTACATGATTAGAAAGAAGAGAGGTTAGATAAGCAGACCACAATATACCACACAATTACAAGCGTACAAACACGCTGTGTTTGGACTTGGAACAATGAGGGCTTGTAGATGACTGCTATGATTTGCATACTACTGGAGTACGATGACGAAGAAAGAACACATTTTGCTAAATGACTAAAACAAATATTGAAACTTTCCTAATGACATCCAGAGCGGGAAACAGACATGTTTGCTTGCTATGTCAGGGTAATGGCTGTGCTTTTTCATTTGGTTGGTTTGAAGTTGACTGTAGTGGATGCCTTTGATCATAGAGTGAAAAGAGAGAATATTTTTTTTAATTGTTGCTCATATAAATTTTCTATGATTGGACAGAGACACGAGACCTGATGACTATATTATAATATACCACACTAGCGGGAACCCGTGGAAATCCCACAATAAAACAATATCAGACTTCATACCAAAGATATGAAAACAAATGTATTGGTATTATAAACTAAGCGCACCCATCACAGAGTTCTCCCACCAGCAGGCAGCACATCCTGGTCTGACCCAGAACTGGCGTCGGCACGAATGAATGAATGAATGAATGAATGAATGAATGAATGAATGAATGAATAAATAAATAAATAAATAAATAAATAAATAAATAAATAAATAAATATACTTTATGACTCATAAAGAAAGAAACAGATGAAAAAATAGCCAACTGTCAAGCATGTCTATCGACGCGTCTTCGACGTGGAGCTGTTGTACGTCAGAAAATAGCCAGTTTTAACTGTGTGTACATGTAAACATGGGTCACACGCACTAACGTCACAGCGGTTTTCGTCGCAGGGAGACGCCCCCCGGATAAAAAAAGTTTCAGTTACAGCATCCACACGACAACGCAGACCCAGTGTTTTCGTCCCGGATATGGCAGATGCACTGTGATTGGTTGGGCGGTAGTGGGTGGAGTTAAAACGTCACAGAGTGAGGTTTTCAAGTGAACTTATTCAAATATATAGGTGGGGGAGATTACTGTACCCCAAAGTTTCACAAGTTTTAAAAGAGCTCATTTAAAATAAATCTTCTTTACCTTTCGGACTCTCCCTTCAGGAGTCGCCACAGCAAATCAACATAGGTTTAATTTACATGTTTGATTTGAAAAAAGTTTTACGTCGGATGCCCTTCCTGACACAACCCTCTGTATTTATCCGGGCTTGGGACTGGCACAATAAGACACAGGCTTGTGCCCTCTTGCAGCTACATCGGCTCATTTAAAATAAATATGGAATCAAATATGTTCCAAAATTTGGAAAATATCTGTATTAGTCACAACTTCAATCTTACATTGAAAGTACATTGTGCTGTATTTTTTTTTTAATTATTATGTAATAAACAAGTGCAGTCATGTAGTGTTGCTGTATTTTGATATTAGCTTCTGCAGGCTTTACTTTTTGGGTATGTTAACCTTTTTCAGCTTTTTTCATCACTTTCTGTAGTAAAACTTCAGAAAACAAGGAAATGTCTTGTGTGCTAGTGTGAGCATGGCATCTTCCAAACACATAGAGGCGTAAGACTGGAATAACTAACATGACATTGTCAGGTGTAATTGAAAAATTAGTCAGTAAGATAAAACAGCTGGACATTGACCTGCATGGACAAGATGCCAGTTTATCATAGAGCTACACATAGACAATCAACTGTTCTCACTCTTACTCATGTCACCATGAGCCACCATCTACAGCACGTTTTGGTGGTAAGAGGAAGCCAAAGACCCCAGGAGCAATAGAGGGTGAATGTGCATCTACAGGTGGATTTGAGCCCAGGACCTTCCTGATGTGAGGTAACAGCACTACTCACTGTCTCACCATGCTGTCCCTCCTCATCCTGCTCAGAAATATGAACTTACTACTTAATCAATAGCTTAAAGGTTAACAAAATTCATGAAAAATATCATATGGTACTGATTCAGCTGAGATGATCGAAAAGACTATCCTGAAGGAGTGGGCTCCAGTCAGTGGCTTTTTCCTCTTTAAAAAGTGACCTTTGACCCCCTGATATCAACAGCTCCTAAAAGCTGGCTGCCTCATCAAGAGCTACTTGTCCACTTGAGAATCCACAGGGGAACACCCCCCCCCCCCCTCCACTGGAACAGTAAGTCATTTGTTACCAGTAATGTCAGCAAGGTCTCGGACTCCTGTATCTCATTCTCAACACTTTGAAGGGATTGACTGAAACATTTTTGATTGAGAGTCAGTTTTTACTCAAGAGGGATTTCATCAAATCTTTAATGGAGGGACTAGTGACAGTCTGATATTACACCAATGTATTCAGCTGCTGTCAAAGAGCGTGATCATGTCGATATATGATTTAGAAACAATTTAGCTGTCATGAATAGCTGAGTTTACAGATGTGACAACTTAAAATTTGATACTTTATCTCCGATATATCACACATGCAAAACCTTAAAATACTGCTGGTTAACCCTTGAGCTGGGTAATTTGTACCCTTTCATCTTAACGCTGTTGCAGCTTGAAGCCACGCAGTGTCTCATCATCTACTTTCTGTGAAAAAAGCATTTACGTGAATAAAAAAACAATCTACCTTCCCTACTGTCCATGTCAAAATTTGTAAAACTGCAGCTGACTGAACACTTTGTGTTTGAATTGCGGGACAGCAAGTCTGTACTTAGCATGTTGTTTTTAGCCCGTCTTAATGTCTTCCATGTCTAGGCCTATTTGTCTCTGGGCTGACTTGGCCACATCAGTGTGGAGCTGGGAGGAGTCAGCATGTGTGATGTGTGTGACAGCTGAAAGTCTGGTTCACAGAGTTGCCTTGGCTCAGTCTGTCACACTTGCCAATGAGTGGGTGAGACTTTGGTTTTAGCTCATATTTGTTTGCACCAAAGCATTTGTCTAACACTGATAATTATATGCAGTAAGTAGAGAAAATAATAACCTGACACTTATTTCATGTTTCTACATGGTGGTATGTATTTGAAAAAACTATTCCGGTAGAGAAAGGGAATGAGGTGTAGTTGGGTTGGTGGTGACAAAGTAGGCTGGAAGACCTCACTGGAGGTTGAGGCTCTTGATGTCGGTCTGTTTGACAGCGAGGTCACACTGAGTCCCCCCAATGTTTATCCAAACTGCCAAGCAGAGAGTTGGAACAGGTGAACTTTGTTTACCATCACTGTGAGGTAAAGCTGCAAGACTTTAACTGAGTGTATAGCTCCTGTTTTATTGCTTTAGTTATTACCATGTTTTAACAATATTTTTTTACGTTATTCGTGAAATGTCTGTTGCAGGCTTAATAGATGAAAAGCAATGAAGCACCCTAAAAGGGGAAGCTAAGCTAAGCTAAGCTCGTACATCACTCGCAGACAAACATAGTCACACCCCCACTGGTGAGTAGTTTAGAGTTTCCCAAACTCTAAACTACTCACCAGTGAAACAGATATCTTCTGGAAAACATATGCATGTAGGGAGAAAATGCAAATTCTACAGACAAATGGTACTGGTCTACTTCAGCTGGAATGAGGAAGTAGAAATTGTTTTTTGGCTGTATGTCAAGAGCACCACTGCTATGTCCTCATACTAATTAGGCTGCCGTTCATTGTTGATCAGTAATTAATACTGGTGTCTGAAAAGCTCTAATACCATGAGATGACTTTCATTAAGCGACAACCATAAGAAATGCTGATACTTGATCTTTTTTTAAACATTTTTTTGGACCATGTCATATGAGCAACTTCATTAATGTACAATTTAAGTACTGCTTATTCTAACAGGTTTTTCCAACTGTAAGTTCCATTCAACACGATGCTCCACCAAGCCAGTCTGCTGAAAAGTCAAAAACAACAAAGACAATGCTGTTTCAGTTACATGAACTACCACGGGAGAGTTTTAAAGAAAATTTGTCTATGCTGTCATGTTAATGTGAATGGCCTGAAAGCCAAAGCAGCAGAAAATTAGAAAATGACAGGGAAAATATGAAAAATAATTGTGTAAGAAAAAATAGAAAGATTACACTCTTTAAAATACCCAACAGAGAAAATGGCAGCCTCATTTATTCATTAGTTCATGGAAACAAACCAAATGTGACCACACAACTATTTGTGACCACAACAGTACAACAAACAAACACAAAATACATTAAGAAGAAATGGCGAGATCACATTCAGAACAGTTTACAGACCCCAAATAGCAATAAACTCCAGGATATCAAGCCAACAGATGAATTCAGTTTTTGTGAATAGAATTGTTGAAGCAGTGCTGTTTGCCAGAACCAGCCTACATACTGCATGGTTCTTTGGTGCAGAACTGTGTCCTTATTTGGCACATCACTTTACTTACTGCAGGAGATTTACTGTATTTGATTTCAACTTTTTAATTTATAGTGAATTATTGAAGTAATTTAGGAATCTGATTTTCACTGCATTTTTGAGGGAGTTTTTGTCCCGTCATCTTCCCTCTAGACATCACTGTATTCCCAAACAGCTGTTCTCATGACTGAAACAATACAAAGGTCTCTTTCAATAATGTAAACCGTGAGGTCCATTATCATTTGATTCTGCTAACATGTTTGTGTAATTTCTTGTCTCTAAGCTGAGATGTAGGAGTGGGTGACTCCGGGCTTGTCAATGGTGTTACTGGAAAATAGGTATTCACACCACTTTAATTAACACATGAACCTTACCGACTTGCATCACTGTCAAATTATTACATCAATGCATCCATTTTCTTGTAGATGAGAGGCAGACTTATCCCAGCAGACATACTGGTAATAGGCAGGGGCCACTCCGGGCACAACACAGGTGCAACTTGGAGGAAAAGAAAGACACTCACTGACACCCATACAATCACAGCTATGGGCAATTTGTTCTTCACTTGAAGAACATGTTTTTGGAGGAGGGAGGAAGTCGGAGAACCTGGAAAAAAACCATTAAGAAATGGGCAGAACATATAAGGAAGGACTCAATGACTCAAAAAGGACTCAAACCCGAAATCTTAGATGTGAGGCAACAGCACAACCCACAGCGCCACCGTACCTCCCCCATTATATATAATTTAATGCCTGAATCAGCTTCTTAGGTAAACTTGAGGCTTGTCCTTGCTGTACAATCCCTCCTGCCCAAAGTCAGTTGGATTGGGCTCCAGCACATTATCAGTTCACAATCACAGTTCCTTATCCCCCCGAGCCCATTTAACTAGATGTTTGTCAACTAATCTGCAGAACCTAATAATTCATGTATTTGTGATTTATAATGGCTGCAATAAAAGAAACTACAGAGAATATTAAGCACATATTTAGTCAGGGGTGTAAAAAACAGCTGTTTAACATCAGCATTCAAAAGCACATGGAAACAACCCATAGTTAGAAAGGTATAGAAGAAAATGGTACACATAAGATGATATGCACAACTACAGCACAAGTTGGAAATGTCCTATTACAGGGCTGTGATCAATGTTAAGGTTCAATGACATATACGCCAACACCCATAAAACTTGAACAGTGATTTGGTTTGATAAGTCGTTTTCACCATGTCCCTGCATGTAGACATCCCATGTCAGGCATGAAGAAATATGAGTGATTTTCACAGGGGCCAGGTGCACCTTTGATGGCAAAGCCCCCCATTCACACAGCAAAACAAATCCAAGAGCAGTTTTACGAACACTAGGTTGAATTCCAACACCTCACCGGTTAGATTTCCTCATATGCACAGCTCAGTTTTACAGCACTCCTTGGGGAATAAAGTATAATAGAAGGGCTGAAAATGGATCAAGTCATTCTCACATGTCGGTAATCAGTCATCGATCGTATTACAGGTCTTTTTTGTTCTCTTTTTAATAGCAACTAAAAAAAAAAACCCGTCAAAAACTGTTAAGAGGTGTTTTCCATGAGTTTCTTTTTAAATAGAAACAAGATCAATTTGGAGTGACTCTTTGGAAAAGTTTTAAGCAATAAAGTATTTGTCCAAATTTGGACACAACTGCCATATGTAGACATTACGCAAAACTCAGTAGTGCTCAACTGTTTTCATTCACTTTGCCCATTTTCTGAGCTTTACAGAGAATGACCAAAACGCTAGCAACATGCTGAAAAGACATCAACTTCATATCCCCTAATGGCCCAGTTTAATTGGTGGTGGAACGCTGTAGCTTAGCACTTCCACTGAGAAAACCCAACCTCATTCAAGGCATGAACAGAAGTGTTAGCAACTTCATGTATCATTTGTCAAGTGTGACGTGGATAGCATGTATGATGTTACATAATACTTTTTTTATACCTTAAGTCACAGCATGAGGTTATTTAGGACCATTTATAGAAAATTGTATTCCCTCACACTTGGGTTTGCGCCTTTCCAGGTTACTACTGTATAAATAAGTCATCATACACAGAGCATGCCGCTAAAATAGTCAACTGGAGTTAGGTGATACAGCTGGGGGATGCTCTATATATGTGAAAGGAAAGTGAGACCTGTCTAGACCTGGAATTCACGCGTTAGATCAAAAAATAATTTAGTACCATTGCAGTAACTCACTGGCTGAGAGGTTAAAACAGATGGGGGTCATGCTAAATATAAAGACAAGCACACGCAACACCAGTAGGTAAAAATATTGCAACAGACATATGGGGCAGATAAGATTGGGTGAGGTCCCCACAACAATATCCCCCATCGATGCTCAGCTCTTCTTTAAAAGGTAAATAGATAATGACAAGACCCTCTGTTCATATTCAAGTCACTCTTTCAGCATTAGTCTTTATCAAACTGAGAATATCTACTGCACCATTAGCACAGCTGACATGATATTTTCATCAAGCAAGAAGATCAGGTGACCCAGCCTTTGGTCTGGTGATGATAAGAATATGTATGTATGCATATATGTATTTTTGTTTAATGATGTTTAACATTTGGTAAAGCTCAAGATTTAACAGTCAATCTAATTTGCAATCTTGTTTTGATCTTGAGCTCAAGCTACAGCAGTAGTGTAAGAATGAATGAAATCGCAGACATGTGGAGATGTAATGACCGTCCTTTGCTGTGCCGCTGGCTGAGCCTCAGAGACACAGCATGGTGAGGAGCACCAACATCCACAGGAGCTTAAAGTAGAGCTGCAACCAAAGGAGCCGGATGGATGGATGGACAGATGGGTTTGGCTCCTTTCTTTTTTACAGTTGTACCTTCACTTTTGAGTCCAATTCTTTACATGGCCAAACTCATAACTCAGTTAGTTCATATATCAAATCAAATTTCAAGTCAGTCAGTCAGTCAGTCATTTTCAAATTACCACCGCTGTATCCGCCTTAGCGGGTCACAGGGAGCTGGAGCCTATCCCAGCGGCATAGGGCGTGAGGCGGGGGACACTCCGGGCACGACACCAGTGCAGCACGGCAAATCAAATTTCCCCACTGAAATTAACTGAAATGCCATTAATCTGTTCAGTCATCTACAACAGCATCCCATGTTTTGGATGGGTGCTTTTAAATAAGAAAAATGTACTTACAAAATATTGTGACGATAATATTTCTATTATACTATATGTGGGTATTTTGCATATGTATTAAAGTACCATATAACAAATATTGTATAAAACAATAACAACCACAACAACAATAATAACAACAACAATAACAACAACAACAATAACATTAATAATATTGTTAATATTAATAATAATATTAATAATAATAATAACAAAAATACATCCCAAATGTGCCAGAGAATAGACAGATGTGTCAAAACAAATGAACCTCAGCCACTGCTAGTATCCAGTCACCTTTTCTTGTAGAGATAGTAGTTAACAGCTGCAAAAATTGGGCAAAACTGCTATACTGTATCGGTGCATCTTCATTAATCACAAAACATGTCATACAATGTAGCATTAAAGTAAATAAAGCCAAATATGACCTTAACTGAAAAGATGTATTTGGTGTCGGAGGATGTATGACTTGACCTTGGTCCCAGAGAAAGCTGGGTTTCTAAACAAATAGATGAATTTACACTCTTGAATTTACACTTATGCAGTGCACGCCATAATAAATAATAGGATTAAGTTCAGATCACGTTCAGAAATTCAGGTATCAGACTCATGTAGCAGTATACTGTGGTATACTTAATTACAGTGTACATTTTTTGGCTCCACATAGGATAAACTACCAGATATGCTCAAAATGTATGAACATATATAATAAGAATAAGATAAACTCACATCAAAAGAAGACCATAGATCTGATGACAAACTGTCTGTGCCTGAGAGCCTTATGAATGTTTCATTATAGCAGAGCATTCTGCTTGCCAAGTCAGGAAATGGCCATGCTGTTTTGATGAGACAAACATCCATAGAAATTCAGCATTTCTGCAGGGTGCTAATTTGTCATGCCCCGCCACAACATGCACAATAATCTATAGGAGACCTCCTGTTGGCTTTTGGGGGTCATTATGAAGGGAAAATCACAGCAATATAGACAGACAGAATGAGATGAATTCCTGCATTAAGTGGATGAGGCCCTTCTCACTACAGGACTTGGGTTACATTATAGCCTACTACACATATGGAGCTCTTTGTTCCACATTCCCTCAGCTTGTCTGTAACACAAAAAACCAAAGTGTTTCAGCAAATAGTAATGTCTGATCTAGGAGCAAGGAGCTAAATGTCAGAGGATAATTTCTCATTTCACTACATTTAAAACATGGCTTTTTCCTGTTGTTCAAAACTGTCCCATGAAAGACAAGGTGAAGTTTTTCTTACTTTAGCTCACACATAGTCCTTTGATACTTGATCAGTTGTTGCCCTTCTGCTAACTGAAACTCATCTGCAACACAATGTCTCCATCTTTCCTTATTATTAGAGAGGCTGGGATGTCTAGCTGACACTGGGCTCCATGCTCCTAAGTTTCTGTGGATTCGACACTTTCCAAAGATAATATGGGCCAAAGATTTACACTCACGGGCGGACTGAGGCCCCGCTGAGGCAGCCAGCCTGATGGGGAACAGACAAAAAGGTGCTGGCTCAAGACTTCTAAGATCCAGAGTGCTGAACTGAGTGATATGTTTTTTGAGATCTATAGTTAGGTACTCTAAATGAGGGAAGCAGGGACCAAAGCAGATCTTCTTTAAATACACTCAGAGGATAAATAACCAGACACAAGATACTCAGCTGGCTCAACAGTGTCATTCCAATATTGAGGAATAATACAGATATCATCAGATATCAAATACAATAGATAAATCAAGTGCATGTATAAGAGCAGCTCATCATCTTACTATAACTCTTCACTAATAACTGCTGTTACCTGGTAGCTCTGAGTTTCATGTAAACGTACATGTCCCCAATAAATTTCCTTTCATTGAGAGGTAAATTGAGACTTTCAGGAAAGCCTTGTCCCTCTTAGATGGCCTGGAGGGCCCAGCCCGGTGGTGTGCAGTCATATACCACATTACGTCTTAGCAGGAGAACATTCCTACGCGTCTCTTTCTCTCCCTCTAAAACCATCTTTCTCGATTTAGAAATAGGGGGCATTAAAAGCGGTTTAGCGCAAAAATATAGGGCAGCAGATTAATGCAAAATTAAGCCATAAAACTCTGACATATGTGAAATGTCCCAGACTGGGAATGAAATATCATTTCTCCTTATTCGGGAACTTTCCACAGGAAGAAATACAGAAGACTGAATTCCACTTAACCTCCCTTTTCTCTGTGCCAACAAAAAAAAAGTGTTTTACCATTACCTAACAATCTCTCTGGGGGGAGTAGGTATGTCCAAAAGGTAATGTCTTGGAAGGAAGTCAACACTACTCATGCCAAAGAGTCACTTTGAAATATTTTATTTTCAACTATACCCTCTTAAACACTGCAGAGGATGGCAGAGGGCCACAATGATGTTATGGCTTCAGCATTCAACGTGGCTTACAGGAGCTGTAATTGTGTCTCTTCTCTATAAATCATTTGATGTTGACAGGGGGTGGTCCTCTGGCCAGTCAGCTGACCCCTGCCAGCTGACCTTAGAGGTGACAGCTTCCCTCAAGCGTCAACCCAAACAAAAAGGGGTGCAGCTAGCTAGGGAGGTCACACCAGCCTGAGTCACACCAGCCCTTTCATCTATTCTATAGCATTAACAGAATCAGCATCCTCTAACCAGACATAACATGCAGTGAGAAGGGGAGAGAGTGTGTATCAATATGTGTGGGTAAGACTTTGGGAGTGTGGGATAATTCTTGTGAGCTCTGCAGTGGGTTTCACCAGGTGGCCTAGAGGGTTAGACGGGGTTGACCCCAGTTGACCCTAGCTATCTGTTGTCAGAAGTAGGAGACCTACCCATAGCTTGTCAATGAATACCAGGACAATGTGGCAAGCCCCTCATGTATGACAGTCCTAGACAGGGGCTGAAATGGGATACGTACTTTTTATGGTTCTTTTGCTTATGCAAACACGCATCAAGAAACCCTCAAAGCATCAATATTATAAAGAAAACATCAGCATCTCTATCCTCAAGACTGTGTTTAAATTGCAAACTCATTTAATCATGGTCCAATCTCACTATTATTATTGTTAAGTTGAAAGAAAATATCACATGGCTACAAGGCCCAACTGCTGTCAACCCAATCTGCTGCTGATAGATATCAAATCTTGGATGTAGTCCAACAATCTTTAAATAATGCGATAAAAACAGACAATAGCTATTTCAAAGAAGTTTCAGTTTTTTTCTCACTGTCAATTATCACACACTCCGCTAATTTCCAAAAAATGAGTATGGTGTCACCCATGACAGTGTAGTATCTTGACACACATTAATAAAAGTCGTTTCTTCCATACTACGGGTCATGGGTCTTCTGGAACCTGTCCCAGCTGACTACATACGAGAGGCAAGGTACACTCCAGACTTGTCGCCATTGCACCAGGAGCCCCAGAAAAGACAACCAACTACTCACGCACATACTCATTATCATCATCTTCATCCGCATTATCCAGAGTCGGGTTGTGGGGGCATCAACTTTAACATAGAACCCCAAATTTCCCTTTCCCCGGCCACATTCACCAGCTCTGACTGGGGGATCCTGAGTCGTTTCCAAGCCAGTGTTGAGATATAATCCCTCTACCTGGTTCTGGGTCTGCCCCGCGGTGTCCTCCCAGCTGGACATGGCAGAAACACCTCCCTAGAGAGGTGCCCCGGTGGCATCTGAAACAGATGCCCAAATCAGCTCAGCTGACTCCTTTCTATGCGAAAGAGCAGCAACTCTACTCTAAACCTCTCATGAATAGCAGTGTTTCTCACGCTATCTCTAAGGGAGACACCAGCTACCCGCCTGAGACAACTCATTTGTGTCGCTAGTACCCGCAATCTCGTTCTTTTGGTCATGACCCATCGCTCATGACTATAGGTGAGGGTAGGAACGAAGACTGAACAGTAGATGGTGAGCTTTGCCTCTTGGCTTAGCTACCTCTTTGTTGCAACAGTCTGGTAAAATGACTGCAATACCGCTCCTGCTGCCCCAATTCTACGTCCAATCTCCCGTTCCTTTGTTCCCTCACTCATGAACAAGACCCTCAGATACTTGAACCCCTTCACTTGAACTCCTTCCAGCTTCCTGCTAAGGACCCTGGCCTCACATTTGGAGATGCTGATTCTCATCTCCACCGCTTCACACTTGGCTGCAAACTGGACAAGTGAGCGCTGCAGGTCACAGGCAGATTTTGCAAACAGGACCACATCATCTGCAAAAAGCAGCAGAGCAATCCTCAGCCCACCAAACTGCAAACCCTCCTCACCGCGACTATGCCTCTATATAATGCCCTTGAAAGTCACAAACAGACCAACACCCACTTGGAACACGTCGGACTTACTGCCAGGATTTGGATGGTCTGGATGGGCAAGCTCCCAAGCCCCTTCCAGGATCCCTGCAAGAGTAAGGAGCTGGTCCGTTGTTCCACGACTAGGATGGAATTCACATTGTTCCTCCTCAATCTGAGGTTCAACAATCAGCTGGACCCTCTGGTCCAGCACACACTCTCTTACGGAAAATTTAGATTGATCAATTAAACTTTTATGTCTTTGGAGGTGGGAGGAAGCTGGAGAACTCAGAGAGAACTTTCACAGACATACATATAAACTCCACACAGAAAGGACCTGAACCTGGAACCTTCTTGCTGTGAGGCAACAGTCCTACATCCTGCACCATAGTGCCATATTGTCAAAAAATCCTTCATTAAATTATTACGCTGTTTTTTTTTCTTTCAAGGGACAATGACTTAACAAATGATTATGCACACACAGCAGAGGGTATCTCACAGCTAGAGCAAAACATTAATTAACTTTAATGAATATATTTTGGTGAGCTAGATTGTACCTCCTCTGAGATAACAATAAAGTTTGAAGTTGTGCCCTGCCAAATAAGTTTTGCATCTGTGTTAATAAAAATCCAGACTGTATATTGCATATTAATTGTTATGCAACAGATAAAATGGAAAACTTTGAAGTTTAATGTTTCCTCGAGCAGAAACAGAGGAAATCATATTTCCTTCCTTATGACTACTGCTCCTCTTGACCTCCATGGTATAGCCATCAGGAATAAAACTAAAACTGAACCTGAGACCAATATCTGGGTCACAATGACATACAGTACATGATCATATTATTTCATTTAATGGCCAAAAAAACTCAAAGTTTTCTCTTCACTTTATTGGCCCTGCATCCACTTATTCTGTTTCAAATTAGCTTGCTAGACACTGTGCAATGCCGTTCTTGTTACTCATCCATATGTCACTGTCACTTCCATTACCAATCACCGTGCAAACACTCTTTGCTAATGCAGGTTAATGAGAACAATTCCTAAAAAAAAGGTAACAATGTCTATGATTTGAGGCATCTGGAGCAGCTGGGAATGAGTTTGTTCTATTTTCATTTCTTTTTACAAGTTAGGTTAATGTTTAGCATTCACACAGTGTGTGAGTATTAGTCCTAATGCTGGCTATTGGTGACAGCTCCTCCGTGACCTCCCTCCAGAAGCAATCACCCTCAAGGAAACACTGCAATATGATACTACTTTTGTAAAACCTTGGTAAAACTGTTGTTGACACAGAGTCAGAAACATGATGGAATTCTAGTTTGTGGTAGTGTATGCCTTTTAACTTAAAGGTAGTCAGCTAACACCCTAACCCCCTCCCCATTATCATCCAATAATGAAAGACAGAATGTAAAACAGAATAATATATCTATTTTAGTCAATTCAATATGTTTTTCTCTAGTGTCCAAATGACTTCTCTTTCTCACTCTGTGTGTGTGTGGGTGTGTGTGCATGTGTGTGTGTGTGTGTGTGTGTGTGTGCGCCTGCACGTTTATGTGCTTGTGTGTGTGAAGAGCAAATTCTGAATGAAATCCCATTCAGCTTCTCTCAGCTTTGTGTTGAGCTTCACCAACACAAAAGGCATTCATCACGAAGGGAGAGCAGCCACTGGTGTCATTGAATTTTGAGGTCCAGACGCTGAGAGAGATTCAAACATTTTTTACATTTCTAAACACAGAGATTAAAGGCTTATACGCATGCTTTAATCTTATAAACAAGAGGTTCAAGCAAAACATTTTAGCCCTTTGTGTGTTCAATGATCCTTAAATGACCGCAGAGAAAACCACCACACAACACTTATGAATAGATCTCAATGGATCACAACAACATGTGATAGATTCACTGAAAGATGAGAATTAACTTCACACAGCTTTAACCACAACAATAAAGTAAATATGGTTTGCCTTCCTCACGACTTCAGGACACATCACTTTGGCTTACACCGACAAGGATTTTCACTCCTCTGTATAGCTCATACTAAACAAATGCAGACAGTGTTTTATTTCACTCTGTTTATTCAAATGCAATTCATGCTGAGTTACCCCCGCTCCCCCAATCTAACAATATATTGTTCGATTCATGAACTTTCCGCTCACAAACTTCTTCTAGTTTAATCAATGCAATAGCGTCCTGCAGTTGCAAGACACTTCATTTGCGTCACATAATTCAGGCATAATCATGGAATCCTCTCAACGCCAGATAGAGCCTTTCTGATTGGTCAACATACCTGAACCAATTAAGCAGACCCTTAGCGGACATTAAGATGCATAAGAGCCTCTTCTGTGTTTCCTTTTCTTTTTCTTTTATTGCAAGGGCATAACAAAGGTTGTCTGATCTTCCCTTGCTCTGTTCCCCATTCAGAGCAATGAGTGAGTTACATGAGTAGATCCTCCTGGTGCTCAAAGTGCAATCAGCCCACACAATCGGGAATGTAGGAGAGATGAGGAGAAAGAGTGTTGATAACTTCTTAAGTTAAAGTTTCAAATTTTTTGAATATGTCTGCTGAAATAGGACATTTAATGCCACCCTGTACACATATTTGAATTTTGTAACTTATAATTATCATATCAGCATCAAATTATGTTGAAAATATCATCACAGCTTTTTTTTTTCCCCAAATCCCTCCCTGTGTGCAGTGTGAATTGTTAGGTCAGCAGTAAAAAGGATATCATGTTTCATTAAAGGTCCACAAGGAAAAAAATTACTTATCCCGCCTGCACCGACTGGAGTTAGATCAGATGTAGAAATAACAGATCTTCCTGGCTTTGGCTCTTGAACAGGTACCCCAGATGGTCTGCCTAATTTTTTTGATGGATGACAACTTGTTTATCAATATCCAGAATCACCCCACAGGTGTGTATGATGTCTTTCTCTACTAGAGGTCACACTATTTTGAACTAGAACATGAGCAGATGAAAAATCATTAACACATCACCACCAAATGCCACAAACTTTCTAACTTAGCCAGAACAGTCAGCCTGAGCATGCCTGATGTTTCTATTGGCCAACAAGCACTAACCGCAATGCAATGTGAAGCATGGGAAACCACAGGTGTTCGCTGCAGTGCTATGCAGAGTTCAATCATTGAGATTCAAAATGGAATATCATTTATCACAAAACATAACAGTTACTGTTTTTCTGATGAAACCGGAAGGAAGATCTCAAGGTTCCTCATCATAGTCAAAGGATGTTAAGGCAGAATGAAGAAAAAGACAACTTTCCCCACTTTTGGTTTCGTAAAATAAGTTAACAGAGCAGGGACATCATAACAACTACACTTTTAGCTATGGAAGACGAAGGAACCAAGGGTTGATATGAAAATATTTAGATGTCAGATATTCCCTATATTGTATATGTATTAAAAGTAAAAAACCCAGTGCCCAATTTAGATATCATACAAAACAGACATTCTTCTAAACAAAGACCTTAACAGGTTATGTCAATCTGTATTTTCACAGCTGATGTCAGCTTTGAGACTAAATCAATCACCACACATGAATATGACAAAAATCGAATAAATCGACCTTCAAAGTAAAACAGTGATGCTAAATGATTCAAAGCAAGCCAGCTGTGGCAACACGGCTTCATCCAAGGTGAGAGATGAAATAATAATGCTGTGTCACAGACTGCTAGATGACTGACAGCTACCACAATGAAAAGTAGAGAAAATATCAGATGTTTTGGTTCTCTGAAGCAATTCTCAAAATATCTTGACAGGAAAGGAAGAGAAATATTTCTGCATACAGACACTGACATTAAAGCTAAAGGAGAAAAAAAGGAGCTAGGGATGTGCAAGGGAGTATGTGCGATGGAATTTCATGACACACAATGGTTTGGCTGAAAGCCAGTGGGGTACTAAGCTTTAGGTCAGGGATTTTCTTTGGTCAACACTGGCACTTAAATTCTTCCTGCCCATATCCTATGACCACAACCACAAACTCAAATATGACAGATAATGAATTAAGCTCTGTTAAGCCCAGACATGGCAGTGGTGCAATATGTGCATGTGAACACAAGTATACTGGTAAAATAAGCCCAAAATCCAAAGAAAACCCTAAATTAATTAAATCCAAGCCTATATCAATATTAGTTCAAAATTAAAAGTCACATTACCAAAAACAACTAATATCTGGCTTAGAGTTGAAGCATACTGATAATTCCAAAGCTCTGACATGTGAGTATTTGCTGCCAGTCTTTACTTTTATGTGATAGGACTTGAAATTTTGGGGGCCTTACACTTTAACTTACCCCAGCTTTTATCTAAGCCGACTATAGTCAAGCCCAAGATTAGGTAAAGCCAAGTGAGGTAACTCAGCCGTCTTATTGGGATGCCCTCTGGGCACCGTCTGCTGTAGGGACTCCACAAGAAGTCCAATGGATGGATGGATGGACCTTTGAGTTTTACAAAACTGTTTTTTTCACTATTACCATCATTTTAATGATCAAGCCATTAATTGGGTAATCAAAACATCAGTCAGTTCAATCAATCAACTGAGTAAACTGGGTTAGTAATTATTGATCTTTATGTAAATATACAACTAGCAACGATCCACAGACATTAAATAAACGCTGCTACAGAGTTTACTGTCAAGTCAGTTCATTTGTTCCAGTCTCGGCCCCAGAGTCACCTGCTTCACGTCCTGCCCACTCTGGACAGTTTGACTCACATTTTACTCAATAGCATACAGTTAAAAGGTAGATGGCAGATGGCTGTCAGAAATCCATGAGAAAAACAGAGGAGACACAACTTCATCATTTAATGAAGTGAAATTCTGTAATGAGAATAACATTAGGTTTTAGTCACTTCCCTCTCTCTTGTAACCACCACTGAGGGATCTTACAACTCGAACCATATGGTTCCTTTATATACACTATATAAACAATACATGAATTTCCACTATTGTAAAATGTCCCCTTAAGTTGTACCAACAGGAAAAGAACAGATTTTGAAGTTAACAAAATCACCTTTTGAAAGAAAATGTTGCCCATGTCAAACGAGCTTTAGGATCACAGTACCTGATGTGTTACTCTTCTGGGAAGGTTTTATACAAATCTGTATGTCTGCGAGAATTTGAGCATCCATCAGAACAAATTGTTGTAAGGTAAGGCACTGATGTTGGGTTTGACTCTCAATCTCCATTCTGTTCATCCCAAAGGTGTTGAGTTATGTTGAGGTTGGATCTCTGTGCAAGCCAGTCAAGTTCTTCCCCACCAAACACAGTGAAGCATGTCTTTATGGACCTTGCTTTGGGATTGAGGCACTGTCATACCAGAACAGAAAACAGTCGTCCCCAAACTGGTGCTTCAGCATTAAGATTCAGTGGAAAAAATATATATTTAGATATAGGTTTATACTGTACTTATCAGATTATGTTATTAAACAGATTACAGTTAAAATAAATAATTAAATGAATGTGATATAAAGATACACTGCAAAGTAATAATCAATTGTTATTAAATATATGCAAATGAGTAAAAAGTACAAGTACATTTCCTTCAAAATGTAATAAAATGTAGTACAATGTGTTAAAAACAGACAAACTGACATTAAAAATGCATACAGTAGTCACACTTCAGTACAGTAGTTGTGTGTGTGTGAAACAGCACATGAGCTAATATGAGGTAACATGAGGTAAAAGTTCACCTTATTATTACTGCAGCTTATAATCTTGAACAGTATGTAAACAAAATGCAGAAAATAATCAATAATAATCTATTAGTTCTCTTCCTATACACTCATGAACAAATGGAAAATGTTGTATCTCGGAAACGAGGGACAAACCTGGGGAAAATGGTTTCCTGTCCTGTTGTCTGTTAATGAAGCATTAACCTTAACTATACTGTTATTCGTTAAAAAAAAAAAAAAGTCTTAAAAAAACTGAGAACCAACCACGGGTCAGAGGAACAAGACTAGAAGTTTTATTGTTAATTGATACATGATTTAATCCAAAAGGTGCAATGCATGTTAATACATGTTTGATGTTTCTTCTAAATTAAATTGACATAGTGCTAGATAACAGCTTCATATCTTTAGTAAATGATGGTAGATATTCTGGATCTTCTTTTTAAATGTTGTCTGTTCTCAAACCTAACTCCAGATGGCTTAAAGCAGATCTCAGCATGTTGAAAGGACAAACACTGAGATTGGGAACACCACCATAACCCACAGGTGATCTTATCGTCCAATGCTAATGTGCTGACATCTTCACACACACTGCACGCACGCACACACAAATGCAGAATTAAATCAACAAAAGTAAAAGGCCCACAGTCAATTCTTTTCCACTTATGACAAAGCTATGTTGTTCCCCAGAACTACTCTGCCAAGAACAGGATCATCAAACAGAATTTACTGCTTTTGTCTCCCATTCTAACAACCGCTAAATTTTCATCTGTCAACCAGATTCTCAAAACTACCCTAACCCCAACACTACCCCCACAATTGCAGTGTGAAAAAAGAAATTGCAGTCAACAGTGGCATCAATAAATCATGTACCGAGCCTGGATTATGAGAGGTTAGAAAACACAAGGCAGATAATCCAGTAAGAATGTGTCGCCCTTGATCACAAATGTCACTCCTTGGCTGAGATCAATGTGTTGACAAATGAACCTATCCTTGAAGGGGAAACCCAAAACTATGAAGCCTTTTAAGGTGTGATTTTTATATTTTTGAAGAATAACTACTGGCTACAAGACAAAAAAACTCACTGAAAAAAACCCCTCATAACTCACTAATCTGTAATCTTTGACGGCTGCAGTAACATATCATTTCAGATTACAATACGAATACAGTAAGCACAATAATAACACTGCAGGGTGTGGCCAAAATTAAAATATCTGTTGATTTTGATGCAACTTTTCAAAAATTTAAATCTAGTCTTCAATACTCATATTTGATGAGACATATTTCTTTTTTTTTTCATTTGACATAGCAAAGATGATTTATTAACTTAATATTCCCATTTTAACAATCTGTGTCCCACTTAGGAGTTTTACTGTTTCTCTTCCTGTTCTTAGATTCTCCATACCATCACATCATGGCTATAGTCTCAGAAAGAAAATGACACATAATAAGAGGATCTGCTGTACTAGTAGACAACACTAAAATACAGTAAGTACTGCTTTAATCAGGCCCTTGTTACCACATCTAGTCCACTGACAACAAAAACAACCAAACAATTGAAGCAAGCTGTGGCCAAATACGAACACGCAGATGATGAGTTGACTTTACTTTCTAAATCGCAGACAGCTGTGATATAAAAGATATATAAAGAAAGTTCAATGCATCACCACTACTTATTATCTCATTATTAAAATCATATCCATTCTAAAGTCTCATTTCTCTAAAGACAGGATTAGGAGTAATAAGGAAAGTAAAACATTGACAGACAAATATCCAAGGAGCTGATTCAATGGCTACAATGGTAATCTATGCAGTGTAATGTCAACAGCATCCTAAACAAAGATTTAAGATTTGTCCTTTGAGCACCACGCTGACGCATGCTACTATAGCACCTCAAGACATCGGTGCCATCTGTTCATCTTGTTAATGTGAATCATCAGGTTTCAGTTTTCATGATGGTTTTTGTGATTATAAAAAGTCCCGACCTAATGAGACTGCAGAATACCAAGACATGAACCTGTGTGGTGCCTGTTGGGCACAATTGGTTCACAATAGCCTGGACTGCTTCACTGCATGAGTATAACAAGTCACTGTGCCAGAAATGGACTGATTAAATGCACTTACTCTGCCTGGTCCATGAGCAACCATATGTTCACAAGAGCTAATGGCTACAATTAAGGGAGCCTGGATTAAGTGTCGCTGTGGTCTAAGACACATGCTCACACTCTCTAAATGAGCTCACTCTGTGATGTGTAAGTTTGGTGAAACCCATGAAACAGTAAAAATAAAGATATGTGCTAATCTATTACAACATAAAATACAAGAAATAAGTTTATTACAGAATATAGATACTCTTAGCTCTGAAGTAATCCTTGAAAGCTGAATTGAAATCAAATAATCTAAAGCTAACAGTGCAAAGAAAAAACATCAGGGCATGTCAGACTTTTACAAAAGACTCCAGAACTTCCAGAAATTCAGAAAATGATGCATTAAGAGTTCACATATTTTTTTCTTGCATTATATCTGTCATTATGGAGTATCAAAATAGATGTAAAAAATTATACTGACAAAAAGTGGGCTCCTCTTTGATGTTACTTGACCTTCGTAAACTGACAGCAGGCAAATGCTCAATCCCTCCAAGTTCATACAAAGCAAGTGCACAAACATAAGAATACCAAAACATGATATTTACTAGACTAATGAATTATCTCCTGTGTGGAGCAGGAAAATACATTAGAGTAAATCTGCACTCATGGGGTTACAAGCTAAGCCCTCCAGCCAGATAAAATTAGGCTCAAATGTCTGGATAAGTTACAGTAACAGTGACCACCTCGCCTAGAGGAAATAAATCAGTTTGCCACGTGGGCAGTTACTGACGGAGACTGGAAAAGGGCAACAGGTGGCTGTCAACTTAAGAAAAAGAGGGTCATCATCCACTTAGAGAGAAGCGGCAGGTTTGTCTGCCACTCCCCAGGTTCCACTAAGCTAAACAGCAGCAGGAGGAGAATAGGGTAAAGCCACTGCAGTGTAGTGTGTTGAAAAGTCAGCCAAACAGTCACAAGTATGTGACTGGAAAACTCTTTATTCCATGATTAAACAGTCTCACAACATGATCACCAATAGAATGGAGACATACAGTATTTGAAAAGATATACAGGACTTTCGTTAAATATTTTTTATCAATCTTGTTATCATTGTGTGCAAAATAAATGTCATCAAGAACAGGAAATAACCTTTCTGTTGTGTCATTACTAGTTTTTTGAGCTATGATGACTGAAGACTCTCAAAGGTTCATTGTAGTCTCCAAATCTTCTCCTTTCGGCTTTTCCCTTGAGGGGTCGCCACAGCGAATCAATTGCCTCCATCTAACCCTGTCTTCTGCATCCTCTTCTCTCACACCAACTACCTTCATGTCCTCTTTCACTACATCCATAAACCTCTTCTTTGGTCTTCCTCTAGGCCTCCTGCCTGGCAGTTCAAAACTCAGCATCCTTCTACCAATATATTCACTATCTCTCCACTGGACATGTCCAAACCATCTCAGTCTGGCCTCTCTGACTTTGTCTCCAAAACCTCTAACATGTGCTGTCCCTCTGATGTACTCATTCCTGATCCTATCCTTCCTGGTCACTCCCAAAGAGAACCTCAGCATCTTCATCTCTGCTACCTCCAGCTCTGTCTCCTGTCTTTTCCTCAGTGACACTGTCTCTAGACCAAACAACTTTGCTGGTCTCACCAGTTTTGTACACCTTTCTTTTCATTTTAGCTGAAACTCTTCTATCACACATCACACCTGACACTTTTCTCCACCCATTCCATCCTGCCTGTACACGCTTCTTCACCTCTTTTCCACACTCTCCATTGATCTGGACTGTTGACCCTAAAATCCTCCATCTTGATCTCTTCTCTCTGTAACCTCACTTGTCCGCTTGGGTCCTTCTCATTCACACACATGTACTCTGTCTTACTGCAGCTAACCTTCATTCCTCTCCTTTCCACGACAAACCTCCACCTTTCTAGCTTCTCCTCCACCTGTTCCCTGCTCTCACGACAGATCACAATGTCATCTGCAAACATCATAGTCCATGCAGTCTACCTGTGTGCTCCTACCTCCACTTTCATAGGTCACCCTATGTCCCTGCCTCTTTTGAAAGAAAGTATTCACTATAGCCATTTCCATCCTTTTTGCAAAGTCAACCACCATCTGTCCTTCTGCATTCCTCCCCTGGATACCAAACCTGCCTATCACCTCCTCTTCACCAACATGTCCATTGAAGTCTGCACCAATGACAACTCTCTCACTTCTATGTATGCTGTGCATCACTTCATCAAAGTCCAACCAGAATTTCTCCTCCTCCAGCTCACATCCTACCTGTGGAGCATACCCACTAACATTGAACATCACACCTTCGATTTCTAGCTTCAGACTCATCACTCTATCTGACACTCTTTTTACCTCCAGAAAATTCCTAACAAACTTCTTCAAGATAACTCCTACTCCATTTCTCTTCCTATCTACACCATGATAGAACAACTTGAACCCTGTTCCTAAACTTCTAACGTTGCTACCTTTCCAACTGGTCTCCTGGACACACAGTATGTCTACCTTCCTCCTCTGCATCATGTCAACCAACTCTCTACCTTTTCCTGTCATAGTTCCTTTTCTTCTCATAGTTCCAACATTCAATGTCCCTACTCTCAGTCCTATACTTTTGGCATTCCTATTCTCTCTCTTCCTACGAACACACCTTCCTTCCCTCCTTCGACTAACAGTAGTCCAATTTCCACTGGTGCCTTGTAGGTGAACAGCACCGATGGCGGTCGTTGTTAACCCGGACCTCGACTGATCAGGTAAGGAAGTCATAGATTTCATTTGCATGTTTGATTTGAAAAACGTTTTACGTCAAGTGCCCTTCCTGACACAAACCTCTATATTTTTCTGTTCTTGGGACCGGCACAATAAGACACTGGCTTGTGCCCTCTTGCGGCTACATTCATTGTAGTCTCCAAATGTTTGCATTAAATTTCATGCATCAGTAGGAAGGATAAATAACGGGACATGACTAGCATTGATAGTTCTCAGATCACAGTAACTTTACTCAAGTTTAAAATGCCTGAGCCTTTGGTTTACTCTGACTGCAAAAGAGAAAAAAATGACCAACTTCTGACAATTTTACAGCCTAATGGCTTTTCCAGACACTGAGTTATTTTTACACTTGAAGCTTGTCAAAGAGGCTCCATGTGTCTTTTTTGTGAGAATGTATGCTGTTCCATGTTATGCTACTGACAAGCACAGCGCTATTTGCTCACACCACCAAGAAAATCCCACCTTTATCAATTGCTGATGTCATATCAATATTAAAGGAAGTACCAAATATAATGAATGTGTATTTATAGATGCAGGAGCTTGAAACACAAATATCAGCAAACACCTACGCTTAAGAAAACGCTTCAGTACTTAGCTTCCGGAGTAATCAAAGACAATTCCTGATAAGCACATTGTGTTTGTGTATGTGTATGTTTGCAGATGTTTTCACTCAGCTCTCTCTGCTAGTTCCCTCACATTACTCAAACTCTCCAGGAGGTCCAATAAAACAAAGTGACAGAACACAGTAACTCCAAAAAACATAAAATGCCCTCAGTCTGCACTTCATTCCAGTGCTTTTTAAATGCTATTAATTGTCGGCCAAATTAAGAACCTGGGCTGTTTGACAAAACTGCATGTGCACGTTCAACAAGGGCCTCAAAAAAACCTCTATTAGCAATAGGAGCGATTAAAGCTCAGACCTTACTGGTGATATAGAGTG
The DNA here is from genome assembly GCA_013358685.1 of Antennarius maculatus. NCBI lineage: Eukaryota > Metazoa > Chordata > Actinopteri > Lophiiformes > Antennariidae > Antennarius > Antennarius maculatus. The sequence goes on from CM023615.1 coordinate 12,670,051, forward strand.
AGAAAGACAAACTGGCTGTAATAAAGACACAATGACATGACTGTACAGTTTATTACGCACCAATGCAGGCGTGAACTCTGACGGACAACTGCGTTCGGAGAATAATGCTGTGTTTCTTGCCTCTCCTGTGAAGACAAACAGACAAAAAGAGAAAGAGACATGTTATATTAAGACATACATGATCGTGTGTGTGTGTGTGTGCCTGTGCGTGTGCATGTGCATGTGTATCCATATAAAGAAGTAGAATGTCTCAATCTGAGGCAAGCACTGACAAGCTGCGGAACAACTATTTAAAACTGCATAATGATTTTCCGACTAAATGAAACCGTTCAGTCTGACTAAGTGTTCAATATTTCAACACAAAAAGTAAAAGGTCATGGAACAGAATGTGGAGGTCTCTGAAGGTAAAAATGAGGGACGGGAGCACCCCGGGGGTTGACCCCACCCCCGTGTTAAAATAGATATGCCAAGACCCTATCACCTTTCTGTCAACGGCATACAATGTTTGAATGACGATCCAAGACAAAGGCAACAACAATGTATCCCAGTTCTATTCAGTTGCAGAAGTACATGTGACAGAAATGCAGTTTGTGGTCACACAAAGAGTATTCTGATTACATAGATGCCCACATTAAAATAAAATAAAATGAAAAATAATAAAATACTACCTTTCTAAGGACCTGTTATGCATAGGTGTGTATCTATGTCAGTAGGGCAGTGAGTTCAGAGCTGACTTAAAGCTTCAGCAGTGCAGGTCATTGATATTTATTTAATACATTTTGGACAACTACAAATATCTGTGGCATAAATAAAATATGTGTCAACACTTAAAATAAAAAATAAAAAGTATTTTCAGCATCATCTTTAAAGTTCTTCTGCCAGAGATGATGCCGTGTTTGCATCCAAAATGTAACCAATCCTGTAAGGATATCAGGAAATAATGAAGAAGCAGTTGCTTCTTTATGCCAATTATACAATATATCTGACAGAGAAAACACACATCTCATTTTTCAAATTAAAGTGATGTAGCCCACAATCTGTAATGTTAATTTAGCTCAGTGAATATGAATGAAACCAGTAGACACAACTGACAAGAGCACAGCAGGTTAAGTTACTCAACACCTTGCCCCCAAAATTCAGCCTTCTTAAAGATGGCCTTTTATGTGGTGTGCACAAAAGGCTGTGTGATTGTTCAGACAGGCAGAGCACCAGCAATGTAATGTTGCCATTACTGAAAATCAGGCTGCAGTGGCTCAGACAGAGAAAAAAAAAAGTTGACTAGCACAGACCATAATGCAGCCTTGTCATCAAACCAACAAATAACAATGCTGCTTCGCTGCTCCACACATCAACAATGCCCTGACCAGACAGAGAAAGAATGCACCGACATGCCCATGACCAGATTACATGGCAGGGGAAGTCTGCGTATGCTCACAGTTTATCAAATAGAATATCCAGCAACAAGCAGAGGTGACACAGGCGAACGGCTGTCAGCGTAGACCTGAACAGGCAAGATAAGATGGTGAACAGGAACTTAATCTTCTGCATTGCTGTTGAGGTAAACGGGTAACCGGAGCTGGTTTGTCATGAATGTCTGCTTTTTCTCTGCTTGGCTGCAATGGTATCCCTGTGCTAAACTAAGACCTGAAGCAACACAGGCCAACATGCTCATTATCAAATTAAACAATGGTGCATGTTATATAAAAAGTGAGGCTTTCAGTCCCCCCCTTTTACCCAATTAAAACTAAAAATTAGACAATGCCACAGACAGGATTACAGGCCTATGAAGGAGGGATGCCAAAATTACACAAGTACTCCTGACCATAAAGAATGTCAGTCAAATAACAAATTGGCTACATGTTGGGATGTAATACTTACTGATTTTTGTCATCTTATTTTAGCCAAATGTTCTCCCAGAATGTTCTGGTCTCTCCCGTTGGTGGTGCTGTGCAATCAACTAAAGCTAAGCTCATATTAAATCTGATTCATCATCTGTAACATCCTGCTGCTGAAATTCCTTTGGTGCTACCATCGAATGACCATGACTATTTCTAATAATCTCCTTAAATGAATGAACTTAATATTCACTGAAACAATTATTTCTTACTGAGGCTCTACATTCAGGTTATTTTTCAAAAACTGGACGGTTTCATAAAGGATTGAGTAGAAACATATGGCTGTTTTATATATTCTGTTTCTGAAATGGAGTGTATTGTAAATCTTTTACTAAGCAGCATAAATCTAATCATTTGCCTATCAAATGTTACAAAAGGAATGCAGCCACTGAAACGTGAAAGCTACATTTGCCAATTAGATACCCCGTATTATTTTCCTCTCTATGTGTCTCCCGTCTCTGTGCCGTTGTTCAGCAACCCCATAAACCTCTGTCTTAATCTTAAAAACCTGAGCAGGAGCAACCGGACAAGTGGAACTCTGCCAGCTTCACGCTCTGGCTTTGCACGAGCATTAGCATGACCACGGCGAATGAAACAGCACAAAATGTGAGCCCACAGAAAGTAAGCATGCATACTTGGAATTCAGAAAAGCCATCGCTTGTCTTGGAGGACCAATTAATGCCAGACAAGAAGGCCCCACAGAGGTCTACTGACTCAGCACTGCTTGATGAACACCCCAGCATCAGTGACTCCACAAGAAGACCACATCCACACTGCACGATCCCCAAGCTGCTCTCCTCTGATAATAATAACCATAAACTGCTTTCCAAACACAGAAAGGACAACTGGCATTTTATTTCCCTCCTTGAAGTTTGATCCATACCCTGTGATGATTCCTCTCCTTTTTCTCCTCAAAAGGAAATGTTGAGTGTTCGTGAGCATCTACAAGCTGATGTCCAAGTGGCTCTGACAATAATGAAAATAATGAAAGTAGAGCTGTCCTGAGAGAGAAGAGGGATGTGATGAGAATCTCTTACTAGCCAAGGATAACGGTGCAATAGCAGTTGGATTTTGAAACGCATGACTTCTAACTGCTTGTCAAATGCATCAAGAGCACTCACTAAAAGCAAGAGAGGCACATTCAACTCTAAATTGTTGGCTTTTTGACATGCTTTGTAAGAACCAGGGAAGCAATTGTTAAAAAAAAAATTCTGTCTCCGCCGAATTTCTTCTCATCTTTTAAAAACCAACTTCATGTCTTCAGGTCATCAACGACAAAGTTCCTGAGCAAACCTGACCAAAAGAGTAATTAAAAAACGTCGAACTATCCATGCAATTCTACATATAACACAATATTTTACCATCAGACGAACCTCCCAGAAACACAACCTGCTGTCTTCAATCCACACAATCCACAAAATAACTCATGGGGGCACTGAATGCCTGTATGCACTTGCAAGAAGATCTGATTCTAAATACATTCACCTCACTTCATCTGGGCTTTGTGTGACGAATGCATTAAATTGTGTGAATGGGGTCAATCAAGCTATCACAGCTACAAAGACAATACCCAGCACTTTGCAGAAATGTCTCAGCACATGTATGGACTATATGGTCAGTTTGCAACTTGAAATTAGACTGCTCTTGAGATGGACAGGGGATTTATGAGTCACAATCTCCTATAGCTGAGCTTCAAACACAGTGTGGAAGTGATTATGGCCCTTAAGCTCCCATGACATGGATATCTTCTGGCTCTGCAATGCTCTGTCGGGGGATCACACTTAACTCTGTAAAGACACTAGGTAGGACACAGCCACCTCAGGAATGTAACCTACTATTAATATCAATTACAGATGGATTCAATGGCCAATGATCAGGGGAGTTCAGGAACTCCAACAATGCATGAATATACTCCTACTTTCCTTCCAAACTTAAATGGCAGAGCTTCAAGCAAAAATAATGAAAGCAACTTTGTGTGTTAGCTGGCTTCAATGCAGTGGTGTTACTTTGATATCAAGCTGTAAAAATTTGGGGGTGGGAGGGTGGGGGAAGGGGCGTAAATAATTTTCTGTACGTTAAAGGTTTAATGTTAGAGCCTGATGCAGTAAAAAAAAAAATACAATGAAATAGGTAAAGGCAAAATACCTCAGGTGTTTTATATAGTGAAATAATCATTAAGTCAACAGCATGGAATGGTAGGGGATGTAATCATGGGCACATCAGCACTTTAAAAACCAAGCAGTACTGCCCTATTTTTCCAAAACAATTTGCAAACTATCGTCACCCGTAGACTCCTTAGACAACCCACGGTGTGGGTTTAATGACACATATCCATACATGGCTATGCCAGCTGACTTTACATTGGCCTTTGCCAACTCGGCCTTTGTTGAGAGAAGAAGTGGACCACGTTAACCTCCAGCTGGCTACAGCCTCCCATGAGCTCCAAGCAATTTTAGCTGAACTGGGAAAAGACGTCCAATAGAAACACCAAGCCAGAAAGAAGCTTATGAATTCCAAGTTAGACAAATAAATCCATACATTTTTGTCTTCCAGTCGACCAGGAACTCTCATGCCAACCTTTGGTTTGTGATCGTCTAAAGTTGGCAGCAGATGAATGATATATCAACGTCCTCCACAGTACATGAAAAAAACATATGGAGTCAATAAAGCAAGTGGCCAAAATCTGTGTATGAAACAGAAATGAAACTAACACAATTTTAAAACATATTCATCCTGGTATAAGAGTTATGTCAAAATCAGGCTCAGTGACCTTCATATTTCAGGGAAACTATACTACAAGTTGAGGCTTATATTGTGGTGGGCATACAATTATAGTTTGGCCATTTCTAACAAGAGCACCAAGGCTGTACTTAATAGAGATGGGGGTGATTAATCATGAGATATGTCTACACCTCATAAGTAGTTTAGATGACATCACTGCTGCAAGAACAGTGTACAGTATTTTAAGGGACGTAAATGGATGACGACTCATGGAAACCCAGTGACATTTGATCTGTTTAAAGAGCCACTAATCAGATGTACCAAGGACTAACTTTTAGAGTAAACAAGCAGGTTCCACTAATTTTATAAGTTTGAAAAGTTACTTATGATCTAATGAGACTGTTGTGATATCTAGTGATATCAGATTAAGAATATATCTTAGTTGACAATAATGCCATTAATTTAGAATTAATTAATTGTAAATTACGCATCCCGAAATACTGAGAGTCCCTGTGGTGAAGGAAAGCCCACCAGCTCTTCCACAGAGCCATTCACCTCATGAGAGGAGCTTTGCAGTCTCAGAAAATAGATTATTTCACTCGTTCATCTTGTGCAAATGAAACAAGCACAATAATGACTCACTATACTAAAATCATATTAGGCAAGCAGGAAATTAGCGCTTATCCCTGTGACCAAGGATTCAAAAGTGTTATCTCAATGCTCTTATCTCGTCTGAATTTTTATGTCTGTCCTGAGAAATAAGAATCACATTACACCTATAATGTCTGCTTAAGCAGAGCAATAGTTTGAGCAGTTTAAAATCCAGATTGTTCTGATCAAACTGTAAGGTGAATGTATTTTTTTCAACCACTAATTTGATCATAATAAAATGAACACCTATTCCTGGACAATCAAGCCCCGGCAAGTAATGTAACATGATCAACCAGAAAAGTAATGCCAGTCGTGCCTGTGTTTTAAATCTGAGCCATTCTGGCATAAATCCTACTTGCACCTTTTGAAGTTCAAAGAACATAAGAGCAACTTTTTATGACGGTACATGAACACGCTTTGTTTTTTTGTTTTTGTTTTTTTACTTTAGTGCATTGATGCAGACTGGTTTTCACTTTGGCATGCTGTGTATGAGCAGTTATTTGCTTTGGAAGTGATGCTGAAGGAACAGCTAAGAGACAGACAAAGACGAGTGAGATTGTTATCTTACCCTCCTTCCTCTTGAAATCCCTCCAGCTCATCTCTCTGCTCTGCCAGTGTGGATTCCAAGTCTAGGTAGCCTCCATTGTGGGACAGCTGGAGTGCACAGTCATCAGGCTGAATGGGGAGAAGACAAAGTTGGATGGTAATTTGTCTTTTGTCTCTTAAGATCATACCATCAAGACTGCACATGTAAAAAAACTGTATGTGAAATGTTTGTCATCATCGACAATGGGAGCCAAAGGCCTACGTGCCAAATATTGCTCCAACTTGACTCGATCACAACCCAAACTTCGGCTTAATAAGGTAAAAACAGGCTGATCTGGAGACTCATTTCAACCTTGAAATTGAATGATATCAAAACAAGGTAACCTTTCCAAAGCTGTGAGTCATGCAGTTCATTTAAAGTAACGGAAATAGAACTCTGGAAAGGCTGAATTGCTGTTTCTATAAAACAGGAGAGTGATTAGGTAGAATGTCTGTGTTTGACAGACATATTTTTATAACACCGTGGACACACTTCAATCACAACTTGCAACATCCACATCACTTGTGTTTGCTGTGTGAAGGGTTTTATGACATGGCTATTTCAGGTTTATGTCTTATCAGCAATGACCCATAGAAAGCTATTTTATCACCTCCTTACAGCACCCTACAATGAGAAGCAGGGCAGGGATGGTAGAGAAGTCTTGTACATTTGGGAGCAGTTTGCCAGTCTGGCACTTCTTATCTTGCTGCTCACCTTTTCTGGTCTGGGATGGCTGTCAGGCAGATGACGAATGGGATTGTTGTTCACTTTTATGATTGACCTGATTAATATCAACCCATTCATATTCAGAGCTTGTCAGGTCTGCAGTAATGAAGCAGAAGACAAGAAAACAAAATCCACCAAAGGAAGGCAAACACAACAGTTTGAGAGGGAGTTAGTGCTCTGCTACATCAACAGGCTGTGCATTCGACAAATATAGCAAAATGCACACAAAAGAGAACATTTGCCACATATTGTCAGTAGAACCAAAATGATAATAACATTACAGCAATGCCACGATAATTTTAAGCACCAGGTTTATCCCCCACTGACGGGCTGCCAGACATTTCACAAACGTGTATGTAGCCTAGATATGGTTTTTAAATCAGACTACTTATGGCCAGATCAGATGCTGTTCAATTTCCTCTCCCATATGACAGTAAATTAATTGAATGTGAAGGAAAAAGTCTTGTAAAGACATTATGGTCTGATGGCTTTTGATCTGTTCAGTCACTCTGTTTGCAGGACTGTGCTACAGCATTTAAAGTCTGTCATACAGTATCTGAGAGTGAAACATGGGGTTGTTCAGATGTAACTTTTTCTTTGACTGTCGCTGCAACACCATCTTGTTTACATTCTGGCAGACTACATCAATATTGGTAATACTATAATTAAAGAGATGATGAGGTGAAATTCTTTGTTTGGAAATGCGGTTAACTACGGAGACAGCCACAATTCTTAATTAGTTTGTTGATGACCTAAGAGTGAAGAAGATTTAGAGGAAAAAGAGGATGCGAGCACGCGTGTGTGTGTGTATGTGTGTGTGTGTACTGTGCATAGGCACAGGAGGGAAGAAAATGCTTCTCCAGATTACAAGAGTGATTCTGAAGGGACTGTTAAAAAAAACAGGAATAAGGGCCAGAGCTTGCTATTTTAATTCCTGTGGACTGACATGCCTTAAAAGTAATGGGTGTGACAGTAATATGCAATGTAGCATGAAGGAGAAGTCATGCTTAATCATATACACTGACCAGTGGCTGTGAGCTTCAGTCTGTGATACCGAACCAAACCAGGGAAAGTTTTAACATCTCCCTGATGTCTAAATGACAAAATAATGCGAGTCTGTCGTGGAAAATTTTCCCAAGTGTCCCACTGTCCCAACTGTTTTCAAACAAATATATTAACTTGTTTATGACTTTGTTGACCTTCTTACATTTGGTCGGAACTCTGGAGTTACACACAACAACTGTGACGCACCAGATTGCTTGGGAATTTAATGATACAAAAAAAGGTTTTTCCTTTAATTGTTTACTGGGCAAAACACTTTTTTTGGTAATTTGATTTTCTACATGACATGGAAAAAATTTGAAAACTGTTACAATAGAAATAAAGTTTTTTCTATGTCCATTCTAAGGTGGAACGTTTACATTTCAAAGTTTCATGAGTGACTTTTAAAGGGTTAATGGTCGTCTTGAGGACATGCACTGTTTCTAAGTAGAATTACTCAGGGTAGCAACTGTGAGTTTATTCATTAATTTATATTATTCTCATAACCAGGATGAAGTGATTCAATCTGATTTTTTCTACAATACAAGAAGAGTCACATCTTCATTCACTCATTAATCCATCTCCTTGTAGATGAGATGGTTGTTATTGCCTCTTCCTCAAACCCTTACCTGAATCCAGGTCTTAGATTACGCTGGAGCCTATCCCAGCTGACTGTAGGCAAAAGGCAGGGTCACAGTGGCAAAGTTGCCAGTTCATTGCACCGCCACACGGAAAAACAAACACCCACTCATGCTTACACTCACACCTACAAATAATTTGAAGTGATCTATTCTCCTAAGTTGTATGTTTTGGAGGTGGGAGGAAGCCAGGGAACCTGGCAAGAACCTCCAAGAGCTTCCTGTTTCACACACACAGGAAGAACATCCAAACTCTGCAGAGAAAAAGAACTGAACCCAGAACCTTCTTACTGTGAGGCAACAACACTGCCCATTGAGCCACCATGCTGCACAGAATCAGATCTCTTCAATTCATTCGAGAACTTCCGCTGGCGATCTGATTCGTGGCCATGTGACATATAGTACATGTGAACAAAATCAGAAAGAGATCATCAGCTGTTTTCATTTTTGCTGTCCCGCAATGAAAGATGCATCGATACATCCATTACTAGTGGTCCATTTCAATGGTACATTAGAGCCAGCTACAGGTCATATGTAAATATGAACGTGAATTGTCGAAGGAACCAAATCTGGTGAAAGGAAGAAATCCCAACTGAATAAGAAGCCTCGTGATCTGAAGGTCACTCTAGGCTTTAATGGGTATGTGGAAGTAGACAGAAATGGTGCCAGGTTGACAGGATCACCTGGAACCTTTATATTTTGGAGGGAATTTGTAACTCGTTTTAGACCAAATCAAATAGTGGGGTTTGGGGGAACCACTCTAAACACTGATGCTATCATTGCTAAATAGCTTTAATATTGTGCCTTGAACTTTTACTTCATAAGCAAACAACTCATCTTTTGCCAGTAAGATGATGACTTGTCTTTCATCTCTGCTTACTCTCTGCCCCTACTTCCCTTTAATTTTGTCTTCTGCAAAGACAAAAACATTGTTGCTACTTCTATATTCAAAAAACATAAAATATATTTTTTAAGCATCGTGAACTGGGCAGAAATGCTGTCAACTGTTTTCATCTTTTTTACATCTGAATTTTCGATAAGCCATACTTCGGGCACTGTGGAATTTTGTGAATTGGATAAAAGGCCATAAAAATATTTGTTCTCTTTCAGCTTTATGCTCTGTATCACAACCTGAAATAGACAAAACATTGGGCTGAATTTGCAGTAAACAGTAATTAGCTAGTGGTGAGACCCAGAAATGCATTTCCCCACACAAGGTTTTAACTTGCAGACCAAAAGCAAAGAGCAGGAATGTTGACTTGAACTACGTGAGAGTTTCATTAACAAGTCTCTATCCGTGCATCCGTGTACTCATTAATGTCTCTATCCTATAGAGCCAGTGTCACTTTAGGTTCACTTTATATAATGAAGCTGGCTTACTGTTGACAAGTTTGCAATCTATAATCTTGCCAGGTTGATGCACATAAATGGCCGTTAATCCAGGAAAAGTGTTACCAGATTATCAGTGGCAGAGGCTTCCTGAGTTGTCCCCCACACAGGACTTGAGCCTGGAGTGGCCCTGCAATGGCCAAGTCCGGAGAGGTAACCACAATGGCTCTGCTCACACACTGAGGTCTGGCCTCTCCCTTCAACCACCATACTGCGGTCAACTGACCAGCAGGGCAGTTAAGGCAGAAAGGACTAAAAATAGACAACATGCAATTTACAATTAGAGCTGCTATCTCACTCCAAAATTTATTTGCATTCCACAGGGTAGAGTGAGTGAATGAGATAGCATATTCTGTGTGTAAGCTTCACATGTGAAACTCAATAGTCTAATAATATTAACACTGTCTGTTACAATTGCTAACCCTGTTTTCACCAAACTCAGACATTTTTTGTCTGTAATCTGCACAGTACTGAATCAAAGAAGACCAATTTAAGAAAGCCACAACAAAAGGTCTTAGTTTGTTTGATAAAGGTGAGGATGGTATTTGTGGTTTTTCTCCAGAGGCAAGTGATTAAAAACACATTACAACAGACTTGATGCATGGACGAGAAACCGCAATAGTAAGTCAGTAAGTGAAGCATGCAGAGGATGAGTCTGTCGACGGAAGCTGCAGAGACAACCATTCAGAAAGCAGAGACCGGCAAAACCTCAGCTCTGCATAACAATGTGTAAAAGAATTCAAAGGCGATTTGACGGGCATGAAGGAGGAACCTGTACTTTACAGCGTTTAACATAACTTCTCATTATGGAACTCTGTAATTTTTTAGGGGGAAAAAAACACAGGAAAACAACTGGCCCAAAAATTTAAACGTCTAAAGTGAGAGTTTATTCTCCAAGATTCATCCACATTTGACTCACATTGAAATCTGCATTGCAATTTGATATCAACTTTCAGGGCTACTGGGACAAAAACTACAAAATGATGACAGAAAATAAAGCATGTGAACAACTCTTGATCTGTTCATCAACTGACTGTAATTTTGAGAAAATTACAGATGGATGATAGATAGACAGACAGACAGACAGACAGACAGACAGACAGACAGACAGACAGACAGATAGATAGATAGATAGATAGATAGATAAATAGATTTATGATGCATAGTGGTACAGTACGCAATTTTTCAACTTTAAGTTGTTGTTGTCCTGACAATGACGTTGTTGCTGTACAACAAGCACTTATGGTCTGAATTCTTGTTGCTGTAAAACATAAGCTCCAGCCATAAAACTCTTAATTGAGGTTTGACTCTAAATCAGCATCGCAAACGTTCCGTTCAGTGTACAACACCCACACCACATGTGCTGATCACCCCCTCCCCTTTAAGGCAGCAGACTAAAACTGACAGGAACAGCAAAGAGACAGCATGTGCGAGCTGTTTTGACTCCCTCACCACCATGTGTTTGCAGAGTTCTATTTATACCAGATCGACCTGCACCATAGAGACAGAGCTCAAAGACAACAGGCTTCTTGTGGAACGTTTTTGCAGGCTCATACAAAACCCTCATCTCTGGGTGAATCAGGAAATCTTAGCAAAAATGCAGTGACAGTCTTGTCATCCACCTGACTGTTTTTTAAAGAAAAGCACAACAGCCGTACCTTCAACTCACTGCTTAACTCCAGTGTGACCAACGCTTCATAGCCTACCGCTGGTCTCTTTCTGTCTAGTTTGCAGTACAACTTGCCTGCTGATAAAGTGAGACCAGTGTAACATACATCAGAACTTTGTGTTTTCGATTCTGCCTGCATCCGTCTCCACTCTCAAACAGTGGAAACCATACCCATCCCATCCCACTGGTCAGAGTGAGAGGGCTGCAGAAAGAGAGGCAGGCTTGTGGTGATCTGCAACATCCTGAGATTGCCATGATTCATCTCACTAGTCAGAGAAGCAGTGATCTGACAGTATGAAGAAAGATAAAAATTAACTTTCTTATTTTCTTCTTCCCTACCAGGCTGATATGACTGTCCAACTAAAGACCAGACGTCATATGATACTGCTCCTCAGCTTCATCTGAATTTAAAGGTCAGTAGATGAGAAACCAGAAGGAAGCTTCAGGGAAGTTTTTAAAATGGGCTTCATCTTCAGATGATTTATCTCTGGCATTGTTTGAGAAACTTTTTCAGGGCAGGTGTTCCATCAGAAATTACTCGGAAATGTGTTTCACCTGTTAAGCAGTTGAAAATAAATAAGGACTGACGTGATAGTAGCTGACTAAATATAGAACAAAGACACAGTGACATGCTCAAAACCAAGAAAACCTTGTGAATAACATAATTCACCAAAAAGGTAGGATGTTGCGCAATGAAATGTTGAAACAATGTGTTGGATACCCTGAAGATAAGGTGAGATTAGATGGTTCCAAGTGAAATCCCTAGATCTAGGGCAATCTGGTAGGGATTTACCTTCTGTTCCTCAACAACAGACTAAATGGGAGTTTGACCTCACCTACTGTACTCTAACTGGGACCAATTTGTGGCAATAACAGAGAAGGTATCCTATATGGACTCAATATCAGCTTATTCATGATGTCACAAACGCAAAGTAGTCTCCTCTTCTACTAAAAACTTGTTATAAGAGCTAAACAAAAACAGCAGAAAATTTATGGGAAAACAAATATTAATACACTGTATTAAGTACAGCAATCCATCATTGCCTTGTTTTGTTTCGAACCTTTCTTTTTCTTACACAAACGTTCACAAAACTTTTGGAATTTTTATAAATCTCATCCGTAAGAAAAGTCGATTTAAGTGTGGCTGAACATGAACTCTTTCTGGGTGCTTTTCAACTCCAATATCACCCAGGGGCAACAAATATACCATGAATAAACTTATCTGCCTGACAGACTGTCAGCAGTATCGGTCTGAACGCATGGAGCGTCATCAGCATCACAGATGAGCGGAGCGCTGCAAGAACGGTCCATTAGTTTTGGTGTGCGGTTACCCCCAATAACGTGTTCAAGTTAATCATTAATTAACTGTGTGATCATTTTTCACTAAGCTCATTTAAAGTAACTTGGGAAAACTATCACATAAAAAAGTATAGTGCATACCTTCTGTGGGGCTCTCAGCAGCCTATGGACACCAGCAATTTGATTGATCAAGGGAATATCTTCCCTGAAAGTGTACAGAGGAGGTCTGGTGGGCTCTGGAAAGTTGGTGCTGTTGAACGGATCAGTATCATCTAAGAACTGTACCCTGCATAGAAACGTGGCCATGATGTATCCATGCAATGCGATTTTAGATCATAAAATCAGTGGATGCGACACCGCAGCCTCTGACAGGCAGCACCCCCAGGTCCTCTGCGGCAGCAAAATCCTGCAGCCTGTCTTATCCTTAAACCTCCTTCATTCGCAGCGGTCTTAGTGAGGGTCACATCGGTAAAGAGGTGAAGATCCGGGGTAACTCTTATGGAAAGACGGTTCGTCAGAGCGGTGTTGACATGAGCTGGTATCCAAGGGCATTGCGGACGTACGAGACGCCGAGGCGAACTGCAGACGGGACTGCAACACTTGCCGCCTGGTCTGTGAGAGCGATGGGCTCCCTCCTCCAGCGTTACCTCTGCCAGCGGACGCAGCGGTCAGACCTCAGCAGCGCTGGTCACATTACAGTCACAATGGCGACCTCTAGTGGCCAATTACAGACGGAGACAAAAATGCACACAAACTGGCATAGATTCAAGGTAAGGGTGGTGGCAGAGACACATGCAGTGCATTGTGTCGAATACCCAAGTGTAATAAAGCTGTTTCACTCAAGATAAACATTTTCAGAATCATACTGCAATATATAGCGCAGAAAAAATATTGCCATAATTTTTTTGGCCATTTTCCCCCACAGTTTTGTAAGCAGGTTAATTTATTCAAATCGGCTTCAGAGGGATCTGAGCCAGTGACGTGAGGTGAGGTTCATGGCTGGTGAGGCACTGATCTCATCATAATTAGATTTACAAAAATATGAACCTACAGTGTAACTTATTAACCATTTAATTATCAACAGTGAGTGGGCTGTTTTTAAAGTCTCAGAGCAGAATTATTAGAATTATTTACACGTACATACTGTAACACACAAATAAGCACATTTGATTACAAAATATGTTATGTTGTTACCTACATGTTTGTTTATATGTTTTTACTTTTATATGTTTAAATGATGTTCATGTGCTGCTCCTTATGAACAAAAGCAGCTGGAAAAAAATGATAAAGTAAGGCAAGGCGAGCGGAAAACAAATGACTGGCTGTAGTTTGCTGTCACTTCTTCTACTGCCGAGGAAGAATACTCCTTGATCGAATCCCTGGGATCACCAGCGCCCCCCACCAATGAGGCACCACATCATCGTGCCTCATGTAGTGCCTTTTCACAGCGGTTTCCGGACCTCTTAACTCAAGAGAGACATTACACTCATGCAGTTGTTGACAAAAAACACTGTACATTATATACAGTACATTAGCTAAATTATGGAAATTTGGGTTCATAGAGCAAACGTGTTTGAACATTTTAATAGTGACATATTGAGAGATAGCATTACGGTCTCACTGTATAGCATACCACAGTTAGTCGAACATTGATCAATCCATGGTGAGGCTCGGCTGGCTGGTGCCTCACCGCAGGTCTCTTCTCAGTATTTCAGTGTTAAATGTGGAAAATTTAGCAATTTTGAGTAAAAATAACCTAAAATTGGTGATGTTGAATATAAAGTTACTTTATAATACTCATCATTGGATAACTATAACCATTTATTTCTCCCATTTTTCTTTTTTTTTCTCTCATGGCAGGTGAAGCCGTGCCTCACCTGCCTCCCCTGACCGCACGTCACTGATCTGAGCACTTTGTCTTTTGTCAGTCATCCTTTAGCTTAAGATAAGACACTGTTGTATGTGGTCAGACACAAGTTACATTCCCACGCCGCTCTATTGTATCACTAACATATTACAGTGTTTGGTAGATTTTGAAGTTAATGATGCACAGTTGAGGCCTGGAGGAGAGTATATTGTTTCATCTGCAGCTGAATAGGCTGAATGAAAAGGGTGGAGTCAGACCGAAGTGTGACAACAAGGTCCAGTGCACGTGTTGGCTTTTTGTGAGGGATATGTAAATGTTTAGTGGTTCCTATAGTGTTCTTAGATTTGTGTATGAAATGAGGTCTTGGCATTTTAGTCCTCTGCATGGACCTAAGGCTTAAAGATCATGCATGTAAAAGTTAAAGGTACCACATAGAATGATCAACACCTTTCCCAACATCACCGGTATGGGCTGCTAAACATGTTTAAACATATTCATATAATTTACATTCCATTCTGCCTGTAGATTCCCACAAATCCTGTGCTTCAGTTGATATGTAATTGTCTACTTATAATTTTCCCCTTGAACAAAGTCAGATCAGTGCAGGTGCTCAAGTTTTTTTCGCTTTCTCTGTGGGTTTTGGTTGCCTCATGTCTTCCATCAGCAACAACTCAACAACTTAGTAGGTTAATCTGAGCAAACTGTTGTTGTTGCTGTTGCTCTAAAGGTCCCATATTAGATTCTTTTTAATTAATTTGACAGAGCTACACTGAATTTGAAATGTATTGCCCAAAAATGATTCGTGTTCCTTAATGTCTTCTATAAAAAATTGCTTAAAAAATGAACTCCCTGGTGAATGTTTCAACATTTCATTGCGCGACATCCTACCTTTTTGGTGAATTTCGTCATTCACAAGGTTTTCTTGGTTTTGAGCATGTCGCTGTGTCTTTGTTTGTCTGGGCCAGCAATTAAATGTTAATGAGCCCTCTCTTTCAAAGACTTCAACATGATGTGTTGAGCATGCATGGGTACACGCACTTATGCGCCATGCTCCGGTCGCTTTTACTTTCAGAAACTTTGCCACTATGTATTTCTTTCTTTTTTTTTCTCTCTTATTTTCCATTATATAACTTAATTTTTCTACAGAAATCATGGAGTTGCTTTCTCAGTCAGCCAAAAGTAACTCCATGGCCGCATTGTATAAACACGAGATCAGCTGAACGAACTGAAAACAATCGGTAAACCTCACGGGGGATTGGTGGAGAAAAACATGCAGTGCTTGCAAATGCGAAAGATCTCAGTGCAGGAGACAAAAGAGTATTGACAGGGGATAATAAAAGCTGTGTCTCCCGACAGTCATCATGGACAATGAGCGATCACTGGCTAACAAGGTGGAGGCTAACAGGAGACGGTGTGATGTGCTTCAGTGAAATGCGGTTACGGTCCCGGATAACTATGTTTCCATTGAGGAAACATAGTTATCAGGTGACAGGTGATTACAAATAAAGCAATGAAAGAATGGTGGCAAAATGCTCTTCCGTCTTGGACTTTATGTGGCGCAGTCTCTGTGCTTGTGAAAGTGGCATCATTATTGTGCATAATGCAAAACAGGGTATAGTATCTTGGCTGATGTCAGTAACCCCTGCATCATTATCTTAAAAGCTCTTCTTGTTCTGTCTAGGAACCTAACTCAAAATATGTTGCACATTTCTAACATATTTTCTTTTGTGTCAATTTAATGCAAAGAAATTGACATTCGGCAAAACTATTAAACTTTAGATGTTTGTATGAACTCACGATAGATTTCTTTTCAGGGCCTCATCAAGGCTTACTTACATCATGGCGGCTACCATGAGACTGGAAGGAGCTGCAGTTTTAGGGGGAAGTAGATCTAGCCACGTCGTGTAGGTTCACCAGTTTGTCAGTGATTTCACTATTAGCACAGAACAAGTGATTATCATTGCCATGTATCCAAAATTTAATTCCAAATTTTATTTTGTTATATTTAAGCCCTATTGTTTTCACAATAATTTCTCAACTGTGAATTGCACTAAGTATGCTTCATAACTTTTATTTTGTACTTTTCAATTTCCTTTTTGGATAAACAGATTCAGTTGTTAGTGTTCTATATGGTTTGAATATGAAACAGAAAAGAAATGAGTAATAGTAGTAATTTGAATAGGGAGTTTCTGTATATAAAATATAAATTTATTCACACTATATTGTTCAGTACAATTGGAGGTGGGCAATTACTGCTAACTGTAACAAATCAGACTATGAGCAAATAACAATAATGTAAACTGTGTCACAGAAAATTAAAGGAATGTGGACGACTTGCGGTTGTACTTTCCAGGTTTCTTCTTCATACTGCAGTGTATTAATGTCAACTGTTATCGCCTCAGTTTTCAACACCACATCATACCGCTTCACACAAAGGACTTTGTCTTGTACAAACAAACACATCGTTCCCACAACCTCAAGAGCAAACATGAAAAATTAGGCTGATAAAGCAAATGTCAGCTAACAAGTCACAGCCTATCTTTTCAGCCTAAGGAGCTCAGCAGGAAAGTCAGACAAAGGTTTCTGGTCACCTCATAAAACATAAATACAAGTCATGGATGAAGTAGATGAACACGTAAAGCAGATGCAGAATCCTGAACCCAAAGAGATAGTCGAAAGACCAGCGTGGGACAATAAAGTTCAGTATTTGTTAACCTGCATAGGCTTTGCTGTGGGACTTGGTAACGTGTGGAGATTTCCATATTTGTGTCAAATCTATGGTGGAGGTAAGAGTCTGTCATTTACACTTTGTTTTGCAATGTCAAAACAACCAGTTGAGTTTCACAATTTCTCAGAGAAATCTGACTAGAATTTATTTTTCAGTTATAAGAAACATTTAGAATCTCTATCAAATCTATAAAAAATAAATGAATTGTACAAAAAATGTTCTTAAAATGTTTCACATTATTGGGACTTTTTCAGTCATCAGTCTGCTGAACCATCACTCTAATATTCCATGTCTGTCATGACATATGACTTTACTTATTGTGTTTCATCCGTCAGTTATCTTGAATGATTTTTCAAAGAAGTAGTTATTTATCCTATCAAGATTTTTAGTAAAATATTAATGGGCTTTTTGTATTTTTATTTTTTTTATTAAAATAAGCATGAAACATTTCAGTCTCCACAATTATTTTTAGAGTTTAGAAATATGTCAATTTAGAAATACTGTATGTCTGATTGCAAAGATTTTAATGTTTTTGGATTTCTCCAACAATTCAGGGAGAGATGATAACTCAGTTATTATGTGACAGCTGCTTCTGGTGAGATGCACTTGCTTCCATATTCTTCATAGACGTTACTGGTTTCCTTGAGATGAATTGTTCATGGCCAATATATTAATCCTTCAAAAAAAACAGGACAAACTGTTTTGTTACTACGTACATACAATAGTGCAAAAAAAGCAAAGTAGATAAAACAATTTACACTCTGTCTGGTGTTCAGATGTTTTCTATGATATGTGTGATAAGCTCTGCATGTTGATTGTACAATGTCTAAGAACAAAACCTGTGACCTTCAGCTATGGCAACACAACTGCTGTTAAACTCTTACTGAAGAACGTAATGTCTATTGTTTGAGTCAATCATAATAATAATAATGATCTCAATAATAAGTTATCATTTAAGAATTATTATGTCACTTATAAATGTGCTTCATTTCAAGGTGCATTCTTGATTCCTTATGCCATTGCCTTGGTTTTTGAGGGTCTCCCTCTGCTTTACATGGAACTGGCGATTGGACAGCGGCTTCGAATGGGAAGTGTTGGCGTGTGGAATTCTATTTCCCCGTATCTGGGAGGTCTAGGTGAGAAAGTCTGGGACCAGTGAGGTAGTTTTTGGAAATCACTCAGGAGAAAATGATACCGAAACAACTCAGAATCCACATATTAACATATGGTTGTGTCAGAATTTAATTCTGAATGACGTGTATACACAGGTGTGGCTTCAATGGCAGTATCCTTTCTAGTTGGCCTTTTCTACAACATGATCTTGGCGTGGATCCTCTGGTACTTTTTTCACTCTTTCCAAAGCCCACTTCCTTGGAGGAACTGTCCGGTGAACATAAACCGTACAGGTAATTTGTTTTTAATAACATAAATCAACAATAAAAGCTGACTAATAATCAAAGAAAAAGAGAGATTAATTAATCACAACGTGAACACTCTCTTTGATACAGGCTATGTAACTGAATGTGAGAAGAGTTCACCGGTAAACTATTTTTGGTATCGTGAAACGCTCAACATAACACCAAACATTGAGACCAGTGGCTCCTTACAGTGGTGGCTTGTGCTCTGCCTCGCGTGTGCCTGGTGTATTGTGTACGTCTGCTTCATACGTGGAATTGAGACTATAGGAAAGGTATGCAAGTAGAGATATGGATGTCTTATCAGCATTACTTATGTGGGGAAGAGAGGCAGACATGCATCCTACTCCCACTTACCAATAATATCACAAATACTGTTCATCTCCAAAACTTTTCAACAGGCAATTTATGTCACAGTCATCTTTCCATATGTTGTTTTGACCATCTTCTTGATCAGAGCTTTGACTTTGTCTGGGGCCACTGATGGGTTAATATATCTATTCACACCAAATGTAAGTCTTTTATTTGTGTCATGACAAAATATAATCATAACAATCTGCTATCTAACAAAACCAAATGCCTTAATCACAGTGGGAAACCTTAAAAGATCCTACAGTCTGGTTGGATGCTGCCACTCAGATCTTTTTCTCTTTGTCTCTGGCATTTGGGGGACTTATTGCCTTTTCCAGCTATAACGCTCAAAAGTAAGAGTGCTTTAACCACATTTCAAACAATTAAGGACAGTAAATTTGCATGAAATGTAAACACAGAAAAAAAATTTGACTGAATTTCACCCTGGTAGGAACAACTGTGAAAGAGATGCTCTAATTGTTGGATGTGTGAACAGTCTAACATCACTTTATGCATCAATACCTATATTTGCCATTCTTGGATTTAAAGCGAATGAAAACTACAATAACTGCAAAAACTGGTATGTACATTTAAGGTAACCATGGTGAGCATTAATGCAGTATACCGTCTAATTGATCAG
Organism: Antennarius maculatus; assembly: GCA_013358685.1. NCBI lineage: Eukaryota > Metazoa > Chordata > Actinopteri > Lophiiformes > Antennariidae > Antennarius > Antennarius maculatus. Next base: position 12,689,667 of record CM023615.1, read on the forward strand.
TATTATTACTAGATGAACATCTGATTATTTATAACTACAAGTTGTTTGAATCAAAAGCAACTTCAAACAAGAGAAATAAGTGAGTAAAGATAATTGTTCATTGTGACCACTGCTATGTGAAAGTCTTTGGTGTTAGACTCTCCTGGGGGATTATAATCAACTTGCATTTGCCCTGAACAGCAACAGATAAATCCCCCTCTCTGATTCTAGGCAGTCAGATCAAGTAATTCAATGGACTGACATCCATGTAAATGATTTTAGGAACATACTACAATTGACAAATGCATTCAACATTGCGGATGAAAACATAACTCTTGAAAACTACTATGAATGGTTAAACTACCTGAATGGAACTGATCCCTCAGAGGTGGAGAGTCTCAACCTTCGCACCTGTGATCTCCAGACCTTTCTGGATCAGGTAGTACAACCACATAATTTTAAAGCAAAATTCATTTAATCAGGTTTCTCTGACGTTTTGTAGGATGGTTGTGTATGAGTTAATGTATCCCATCCTAATTCCAGAGTGCCTCTGGGACAGGACTGGCCTTCATTGTGTTTACTGAGGCCGTGATAAAAATGCCAGGCTCTCAGGTGTGGTCAGTGCTATTCTTTGTCATGCTCTTCAGTCTGGGACTCTCCTCCATGTTCGGTACTCTAGAGGGGGTCCTGACTCCTCTCCTGGACATGCACGTAATTCCACCCTGGATTCCGAAAGAAATTTTCACAGGTGAACAAAAGATCAATTGCTTTAAACTCAGGAACTTTTAATTTCCTGTTTTATATGTAAATTTTCTTTTTTTTAAATCTTTTCACATTCATACAAAAGAAATGTTTGCATGTATCCCTCTTAATAAAGGATCCACATAGTACACTGACTAACGTTGAGTTGACAGGTCTACGAATCAGTGAATGTACCAGGGAGTATATGTAACATTGCCATGGGAAAAAAATTGTGAATTTCCTTTGTCATCCTTTTCTCTCATAGGATTTATGTGCCTTACCTTCTTTATTGTGGGCCTCATCTTTACATTGGGCTCTGGGAACTACTGGCTTGGGATTTTCAACAGCTATGTGGGATCCCTCCCTTTGCTCATCATAGCCTTCTTTGAGATCGTCAGTGTGGTGTACATCTATGGAATCAACAAGTAATGTCGTAATTCACATCATCACTGCAGTCACATTTCAATGAGTTTGAATAATTTTTGACATTCTTTCTATTTGCATACAGGTTTAATGATGACATTGAATGGATGACAGGCCGGAGGCCTAACTACTACTGGCAGGGCTGTTGGCGCTTCATCAGTCCTTTAATGCTCCTGGTGGTTTTTGTAGCATATGTTGTTGTGGAGGCTGAAACACGACCCACGTATCAAACCTGGAACCCAGACTATGTAAGAATATTTTTCTAAATATGTAAATCATAAAATGAAATATTTTGAATAGAGCAGACAAGGGGAAAAAGGCTCTGACTTTACACTCCATTACCCCCACAGGTGCACTTCCCTCTTGCTGACACCCAGCAGTATCCTGAATGGGTTTATGCTATCTGTGTGCTCCTAGCTGTCATTCCTATTGTCTCTATTCCAATTGGGGCTTTTTACAAATTCACAGGCTTCCTGAAGACGTACATCATGAACAGGCACACCCAAAATCCATACGCAAATGAACTATAAATGGAAATTTGTTGTGTTCTTTGCAGTTTTATATAATCATTTGGTAAGAAACATGAGGAGTGTATGTGTTTTGTTTGATACTTAACTCTTGAGCCATACCAGTAACGTGCAGTCAGGGGAGGAAGGTGAGGCATGGCCTCACCTGCCATAGTAAGAGAAAAAAAAGGAAAAATGAAAGAAAGAAATTAAATGGTTACATTTATCCAATGATGAGTATTATAAAGTTATTTTATATTCAACATCACCAATTTTAGGTTATTTTTACTCAAAATGGTGAATTTTCACATTTAACGCTGAAATACTGAGAAGAGACCTGCGATGAGGCACCAGCCAGCCGAGCCTCTTGATCAATGAATCGGCTAGCTGTGCTGGTATGCTATACAGCGAGATCGTAATGCTATCTCTCAATATGTCACTATTAAAATGGTCAAACACATTTGCTCTATGAACTAAATTTCCATAATTTAGCTAATGTACTGTATATAATGTACAGTGGTTTTTTGTCAACAACTGCATGAGTGTAATGTCTCTCTTGAGTTGAGCGGTCCGGAAACCACTGTGACAAGGCACTACGTGAGGCACGATGATGTGGTGCCTCATTGGTAGGGGGCGCTGGTGATGGCCAAGGAGTCTTCTTCCTCGGCCGTAGAAGAAGTGACAGAAAACTACAGCCATTCATTTGTTTTCCGCTCGCCTTGCCTTACTATGTAAATTTTTTTTTGCTGCTTTTGTTCATAAGGAGCATTACATGAACATCATTTAAACATATAAAAGTAAAAACATATAAACAAACATGTAGGTAACAACATATTTTGTAATCAAATATACTAATTTGTTTGTTACAGTTTGTACGTGTAAATAATTCTAATAATTCTGTTCCGAGACTTTAATAAGCTACACTGTAGGTTCATATGTTTTTAAATCTAATTATGATGAGATCAGTGCCTCACCAGCCATGAACCTCACCTCACGTCACTGATCCATACCTACAGTCCAAGTAACCTGAAGCACATGTTTTTGGAGGTGGAAGGAAGGCGGAGAACCCACGCAGACACGGAGAGAACATGCAAACTCCTGTGACAACTAGCATCACGTGTTGGGTTTGTTCTCTTGCCCCCTGTTTTCTGTATGCTCATTGTGGTATGCAGATATGCAGATTAGCTTGTGCCATCGCCGAACGATGATTAGGGGAGCGCACCTGTTCACTCTCCTGATTGGCTGCGCCAAGGCCATCCGGGTATATAAGGATCGAAGATGACAGTCCTTCAGTGGCAGCAGGGCGTCAGGCAGCGGGTTCTCATCCTCTCCATCTTCCAACCAGCCAAATATCGTTTTGTATGAGCTACTTAGTCATACAAAACGGCAGTAGGGTTGGACTGCCAGTTTATTTGGTGATTCTTTTCTCCTGTTTAATTTAGTTAGGAAGATTAGATCCTGTCATTTGTTTTTCTGTTGGGTTAATTATCATTCTTTTACATATAGGATCGTTTTGTTTGTTATTTTGGCATTAGTCCAACCTGAAGTGAGCTCAACATATTTTTAATATGTAGTTATTGTAAATAAAAACTCTGATTTTCCCTATACACTTCAACAATTCTTCCTGGTGGCTTCTTGGGACTTGGGGAAGATGGGGCCTGTTCCTGTTATGGCTCAAGCACTCCTAGACTGGGCGACGCAAACATAATGGGTCTCAGAGCCGGTTGCAAAGAGCCGGCTCTCAGAGTCGGTCAAGAACGTTAACTTCTGATCGTAAATTCTGATCTGAGACTTTAAAAATAACCCACTCATTGTTGATAATTAAATTGTGAATAAGCTACACTGTAGGTTCATATGTTTGTAAATCTAATTATGATGAGATCAGTGCCTCACCAGCCATGAACCTCACCGCACGTCATTGAGCCATACTGTGCACTGTTCGCTTTTTGTTTTGTTAATCTTGGTTGTGGTAATTCAAATTGCATACATTTTGGCAAGGGTGTGTATTTTGGAGGAAATTTTTGTAATTTCAACCCATTGTTGTGCCATACATCCATGAACATCACCTCATGTATCAGCAAGATAACGGCCCCATGTTGCAAGGATCTGTACACAATTCTTGGAAGCTGAAAATGTCCCAGTTCTTACATGGCCAGCATACTCACCGGACATGTCACCCATTGAGTATGTTTGGGATGTGCTTGACCGGCATACACGACGGCGTGTACCAGTTCCCACTAATATCCAGCAACTTCGCACAGCCATTGAAGAGGAGTGGACCAACATTCCACAGGCCACAATTGATAATCTGATGAACTCTATGTGAAGAAGATGTGTTGCACTGCATGAGGCAAATGGTGGTCACACCAGATACTGACTGGGTCTGAGTCCCCAGACCCCCAATAAAGCAAAAAAAAACCCTGCACATTTCAGGGTGGCCTTTTATTGTAGGCAGTATAAGGTACACCTGTGCACTAATCATGATGTCAGATCAGCATCTTGATGTGGCACACCTGTGAAGTGGGATGGATTATCTCAGCAAAGTAGAACTGCTCACTATCACACATTTAGACAGATTTGTGAACAATGTTTGAGAGAAATGGTAATATTGTGTATCTGGAATGAATTATAGATCTTTAAGTCCATCTCATGAAAAATGGGAGCAAAAACTAAAAGGGTTGCGTTTATATTTTTGTTGAGTATATATTCTGCAGCATTTATACAACTGTATTTCCTCTCTCCTGATGTCAGTTTCTCTCTCTCTCTCTCTCTCGCTCTCTCTCTCTCTCTCTCTCTCTCTCTCACACACACACACATACACACACAAGCGCACACACACACAATGGCACCATATTTTTAAGATAATGCCTTTTTGTGTTCAATCTATTTCAAGTGTCTGCTTGACAAGATGAAATGCAAATGTAAATGTAATATAAATGTGTAATATTTCATGCACAGATCCATACACACAAACATACAGCATTTAAATTAAAAAAAAAAAAAACCTGAGTTATCCTGCAGTACTGCCAAAATTGATCTCTGGTGAAAACAGAGCTATATCTGGCTCTGACATCATGTTGCTGTTATCGCTGCTAAAAAATACACACAGACATTTAGCTTAAGGGATGGGCCATATTATACTTATCACAATGGAGAACGCATCATTCATGTTGAGCATTTGGGTGACCAATGGCTGACACTTCCTGTGTGTTGCAGAGCAGACAAAGTGTCAGACCTCAACAGCTGTTGGGAATTGTGGAGGTCAGTCAGTCAGTCATTTTCTTTAACTGCTTAATCCGCTTACGCGGGTCGCGGGGGAGCCGGTGCCTATCCAGGCAATCTCAGGGCGCGAGGCGGGGGACACTCCGGGCACGACGCCAGTGTACCGCGGAGCCACACAGAGACAAACAACCACTCACACACACATTCACTCCTATGGTCAATTTGGAACTGGCCAATCAACCTAAAGCGCATGCTTTTGGAGGTGGGAGGAAGCCGGAGAACCCGGAGAGAACCCACGCAGACACGGGGAGAGCATGCGAACTCCGCACAGAACGGGACTCGAACCTGGGTCCGCCGTGTTGTGAGGCGACAGCGCTACCCACTGCGCCACCGTGCCGCCCTGAATTGTGGAGGTATCACTTCAAATTTTGCACAACCAAAATGAAAATAGTGCCAGCACTTGTACAGCAAAATCTTGCTTTTGTTAAAAATCATTTTATATTCAGACACGCCCACCCGAAAAAAAACTATATAAGAATTTAAAATCTGTAGAGATTTGAGTGATATAAAATATTATATTGTGGAAATTTGAAAGAGTTAGCACAGTGATGCAAAGCGTAACACTGTTGCTGCACAACAAGGCGGTTCCCGATTCGAGTCCCGCTCTGTGGGGAGTTTCCATATTTTCCTCGTGTCTGCGCAGATTTTATCCCCCCTCCAAAAAAATGACTTCAGATGAATTGGCCAGTCTCAAATGGTCTGTAATTTTACAGGTGAGATATATTGATCTCAATATTACAAAAAAAAAGTTTAATCTGTTGCTAATCACTTTTAATGATTAATTATGGTGACTCAAAAATTAAAAAATATATATAATTTCATGACAGAATCAGGAAGTAGACATGTATTAGAGGTCCCGCGACCTTTTTTATTTTAATGGTGCACAAAAGGTAATAATGAACCAAAATATGTCCACTATGCTTGTAATTCATAGGAGTTACATGTCACAAATCAATTTTGAAATTGATTTGTGACATGTAATGTATGAATTGGTTGACAATGTGCTGCAATGAGAGAGATGTCGTTGATCTAGGGGACAGGAACCTTACAAGCCAATGGCTTCTACCCGTCAACCCTTTTTTCTTTTCGGATGATGTTGCTGATGTTCCAACACTGATGAAAGTGAAGTCTGTTGTAATAACATGTCTGAAAAGAAGAAATGAACTGAATAAATAAATAGATAAATAGGAGTTAACTATTGTTTGAATTTTTTCATTTAAAAAAAATGGCTTTACTTAATTATAGTAGCATTTAAATGGTTAAAAATATGAATACATGTGGATTCTTTAAGTTTGCTGTTGGATTTTATGAACATTCAAGTGCAGAAAAATTTTAATATCTAGGCACTGTAAAGGAACATTTATGTCCTCTAAATGCAAGGAGTTGTAGGTGAACAAGTTAATGCCTTTTCTAAAACAGAACATTTTCTCAATTGTATATTTGTATTGTTGAAAGACATTCAAATGCCCTCATTCGCATCATATTTATATTGGTTTTTTGACCAGAGAATAACAGGACGTGATGGAGACTATTTCTGAGTGGTTGGTGAAAAACATGTTATTGATTCTTGAAAGGCTAAATCAAAAAAGTTCTCATAATGTGTGGTAAAGTAAAACCATAGAAACTGATATTTTTAACAATGTTTTTTGTTCTGTGAATATCATCATTATTGCTGTCATTTTAAGGAAGAGTTCATTTTGTAATGGAATATAATTATGTGCTTTTTATCATCTATTACCTACAAATGTGACAAGTGATTTGATGTTACATGACACCTTTTACACAACTTCTGAACTGGGCTGTTTGCAGAGCTGTGCTTGTGTGCATGAGGTTGCGTGTCTGTGATCACAGATGTTGCGCATGTGTGAGAATGTTGTATTTTGAGTCATATGGAGTTACAAGGTTGTCCTTTTTGTGGTGTGGGTGGACAGTGATATTGTCCCCCCAGTGTCACGTGCTGTGGAATATGCTGGCTGCCTTTGTTGACCCTCTGCCTGTTCTGCTTTTCTGGCACTTTCATACAATGGTGCACTTGAACACTGATGTTATTAGGCCTTTCAAACTACTACAGCTTGAATTCCAGTTGTCAGGAAAGGATAGTATCCCAATGTAGGATACATGGAAAAAGATACATCATCGAGGAGCAACGGCAAGGATTCAGTGTGACATCAGAACAAAGGTGATGGACCCTGCATTGATTATGAACATTTTAAAACTGCATTAATGTATTTATGCTAGGTGTGGCATTAATGCACAAGATTTTACTTGTTTGTCACAGGTATAATCTTGATTATACTTGTTAGTTGACATTCATTGTTTGCTTCTCCAATTGGAATTGACTGTCATTATTTAAGCTATTTAAAACACCCAATAAGTAGATTTAGGCGTTTTTTAATTACTGTTTACCTGATGTACATCAAAGTGCATATAGTTTTCCTTAAATGCTGGAGTCTAAGGTTTGCTTTGGTTAAGTAGAAAAGTTTTGTTACATTCAACCACTGTGTATTTCATAAGTTACTACAAAGTTGAAACATGTACTTGTGGTGTCCTTTCAAGAGGTACTAACAAGTAAACAATTACAAATCTTAATATAAGCTTGCAATAATCAATAGTAATTTGAACATTGCGCCATTCAAAAGGAGCAATACAGGGTCCTATAATAATGAAACACTGTGCTCTCAACAATTGTACAAGGGTGCAACAAGTTTAACAGTTTTGTTTTCTTTTGTTTTTTTGACCTTTGATCCTAATCTAGACCATGTCCCAGCGAGCAGAAGCCTCCCAATGCGGTGGAGTTGTAGTAGAGTTTGATTCAGAAGAAATCAGGGATGCAAGAACTAAAAATACCAGGAGTGTAACAGGTGGATTCCACTTTTAATCAATCTAAAGTTTATGTGAAATATTTGTTTAAATATCTGATGTGTGTTTCCTTGATTTTCATGCATTGCCTCATAAGGCTCAGCCCTTATCTACCTCAAGGGTCCCAAGTTTCTCATCTATGTCAGTGGAGCATTATCAATGTGGGTAAGAATCATTTCTCATAGAAAGATTCTTGGAGAAATGAATAAGACCTGGAGTCTTAAATAACTGCAAGGTAGTCTACAAACTTAAGTGTGCAACTTCATTGAAATAGAACCCTACATAACAACATCTAAAGATGACGTTTCATGTTGTGTTGGACAGGGTGACCGCATGTGGCACTTTGCAATTTCTGTGTTCCTGATTGAGCTTTACGGCCGCAATCTGCTGTTGACTGCAATTTTTGGATTGGTAGTGGCTGGGTCAGTGCTCCTCCTCGGAGCACTGATTGGAGACTGGGTCGATCGCAATCCCAGAAATAAAGGTATCTACAACAATTTCACACTCATTTCAAAATGTTAGCATGCAGTGTACTACACACTGTCCCAATTTTGTGCCCAGTTATTTGGGTGAAATCAGCTGGTGCAACTCAGTCCCCCAATTTCTGTGATTTAACAGCTAGCAGAAATAGAAAGACACATCCATTGACTCATGTCAGTAAAGCCTCTTTTTTTACAGTATATAAACAGAACATACATGTTCTGAGAATCTGAAAATATGTTTTTGTTCTCTGTTTTAGTTGCACATGCATCTCTTTTCATTCAGAACATCTCAGTGACAGTATGTAGCATTGTGCTCATGTTGGTGTTCCTATATAAGCAAAGGATTGAACAGATCTGGGATGGCTGGCTTACTGTGAGTAGACACTACATATTTGTTGACAACTTGATATTTTGTCTGCAGACACCAAAACTTACCATGATTGTTGCACAGAGCAGTTACTGCTGCTGTTGTTTCCTGTGTCCCTTTTATCTCTTCTTCTGAGCTTGTGGCCACTCTGTGCTGTCATAGTAACATGTTGCATCGCAAAACTTACACAAGGTGGTTTGTTATACCGTGGTGATCATCCTGGCAGATGTGGCAAACCTTGCAAGCACAGCATTGACCATTGCAATCCAGAGGGACTGGATTGTGGTTATCACAGGCTACAACCGAGGTCACCTTGCTGGTAAGGAATTTATCCTCTGCAGACACTTTATTCTGTAAGATACTCAGTGGTTCATTTCTGCAATTGCTGAAATTTTTTAGTGGGACCACATTAATCTATTTGTCTCTAACCCTAACTATAGGAATGAATGCAACCATGAGGCGAATAGATCAGGTGACTAACATCCTGGCCCCACTAGCAGTAGGACAGGTCATGACCCTGGCCTCCAACGTTGTTGGCTGTGGTTTTATCCTGGGCTGGAACCTCGTGTCTCTCATTGTGGAGTTCTTCTTCTTGTCCCGGGTGTACCGTATTGTCCCTGCTCTGTCAGTCAAACCACCTGTGGAGGAGGAGGATTTGGTGTATCAGCAAGGAACAGAGAGGCCAAAATCACAAGGTATGTTCTGATCAATGCTTTTTGTTTAATTTCTAATATCCACTGTATTCCCAGCATTTTTTGTAGGTTGAAGGCATCAGTATAACAATAATTTTTAAATCATGCATTGCCCGAAGACAGACTCTTTCAGTGTTCTATTTTGTGTGCGTCCTTGCATTTTTGATGCACATTTTTTAAAAGGGACGCACGATCGTCAAACAGTGTGTGTCCCTGGGACACAAGCTTTAAATGGACTTCCATACAACAAAAATATTCACAATTTTTCCATTTCTACGCTTAAATTTCGATGGCCTCCCCCAAGCGGTCCTCCCATGGCACTGTCATTTCCATGATCACAATGTTCTTAGTGCTCTCTGAGATCAGAAGGATATCTGGCCTCAGAGTGGTGCTGACAATGTGCTGGGGGAACCGTAGCTGCCTCTTTAGGTCGAGAGCTCCCAATCTTGGGCAGTTGCCAGAATCCCTACTGGTGCCTTCTTGCCACCTACCTTTGGCTGAACTTCTGCCTTGACAAAAATGATGGCGCTGGTGGCATTGCACACCCTGCTGCAGCTGCTGATTCCCCTGCTGATGGCTTCAGCAATCGGCTTGAGGACCTGGTTGTGGTGCCAGGTGTATCGGCCCTGGCCGAGTGCTGTTGGGCAGGAACTAGAGACGTGCTCCAGCATTCCTCTCCCTGAGCACAGCTGGCAGTTCGGGGTGTCTGCCTTTCCCCAGTTGGAGATGTTTGCTGGGCTAGGTAGGACGTCGTAGACTACTTGGGTTTGGAAGCTGATACGATGTGGGTCAGCCTGCCACAAGTCCGTCCAGGCGACTTTCCGATTCACCACATGCTCTCATCTGGTCCAGGCCCCCTGCTGCCTGCTTGTTCTCCTTTTATCCGCTGTAGTCCTGACTTCCTCCTTTACTTGCCTTTGCTTTTCCTTCCCCTTGCACTCCCGGTGTCGAGCTGGTGTTGGGAACATCCCCAGACCTGCTCTGCCGTGGACCACTACTCCCACCAGATCTCCATGGCGCAGTCTTACCTCTGCATCCAGCACAGCAGACTGAGCACTCCACTTCCACTCTTCACCACAACTCCTGCTTGGGTCACCTTTGGGTCCTTTGAGTCTCGGTACAGCAGCACCTCTCTAATCCGAGTCACCTTGAACTCCTCCCCCACAGACTTCAAGGGCAACCGGAGCTTTGTGGTGTTCCCGTAGAAGGCTATGTTACTGAGGATCTTGGGCAACACCAAATATCTTCTGAGACAGGTGCTGACCTTCCTCTCCAAGGTCTTCACAGTGGAGAAGGGGACTCTATTTGCAAAACTCAATCCTTGCGTATGCTTCTACTATATACTGTATTTTGCTATTACTTTTGGGATGCATAAACGTCATGTTGGGATGCACAAATTTTTCTTGAAGCGCATCCCAGGAATGCACTACTGCCTTGAGGTAAAATTAACTCTGCTCTTTAGTTTGTGTCAAGGATCTTCTGTCTGTGTTCCCATGTAGAATAGTATACATGTACTTTCCAGAAGATGTCAATGTAATTTATGTGACCCGAGTAAATAAGTAGTACTTAGTCTTTCAAACATGAACAGAAGTAACAAATGCTATTCTTCTCTATATTCAGATGAAGATAATGCGGCACAACCTCAACCCCTGACAGAAAGTAACTGCAACACAAGCCTACACCTAAAACAAATCACCAAGATTCCACTGTGCTTCCGGAGGTTTCGTTGGCTGGTGAGCACCTGTAAGGACGGCTGGAGGGCTTACTACCGCCAGCCCGTCTTCCTGGCAGGAATGGGTCTGGCTTTCCTCTACACCACAGTCCTGGGCTTTGACTGCATCACCACAGGCTATGCCTATACTCAGGGCATAAGCGGCTCTCTCCTTAGTCTGCTGATGGGTGTGTCAGCTATCACAGGGCTGATGGGCACTGTGATGTTCACCAGACTCAGGAAGACCTATGGCCTGGTTAACACAGGAATCATCTCAAGCTGCCTTCATCTGGGGTGCTTGCTGCTGTGTGTGTGCTCTGTTTTTGCTCCAGGCAGCCCAATGGATCTTAGCTTGTTGATGCCCAACATTGCCAATTCCTCTGCTGAGCTTGGGGAAATGGCAAGCCAAAGGCAAAAACATACTTATCCTCTGAGGGGGGGGTAGCAATCAGCCACTGCTGCCTGATCGGTCCTCCATCCACTGGACCAACAACACTGTGCTTTTTGACAATGTGCCCTCTGACTCAGCGCCAGAATCTTACGTTTCCATAATCTTGCTGTTCTTGGGTGTCATCACAGCACGTATTGGTGAGTAGATGGACATATACTGTAAAGCTGGCTGTCTTCAGTGAATACTAAAACTGTTTTAGTCTATATATTCACAAGGCATAAAATATTAATATAAACTAATTATGACTATATTCCTATTTAAGTAATGTTTCAATTCATCATAAAACTTTACAGTACAGCAATACCAAAAGCACGAGTATAATGTTATATGATTTATCCACTAGAGGGCGCTGTGCACAAAACGCTGAAATCCCTAGTCAGTACACACTACTGTATGACATGGTTACATTTTATTTTAGGGTTCATAGTATACAATAGAATTTAATGTTATCTATGCATTAAGGACGTCCAGGGAAATATTCATGCCTTCATGAACATCAAATAAATAGGTTGAGCCTCATTTCTATCTTATTTTAATGTGAAAAATTATGTCAAGAGTTTTATATATCTATTATCTTTTTTGATAAATGGTTTTAGAGAGCAGGTCAACTTTTAAACTGTAATGGCATCTGTGTTTTAGGTCTCTGGTCTTTCGACCTGACAGTGACCCAGCTCCTGCAGGAGAACATCTGTGAGTCAGAGAGGGGTGTGGTAAATGGGGTTCAGAGCTCTATGAATTACCTGATGGATCTCCTTCATTTCATCATGGTGGTCTCCGCTCCACAGCCACAGCACTTTGGCATCCTAGTTATCATTTCAGTATTATTCATCACCACCGGCCACACTATGTATTTCCTGTATGCACACAAAACCAAGAGAAAACGGCGCCTCGACACATAAAGAGCTGACGTGACCCATGCATCAAGGTCCAAGATGCTTCCAAGCACAGATTCCCTTCTGCACCTATGAAATGAATGTCTCCTACTGTTCTCTTGGCAAATTTATTGCAACACTCCTCTCCCAGCTTAGCCATTCATTTCATGACAACACAGCAAGTGCCTGTCCCACCTCAGTTGCTTTCTCCAAGCAGGGCCATGTCCCACAGCTGCAAACAACTCAGGTGAAACAGAGTAGGAGATACACTCCCTCTGATATGGACACACTAAATGTAGCAATGGCACCTCCAGGGGAAACGTCCTTATCGCATATACAACAGGACACTAAGGTAATGACTAAGGAATATGTGCCTTTGCAAAAGCTGGCAGAGTACTGCAAGACTTTCATCAGACAAGCCTGTTAACTTACGTAGCTTCTTTGGATGCGAGGGGGGATGGATGGTGAGATTTCTCTAAACATCACTCAGTAAAGAGTGAATGTTGTGAGGAAAACTTTACAGTGACAAAAATACAACCAAGGTGAGATAGTACTTCAACAAGTGGCATGAAAGTGACTGATCCGTCCACTTGGAAATATTCCAGGATGTCCAAAAAGGAACACAAAGGGAACTGGGTGTGAGATTATCTAATTCAGAAAGACAGCCCCCTTTTTAATGGACAGAAGTGAAAGGACAAAGTTTTCCCTTTCCCTGGTTTGTTTCTCTGTGGATGAATCAAACACACAATTGCTTCTTTTATGCGTGTAAACATGGCTTATGTGTTACAACAGCAATATCACATCATTCATGTACTTAAGGTAAATCTTCTGAAAATATATTTTGATCTAATTGCTTGTGTACTTACTAAAAACTTTTAAAGAGTGAAATTAAAAGTGTCAATCCAAAAAGAAATCAATCTTCATTTTGACATGACATGTGACATGTTTGAAAATCGGTGACAGCTACAGCATATGTTAGCATATGTCAGTCAGTGCTTTTGGTTTTGTTAGACTTTGCTTTATTCTTTTGTAGTTCTGATGAACTTAACGTCACCTTACCTCAACTGAAAACAAGAATACTTTTGGAATATGACTTGGCAATTACTCTCAGCTACTGAATGTTTTCATATTTCCTTCAGGTTCAACGGAAATAACACCAAAGTTTCATTTATTTTGTCACACAACCAGCAACACTCAATATATTTGTATCATTTTCCTGTGAAATTTTATGTTGTCCTTATTTTCAGACTGATGATTACAATATTAAAGAAAACTGAATGTGATCTTTGGTCTCCAGTCTTCTGATTAGAATTGTCATGACAATAGTACTATAATATAAATTGCCACACGTTACATATTCACATATACTGAATCTGGGTTGTGTAATTGTTAATCCATTTGGCCCAGTCCTCCACCTCATATTCATATTAAGTCACTAATTCCAACTTCATAAGTTAATGTTGGTGTTGGAACCATTCCACTAAAAAAGGTTCCATACTGCATGCCCTTCGACAGTCTAGTTATACAGTACATTCACAGTCATTCCAAAGGGTTTTGTGTTATATGAGGATATAAAATTTATTGTCCATCAGAATCACATTGTAGCACTTATTCATCTTTGGTTGTTGGTTGAGGAGGGACACTGCTAAGGAAGAAAAACTGTAAAATGGAGAATAAAAACCTCTTCCTCCCACATCAGTGCTGTTCAGTAATGTATTATGGGCAGGAGATATAAATATATATTGTTGTTATATTTTGTGGTTAATAATGCTTGATATCGCATTAAATGGTTAATATCGCAAAGCCATGGGTTTTTGTTAGTAGTGGATCTAGGTTTTCTGTAAATTGGGGTCCACCGTCCTTAGACTTTAGGTACCTTATTTAGCAAGTCACGTACATTTTTTTCACCAGTCATTCCTTGTCAGACTTTGGATTCATATAGCTTTGATCAAAGATATGTATAACTGACTCTATTTTGTAAAATTTACCTTGTTCAAGTATGTTGTGTAAAAAAGAAAGCCATTAAAAAAATATTCATATTCATTCCACCACCGATGTCTGGACCACAATGGAACAGATACCCTTCGATTTCAACCTTTCAAAAACCAGGTTTAGCACTTATGTTAGCCTAACAAGTGTCTGTGTGTATTTTGAAGAATAAAAAGTAGTAGATTATATCCTTTCATGTCAAAGATCCTGTGTAGTCCTCATGAAATTGTGCAGCTGTAAAATGTTTTTTCTTGATGGGATGTAAAGGAGATACTGTAACAGACTCAGAGGAGTTTCATCACCTCCACCCTTCACATCCGCAGGCCTACAGTTATATTGCACCTCCCATGTCTGCAGTGATAGGCCTGGCTAAAGACAGCACTATTAATGTGAGCTTGCTAACAAGGATGACTTTAGGCATTCTCATTTTCTCAGTTAAATTACTTGAAAAACTGGGTCAGTGGTGGCACAGAGAATGAATCTTCCTCCAGGCTGTCTCACACAGGAAGATTCACTAGAAGGAGCATGAAGGTAGTGTTTTATACTCTATAGATATTCACAACCAATAATATCTTTAGTTTCCTTCCTGTTGTGTTGTGAAATGATTAAGGAATAGCAGTTATGAAAAGCAGCCACATACAATATACTGTAATTAAGTGGATATGGTTACATGAATATTGTTTATCTTGCTTTATTGAATTAATGATAAGTCTTATGAGACTTAAGCACCGATAATCAAAGGACTGAAATATTCAAATGATCTCATACATGAATTGCTTTAATAAAGGAGTGTTATGGAATAAAGGGGTTTAAACTCTATAACAAAAGAGGAGAACCTTTTCTCATTCTGCAGTCTGCTGTCTCAGCAGTATGAAACAGAAGCGCAATTAAATGACTTTGCAAGGACTCAGTCAAGCATTACAATGCTGACAAAGGGGGGAACACACAACACTAATAGATTAAGTGTTCATAGGAGGAACTGACATCGTGGCTTTACTATGGTCAGTACATATAGCATCACATTAGTCCCGTTGTACTATAACTGCATTAAACAGTTAATGCAAATGGTTCTAATGAGTTGGTCCACTTTCTTAAAATTAAATAGGAACCATTCAAGAAATGCCATTTGACAAATACATATTTCTTTCTTAAACAAAAAAAATTAAACAAATCCAAGCAAACACCTTTTAAATCATTAAGTTTTACCGCCTTTCTTTGTTGAGTGTGAACAAATATTTAGATTGTTGATTTGTTGGTGAGAGGAATAAGTTAGTTTACATCAACTAAGGATGTGGAAGTTGACCTATTTTATGGCATTTAGAGCTCGAAGGATTGTACATTTAATTAATTCCAGATTAATTAACAGTTTATCATAATATAATACATCTTAATACCATAAGATACCTGTTGTGTTGGACCTACGATCCAAAAATACAGATAAAATAAGATGAAATAGGATGAGACGAAACAAGATGAGATGAGATGAGACAGGATGGGACGGGACAGGATGGAACAGGGCAGGACGAGATGAGATGAGACAAGACGAGACAAGATAAGATGAAGTAAAGGGGTTGAACAGTTGCACAGGAGAATACTTTAGAGACATCCAAAAAACTAAATTAGGTACACCAGTCGCCAAGTGGTTCTTTTACATCGGGGTTGGGCAAACCTTTTGACTGGTGGGCCACAAATGACATGTAAAAAAGCATGTATGAAAGGTTATGGCCTTTAACAGGCAGCAAAGCATACATATGTAAGGCTTATAGTAATTTTTTCACAACTGCATTCATTTCATGAAATTAATTATATAATTTAAACAAGTTTGGCCTGCCAGATTAGAAAGCCCAACAGGCTGTATATGGCCCACGGGCCGTAGTTTGCCTAAGCCTGCTCTAGACTGTCAGTATCAAGTGAAGCATGTTTGAGAAAGCACTAGTAGTTCTGTGAGAGCTTTATGTGTTTATCCTAGGATCTGAATCTTTTTAATTTATTCAGTGGTGTGCGTTCAGGGCCAGCAAGGCCTTCTCTGCTGGTCTACCATAACCAGAAATCATGATATTTATGATAAAAGTTAATTATATTTGAATGCATTTTCTTCAAGTAAATATATTCAAATATGTTTATAAATATATAATTATACATTGGGATATAATATGACATAGGCCAACACTGGGTCAGTGTTCTATTTTTAGGTTAGAGTGGTTTTATCCAATCAGAATTCAGCTAGCTTGTGTTACCAGGTTGAATGAAATCTGCCCAGGGCCTTCAGAATCTAGAATGCAGGCATCCCTGCACTGTGAGTGAACGGGAACATATAGTTATTGACAGATGTGATAGCCAATCAGATAACGAGTTGGCAACGCTAAGGATTTCTAGCTGGTTTCACGTTCACCTGATATGCATGTGTCCTGTGATTGGATACTCATTCTGAGAAGGCGGCGCTATGCAGACGCTATGCAGACCCACATTTGAAGAGAAGCTCAGGGTCTGATCCCTGAAGGAACTAATGTGTTGTAGCTAACCTGTTCTAGTTAACCTGTTGTAGCTAACCTGTTGTAGCTAACCTGTTCTAGCTAAACTGTTCTAGCTAACATGAACTAGCTAACTTGTTCTAGCTAATCTGAACTATCTTACCTGTTCTAGCTAACGGAGTGTTCTTGAGGAAAGAAAGGAGAATGGATTTTGTGTTTAAATAAGGCTTTTGAACATCTGTTTCGGTGAGTACAAGCATTTCATTTATCTAAGTTTTCATATTTAATGTTCTTCTAATTCAATGTCATTTAAGTCAAATCAATTGTAACAAAATAAAATGACAAATACACTAAAAAAAATTCTTGCTCTTCTGTGATGCGTGTAAAAAATGTGGTACACTTGCGCAGCTGTGTGATTGTAGTGGAAATACACAGAGACTTGTTTCCCTGCTGGAAAATAGCCTGATACATGATACATGATAGAGGTGATGCAACGTCTAGTAGTGTGTTAGTGTATGTGTGTATTTCGTTTCTCTGTCTGTGGTGTCATAAATGATGGTCATTTCAGTCGGTTTTGTTGTGACATGCGGGGTTCTTCTGTGCGAGTGACAATAAAAGGAGTGAGGCTGACGCCGGTTTTTGTCCCATTTGAGAGAAGTTATAAACACCTTAGTCCTGAACGCTACATTGGTGGCAGTGGTGGGAGCAGCTTATAGTATTATGGGTTATATTTATTCACATTTGACTAAGGAGAACATTACTGAAGGCCTAGGTGTGAAATGCATAGCCTGCCATTGAATTTATTGTTGTTTCTGACATACTACTATTATGATCGTAACGATGGGAAATTTCAAGTTGTGGATATCCATTAACAACAGTTGATAAGTAACAATATAAGTGCTAATGTGGAATAACTAGAGCAAGAAAAAGGAGAAGATATGCTAAGGAAGAAGTCTGTTTTAGTGCTTCTAACATCAAACTACTGCACTTGAGTTGTCCATATAATCTACCATATAGAAATTTATTTTATCTGAGGGAAAAGGGTAAATTTTTTGACACAAGGTTGGTACTATCAAATTTTTAAATCCCATTTTTATACATAGACTGCCTCAAGAAGCAGGGCATTAATGAAATTTTTCACATTATGCATTTTCAATTTGGTTAATTCTGGCTGAAAACAAAAACAGCAAAGAATCTTTTCAAATCTTGTTCTGAATGACCATATATCTCCTCATCCATGTAAAAAATTACCTTCCTAATGAGTGTTTGACCTTTCTGTGTAATGCACCCTGCCCATTTTTGATTCAGGACGCCCTCTTGCTTTTGGGAGGTTTGAAAGTTTCCTTTTTTGGGTCAGTCTGGCTCACCAGATGTTTCCTGAAACATCAGTGTTCCTAACTCACTCCCCTCCCCAGTGTTTAAAGGCGAGGGAATGACAGGGAGAGGGAGTCTGACTTTCACTTCCAGAAAAGCCAAGCACAGAGACACCTGGAGTCCAACCGATAAAGTCTTGTCCGAGCTGGCGTTGCTTATGTAAATTGCAACTTATTTCAGGTGGAGGGACTGAAGATTTGTTTGGACTGCATCCACCGAAACACACTCTACAAATTGTTATTTTGACCTGCTCACCTCCTTTTCCATTTTTCTGTAGTAGAGTGAGCTTACAAGCAGGTATCCTGCTGTTTTTTCTGGTAGACAGCTGGTCGTCAGTGACCCAGAGATGTCGTGGGACTGTGGCCTCAAATACATGTTCTCCATGTCCCCTGCACTGCAGCAAGGGAACATGTGCATCCTGCATGACAAGGAAGACCTATCCAAACTGGAGATGGTACAGAGACTGGCCAAGGATGGCTGTCGCTTCTTGCAAAAACACAGCAAGGGCGCCGAAAGAACAAGCGAGGTGAGAAACATCCATCAACACCACTGCAGTCACAGCTGACTTTATCATACTGTATTTTTTGCAGCATTTTTTTTACTTATGCTGTAAATTCTGTTTGCTGCCTTTGTGTGAAATCCATCACTTTCTGAGGCAGTTCCCTGCACAGCTATCGTCAGACAAATAGTAGTTATGGCATCATGACTTCTACCTTGTTAGCATATTTCATCCTGGAATAATCCATTAGAGAACATTAGTCCGTGTTGGTCTTTGCTCTACTGTTGTGTATTCTATTCCTGTGTTTTATGGTGTTGTGTTGGGACCACTGTGCCCAGACATCACGTCTTGCCCTCCAGAGTTCCATCCATCACCTGAAATTAATTTGTTGTCTTTTTTTATTGGTCTCTGTACATTTGATAACACACCTGCTACTTTTCTGAAGATAAATTTTATTACTTAGATTCCGTTGGAATTTTCCCAATAAATAATTCAAAATAGTCTCTACAGAGTTTTAAAGGAGATGAAAGATTTTGTTCATGTTGATGATGTGCATTAAATTCTATTGTATAAATGCACTGCATCCATTAAATTCACAACTGGAAGGTCAATTTACAATCGCAATGTCATTCCGCAATGTCAATGTAACACACTTTTACGGCATAGTTCATCTCTGTCAGTATGGCTGCAACCTCAGGCAAAATCACTTCTATATATTACTGTTGAAAACTTACCTACATGTAATCTGTGTTCAGTTCAATGTGCAATCTTTTCTAAAAACATTACATCACTATCCACTGGCTAAAGCAGACATCTGATTGGTTGACCTCGTGGTGGGCTCAGCTTCTCCCTTCCTTCCAGCTGTATCTGTGTGCTGAACTGAATAACAATGGCAGGAAAAGTTGACGCAGGTGAACGATCTGCCATGCCAGGACTTTGTGTGGCTTTAGGGTGGATTCCAGAGCATCAGGTCCATGACCTTTAATCCAAACGCAATGCTAGATCTCCTTATCACTGCCCCTGTTCAATAGTATGACCTTTTCATCTGCACTAACTGTGCATGATCAAATGTCAGTGCAGAATAATGCAACAGTCTGCCTTACCTTTTGTTCAGAAGCATTTTTAATGTGAATATACCACTGGTAAGTGTGTTCAAGTGTCATTTAGATAAATCCCGCATTAATGGCCAGATATGATGAATATCTACTTGACATTATGTAGCAATGTTAGGATTATGTGAGATTATTTTGGCTTTATTTCTAGGATGATTTCAAATACCGGTAATCCAATGATGCTACAATGCACATACGTAACTACATGTGACTTGTAGAAATATGAGGCCTGACATCAAAGAGCCTGGAAATCAGCTAAATCCCAGATGGAAACTGGAATGTAAACTAGACATTAGACTTCATTTCCATGTAAATGTGAGATATTTTTGTGCAGAACATGAAGAATGTTAAGTAATCTTAAATTTGCGGAAATATATTTCTGGGTCATTTCTCTAGACAGTTTAGAGGGAGTAATGACTCTATTAATTTCACTGTGAAAACCTGCTGCTTCTGAATGTAATGGTAATCATTTTTCACAAACTCTCTTACTTCATGTCTGCTCTGTGTGTGCTATGTATTGCTACCAATACAAGATGCATAATATAACTATTTTACACAACATGCACTTCCTGTAGAATGACAACTTTGTTTATACCATGAAACTCAAATTTTGGCCAGTTACTATTGGTGTAAATTTGATCAATCTGAATCAAAGGCTTTTTCACCAGCTATTTTTTTTTCCTTTTGCTCCCACACTCTTTCTTCCACATTGTTCCTTGAGAGCTATTTACTCCATATCTGCACCCTGTCAAGACTGACACCTTCCAGGTCCCTGAGCGCTCCATTCCATGCATGCCAGATCTGCTGCGAAGCACAGAAACATTCAAACAAAGCTTCTCTCCAGACAGTGGAATCCTTCTGGTTGCCTGAGAGAGACAGTAAACCATTTGGAAGGACACGACTTTGTACAGAGGCCTAAATGGTAGTGTCTGCTGTACTGCTGTTGTCCATGTGCTAGCTGTGGGGTCACCTCCAGGGTAGAGTGAGAACTGTTCAGCCCTGGTACTCAGTCTCATTACAAGGTTCTTTTAGCGGGACAGTTTCCCTAAAGCCAGGAAACTAAACAGTGCAGCTTTCCTTTTCTGGAAATTTTCCAGTTCTTTGCTTCTTGGCATGCCTGATAACCTGACTTCATGTTGTAGGTCATTGTGACAGGATAACACATTCTGTTATTACCCAGGACACACCCTTCAGTAAACAAAAAGCATATTTATGTGTGTTTATACTAATAAAAGAAGAATACATTTGGAAATTGTCACGTCAGCAGACTTAGACTCAAGAATGGAAACAATGAAGGAACTGCAAACAAACCCTGCTTTTAATGGTCCTTATTGAGGGTTTGAAAATGTTTCTCCTGTTTATAGACATGACTGGTAGACTCTGTGATGTTAATGGTGAAAATATGGTCAAACAGAGATGGAATAAATTGTGTATGTCTGTGGTGTTATCAGAAATGTCTGTTTATGTACATATGTCCGCAGATCATTTATAAGTATTGACAGGAAGTCATGCATAACTGATTGGCTCTGGATGTTTCTCTGCAAAAGGCAATTAGGTCAGAAAACTGCCACCACTTCCAGCCTGTCTGCCTGTCTAATTGTATGAGGCTTGGGTTGCATTGACTGTTGGCTGAGGATGGAGGTGGGGGCGGGGGTGGCTTATGTGTGTACTATGCAGTAAACTCCTCATTAAGACCAATATCTCTGATCCAGACTCTCCATTGTCAAGCAGCTACCCGACATATTTATATGCAGCCACAAGCCATTTAGTTCTTCAAGTAGAGGTTAATACAGGTACTTCACGTTGAAAATAAGAATGCCCACTTTGACCGGTGACGCACAGCATTTAATCCATCAAAATATAGCATGAACTAAACAAGAATCTGAATGTGTGTATTTCTGCACTAAATTGCAGCTTCCTGTAATTGTCAAAAGCATGACATACTCAGAACTGATTGTATTTAATATTGTGTTTTATTATATTTATTACAATCATCACCAACCTGCATATAACAGTTTGGGTTTTAATGTAATGTTCACAAAAAGTATTTTCTATTGTTAATCAAGTAAAATTATTGAATTTTTGCTGGATTTATGGATTTTGTCTACAAATTAGAGTAATACAAAATGTTCACAGTTGAGTTTTGGGGCGTGGTTTTACATTGAAATTTTGCAGACTATTTTATTGATTACTGGACAAAAATGCGGAATTACGGTCCCATGTTAGTGGAATACTAAACCGCAAGACAGCTTGAAGGTAGATCTGCACACCGCACATAATTCAATAGGCTCTAATGACAGCAGTAATTAAAATTTGTGCAAGTCTTTTATGTTAATCCCTGAATGGGCTCCACCGATAAGGACTGAATAATGATCCATGGAAGTCCTCTGTCAGTGACAGCGCTGGCATTGACAGAGTATTATGATGGAAATCAGTGGTGGTTCTTGTGAGTGGGAGGAAATTCAGGGGAATCTCCTTGGTGATAACACGCTCCGTCCCTTTCTCCCTCACTCTGTCCCTTCCCTTTCTCTCTCCCACCCCAGAGTGACGAGGCAATCCGTGTGCATCTGAGGGAGAGCGGCCACGATGTGTCTGTTCCACTGAGGGTGTCGTCAGAGCAGCCGGCCCCCTCTGCATCAGCGAGAGGAGGAGGGAGAGAGGAGGCAAGGAGCAGAAGGTAAGCCTCTGCACTCCCCTGTTTCCTAGATTCATTCCTTCCCACCCTCTCTTACTATCTGTTTCTCCCTTCAGCTCTTACAAGTCTTTCCCCCCTTCTCTCTGGATCACACTTCCACTCAGCTTTCATGACAACGACTCCATTTTCAATATGTACACATAAGTGAGCAGTATGGAATCCTTCCCATTCAAGTCATTCACCAGCTTTTTTCAGCTGTAACCATTCTGGGACAGCTCACCGGGTTTGAGGGACAGACAGCAGAGGACTTCAGGCTGTAGCTGCTGCAGGTGGATGGACAGATGGACTGCAAAGGGAGCATGCAGCAGTAACCACGGCAACATTGCCGGTGTGACGGCACAGGAACTCGTTAAGGATGGGATCGCGTCCACAGACACCAAGCTTGCAGGAGGAAGGACGACTCCTGCACGCTGCCTTGGTGGAGCAGGAGGAGGATGAGGACAACGATGAAGGCTCAGACGAGAGCAGCAGTGACGGCACCAGCCGGGCAGAGCCAGTGACAATGCTCACCTTTGATGTTCCCTACTTTCGCTACATAGACGATGAAGGGACAGAGGGAGAGGAGGAATGGAGCAGCAGCCGCTCTCTGTCCTCTATCGAGGAGGACTTGTCCACTGACTCTGTTGTGTCTGACAGGTACATGGTGGTATCAGGAACCCCAGAGAAAATACTGGAGCATTTGCTGAATGACCTGATGCTGGATGATGACCAGGTGACAACACAGGGCAAAGAGCCAGGTCAGAATATAGACTTAAATTCCCTGAAAAACATCTCTCACTGCTGTGGTCAACCTCTATGTGGATAAGAATTTAATTATAAAGGGTGAATATAAAAGGAGAATAAAAATTGATGGATGATACCTTTACAACTTTGTGCTAAGAGTATTGTTAGGGAGGTGTGCTTACATAAGTCTTCTGACGTTTTGTGTGTGTGTGTGTGTTTAGGTTAAAAGGTAAATAAGTACATTTACTTCGTTTTTAACTCCCTCATCTCCACCCGGAGCCGGGACAGCAGCCCCCTCTGGGCATCTTTACCAGGCTAATCGTACTATCATTCCCACAATGACTTGGAGTTTGAATCGATTAATTTTATGGCTTTTCCAAGAGATGCATGGTTCTCATATATTTTTGTTGGTGATGATACAGATGTGGTCCAGTTTCACAGCAACAACAAATCAACATATTTTCTCTGATCCCAGCAGGTACACGATAATATGACACTGTTGCCAAGGCAGAAGAGACTGGTTGAACTGCAAAGATGGTTCGATGAGAGACGACAGTTGAAGGCAGTAGCATTGGCTGGCAGAGGGAGGATAGAAGAGACAGATAAGACAAACATGAATGCAGGGAAACAAGGAAGGAAGAAAAGAAAGTGCAGATTTTTCCGTGGAGGCTGGTGTAGGAAGGTGGTTGCAGAACGTCAAGACCTCTAATCATGATAAAGGCAGGCTAACCCTTTAACAGAGACCATCACTCATTTTGTTGTGGGCAGTGAATAAAATGTATTGGATGTGAAGGCTCTGCAGTTGAATTTGGAATATTTGCATAAATTTGCATGCACAAGAGCTGTTTAATGTTTCAACATATATTTTGTTATTGTAATGTTGTTGTAATGTGTTTGTTTGTGCATGCAAACACACAGCACACAAGCATACACGCGCGTGTGTGTGTATATATATATGTACAGTATATGTGTGTGTGTGTGTGTGTGTGTGTGTGTGTGTGTGTGTGTGTGTGTGTGTGTGTGTGTGTGTGTGTGTGTGATTGCGTGCTGTGCAAATATTTGGAGTGGGAAAAAAGTTATTTCCCTATGTGGATTATTACCGGTTAGAATGATTGATTTTATTTATTTATTCAATGAAGTTTTTAATAACGATATAAAGTGAAAATGAAGCTATTTCAGTAGAAATGGGTAAGACCATCCCTCTGTTCCTTGAGTTAAACATTCTCACAGTAAATCAACCCATTTGCACTCTACTGTTTAGGTAATATCCTGTTGGGTTTACTGCTGATGAATCATTTACCATTAGCATGGCCTGCAGTGAGCATTCACAGGGGAAGCCTCCAAAGGGAGCTATAGAACGGAGCATGACGCTGAGTGATTTCCCAGGGTCAAAGAGTCAGACCTGACGAGGTTGAGAGATGATCTAACTCCTGAACACTAGCTGACCTGAACTGATGGTGTTTGATAGTGGGTCTGCTGTTGGCCTTGGTTTTGTTGCGTGATTACTGAGTTGCTATTCGGTCCAATGCTACAACACTATAAAGTGTGGCCTTGGAAGTACAGCTCCCCACTAGCAGAAGAATGAACGGGATCCAAATTTTTACCAAAAGGAGATCTGTCTGAACAACCAGCGTATTGTGTTTGGCCTTTCCCTCAAGGATGGTTCAGAGAGCATGAACATGATTGATGACTGCAGCACAGTATTGATGTGTTTTCATGACTTACATGCAGCACAGCACATTAGAAAGACTAAGACTGTCATTATGGTAGCTTCCATTTGTGCTCCATATGTTTCATTATGGCTGCAGAGGAGCTTTCTGCAAAAGGTGGGACTTTTCTGAAAGCACCACTGACGTGTTGAGAAAAAGCTCAATTAATGAAAACAAAACATGAATAAAATATCATGATAATTTCAGGTTTTTACATTGTGTAGGTAGTTTAACAAAAAATATCACATTAACATGCGGAAGACACACTGGCAGGTGATTGACAAGGTTCATTGATTTCACTGTTGATTGACTGACAAGCAGCCAAATCAATGAATCAATTTTCAGTTTCCGCTGAAAAGGAAATAAAATTTGTTCTGGTTTGTGTGCTAAGCAGCACTGAAGGAAGCACGTTTATTGATTTTTCTAATCCAGGCCAACTGCCATGGATATTTGAAAGCCTTAAATAACTCATAACTTATATAAATTAACAGGACTCTCAGATACGCATAAAGTCCACCACAGTAAAAAAATACAAATATAAAATTCTATTCACAGAAAATCCAAAAGCATCTACAAGATTCCAAAACCACCTCCCTGCAAAAAAGAAAAAAAATTATTCGAAATGTGTCAATATTTGCTGCTAACAAACAAACCAAATGTTGAAGAGTCACACTTCAGCCCAGCTGACAGTCAACCTTTATCTAAACATCACATATATAGTACATGCATCTCTATAGGTCAGTGTCTGCTACAGTGTTTGGATAACATTAATCCGCAGGACAGTCCTTGTCTTTTTAATTCTGTTTTGGCTGCGATCCTTGGCAGTAGTTAAAATTATGACTTGAGGATATATGATTAAATATTCATCCTGTATTCCAACTTCAAAAAACTTGCAGTGTAAAGCCTGGAAGGCAGTTTGGAAGTTGTTACTCATGATTCAGATAACCTGGAGAATATATACAGTACATCAGCGTGCCGGGGGGTGGAGGTAAATAGAGGGTGTGGATGGGCGATCCTCTTTTTTGCTTTCTGGCTTTGGGGTAAGGTACATCACTGTTTTCTTTATGGGAGCTTCATGTGTACAGGAGCCCATAAGCGGTGAGTGATGCATCCGCAGCTGCTCTGTGCGGATTAACATAATGATGTCAGGGAGTTCCGTGGACCAGAATGCACACAAAAACCCTGGGAAGCCAGTGTGAAATTAAAGGAGAGAAATTACCGTACTGGGTGTGAGGCACATTTAGAGGCGTTGAGAGGAGGCTGCCTCTAATGGGATGTGTTAAGTGTTTCACTTGAGGCCAGGCATCATATTTAGAAGTTACTGCCCTCTTCTACATCTTTATGTCTATATTGATGCTTTCATGTCAATTTTTGAAATTATCTCACATTTACTCTTCATCATAGTCCAGTGTTTTGATGATGAAGAGTAGAGCTGTATTTCATATAATGGGTAGTATTTGATCATCTTCGTTTTAATGAATTTACAGACACATGTAGACCTCAATCAGTGACATGAGCATACAATGACAGAAAATTCTGTTTATGAGCACGCTTAAATGACTGAGCAATATCACATTACATTTGTGTTTGCCAGATAATCACAGTGAAACCAGACTTCACCAGAGGTCAGAGAGATGACGTGACACATTAAACATTACTGGCTTATCTTTAGCGATACAGCCTACATTGGGAAATGTGTGAGATTCAAGATAAAGCCAGAGATGGCTTGTTTGAAACTGGATGCAATATGCAACTGAGGAATCCTCAGTGGTGATTGTCAGAGACTGACCATGAGTAGTAATTGATGTTGAAAGGTCTCTTACATTTTGTTCGCCTTTGAAATGTCTCTGCTTAGTATTTGGTAACTGATATTTTACAGTGAAGACTCTCCTTCTGGTGTTATTAAAATGGAAAACTGAAGGGAAACTACAGGCCCAATGTGTGCAGCTCAACAAACATTAATCAAACACTCATTGATGTAACTGATGCCCAGTTGTGGAAACGCAGTGAAAAAGATATGATCTTCCTAGGCTGGCATATTGTTTTAAATATATGTCGTCAGATTTAATGATGTGTATAGATTTAACAAACAGCTGACAACTTCTAAAGTTTAGTCTAGAACATATGCTTTTGTGTCCATTGTGAACAAAAATCTCTTTGCAGATACACTTCTGGATGATTTCCTGCTGACCTACCCTGTGTTCATGTCTACCAGTGATTTATGTCAAGCTCTTCTGGGACAATATCCTTGACCATAGAAATATTTGTGCAAATATTATAATAATAATAATTTGGGATTAGACAGACACAGATGCTTTATTCAAAAAGAGTCTGCTATTGATGTCTCTATTAGTGCCTCTATTGACTCCTGTCCCGGAATCAACACCAGCAATGTTCACACACCCACCTCGTTTATGCTTCATCTCATACTGTATTAGATGTCAGCGACTAGCTCACGCTCTCTCTCTGTGCTGAAGCCTTAACTGATCCCCACCTATTGCACCAAGCGATACAGAGGGAAAGAGGACAGGAAAGAGGCTCTGGAGAGGAAACGAAAAGTTTTGCACCTGGTGTCACAGTGGTTGGCTCTCTGCAAGGATTTCCTGAGGAATGACGAACATGTTAAACTGTTCCTGAAGGTAGGAAATAAAACGCTTCATGCAATTGACAGAAATTTGGTGTGAGCCAGATTCAATATGGACGAAATGAAAGTTGACATTTCCTTCAGACTTTGTATCGCTTTGTTCTGGATGACATTTATGAGCACCCAGCGCTGGAGAACGATGGAAGGGAGCTGCAAAAACTGTACCAGCTGCATCGCAGACAGTGAGTAACCACTGTCATGGTTACTGTATCATTTAACATGTAAAACACAAGGTACTTCAATGCATACACAGATTTTCAATAAGCTGCTAAAGTGTGGTATTTATTGATATCAATTCTTGAGCAGGAAGTATGATTGTGACTATCTGAAGTCTGAATGGAGCAGGAAAACCAGCTGGTCTCTTAGGACAAAGAAAGGGTTCCTTCACTGCTTGATTCTCATCAATGAATCCATTCAGAGTTTGATGAGTAATTACAGTCTTCTGGGGTTGTTTGCATTGAAATATGAAGGTCATATTTTTGTCTTGAGTGTCCAACACTGAGGAAATACATGAATTTTGAGAATTACCTCCAAACTGGAAAACAACATTTTTTACTTGCTCTGAGAGAAAGACACAAATCGACAAGTTTTTGAGTTTGTTCCCCATTAATGGAGTCAAACACATAATAGTATAATTGCATAGCCATATATTTTAATATGGTGATAATCTAATTTGGTGTGTTATCAGTCATAACCTAAAAGGTAAAGGCATACAACAGGTATGTATTGATGCAATGCACAAATTTGATACCCTTTGAAATACTGGTTATCTTTAGAAGAAAATGCTTCAGGTTTAATGTGACATACCCAGACAGACTCTCTGCTGTCAGATACATTTGTTCAGTTGTAATGGGCCTCTATGGGGTCATTTTGCCTTGTATAAAAATTATATTTATGCAGCAGATCCACATTTTAATTTGGGGAAAATAAAAAGCTCTGGTGTCAGATAGAAAGCAGAAACATCATACTTTTATTGTGCTGAAAGAGACCTCTGGGTGCAACCAATTAAAGTTAAATGATGCTACTTCATACTGATATGCAGTTGTGGCAAATCAGGTAGAGTTACAAGGCTATATGAGACCACTGTAATAGTCAGTGTCAAAAGTGGATAATAGATATGGTGAAAAGGCATAATTGGCTAATCAAAAAAATGAATGAAATGAATGAATGGATTAGTAAATGTCAGTCGTACATGTACAACATAGATAGAGAATGGATGCATACACTATATAAGTCGGTACTAAACTATTTTTTATAGAGAGGAGGGTTTTGTAGGTGCTGTATGTGTGGAAGATGAATTTAAATGAAGCATTATACATTCTATTATACACATTTTGTTTACCTGCATCCTGAATTGTTTTGTTATTTCTAAATTTCTTGATTTATGAAGAATGAGCATCATTTTGCTGTCATTCCACTCGATTCCCCCCTTCTTCTCCCTCAGCCACAGCCTCCAATCACATCCTCTCCCTTGGGGATCCTGCAGCCTACTGCCCATTAAAACACCAGTGCAGATAATTCAACCCAATCCTACTGCTATTATCTGGGCCTGTTTATTCATGTTTACAGTAGGGGTGGGGGATCCTCACCAGCCACTCCTTTCAGGGGGTGGACTTTGTGTGGTTGTGACTGACTGACATACTCAACTATTTATGAGATATTCATAAGAGCTGTGGGGGAGGATGAGGTTGTCTGCTTTGTGGCAATCTGCTGTGAGGTGAAAAACTGAAAAGCATAATTTTTTCTGTAGTTGGAACGCCCATTTCAGCATTTTGCTCCCATCATCTTTTGTCTATACGAAGGGTCTTGGGAATCGAACACCTCTGGCTTTCTTGCATGATCTCTTCATGAAGCATTGTCATTTACTGGTCAACATTGACTGTGACTTCATTTCTGATGAGTAAGAGAGTGAACTAGATCACGAGCTCTGTTTTGTCGGAACAGAGAAATCAGGTTTTTCATTAGAGGGGGACGGCTGCTGGTCAATGAGAGGAGATCCCCGAGGACAGGCTTTGTGCCAACATGCCTATTGTGATGTAGAGCCCAGTAAAAGCTGAGGGATGATAATGACATTCATCATTCCAGCCAGGCCTAACTGATGTGAATAGGGTGTTAAGTGAAGGGAACATCTAAGGCCCTAAAAGTGTACCAAACATTTGGCGCTTGCCTTGACACCAATCTTAAATAATGGACTAAATTCATCAAAGCAGTGCATCCACATCACCTCAGTAAGCACATGGTGGAGTGTTTATTTAGTTTCTTTGATTTGACATTGTTGCAAACTAAGGAATCACACATCACCTTCTTCTTTTTCCAGTGCTCTGGATGAATATTCCCCTCATAGAAAGGTGGGTGAAAAGATCTTTTCTTGGTTCTCTCTGTCAAACGGTTCTGGCGGCCAACTATGACATATTTTGTTGTCACATGACCCATTGTTCTTACGTTTCCTGTTCTGTAGTTCTGCTGCAATTTTTAATGATCTCACACAGTATGTATGACTGTGTGATGAAATCCACACACTTCCTTTCTTTTAGCGCAAAGTGCTTTTCCACCAATTGAGCCTGAAAGAGCCCGGGCTCCATGTCAGAGGAACACAAAGAGAGACCAGGGAAGGTACAGAACTTACCGTTCTTCACACATTCCTTCTATCGTACGTTGTTTCCAAAGCTGTTAGGGATATACAGGCAGAACAATGGGAATCTTTCCAGTAAAAGAATGAGAAGTGTTGCACATGCACATTCCTGAGTTATGACATATGAATTCCTTTCAAATTGCTGGAATCATCATGGTGTGCTTCTGTTTAAGGGAATGTTTACAATCACATCTGTCTGTCTAGTTTAGTCAATCTGATCTTATTTTTTTTGGTGCTTTTAGTTACATTATTTTCATGATATTGCCCCCAATGATCCTTTACAACCTTCAGGATCAATCTATTGAGTATACTTGGCCCATCCCAGAAGGCCAACCTGCACAGTCTGCAGTTGATCCCTGAGTGGTTAAAGTGGAGCGGAAGATCATTTGCTTTGCTCAAAATACCCTCCCCTCCTGTCCATCCTGCTTTTTAAGAAATGGCAGTGGTTAATGTAGTAAAATGGACTTTTACTGATTCAATGTTTGCTAAATGATTAGATAATCAACTGCAGTTTGTGATGAAAAAGGAACCCTGAATAAACTCTGCCCTTCACTTCACAGGATTTCATTATCCCTCCTGTAGATAATGTAGATATTGGTCTTTGTAACTCCTCGGGTCTTAGGTAGATACTTACTGTTCTATAAGTAGTGATGGAAATTCTTTGGAAATACTTTGGTATTTACATCACTATTTATGGAATAGTAAGTAACTACCTAAGACCCGAGGAGTTACAATGACCAGTAACACCTAAAATCTGAAAGATCATGTGGCCTTACATCAAAATTTTATTTTTTTGATCTAGAAATCTGATGTCATTCATTCAATTAATACACCAGCATCTGACTTGATGTAGCTAACGGCTGTTCACACAGGTCATGAACAAAGCTATGCTCTGTGAAAGCAGTGTGTAAATTGTGCTTCCCTGAGACAACATCATCTCTGTTACAGTGCTGTGCCACGTGTATATCACAATGGACTCTTATCTGAGTATGAGGGCCCATGCAGGGGTCGTGGCCCAGGACCTGCTACAGGCAGTGGCAGATAGGCTGGATGTCCCTCGAGGAGAGCTGGAACTAGTCGCTGTTACTTACCCCGGAGGTAAATGTGATTGTACTGAACCAGCAGTGCAGATCAGCGTGTAGCACAGCATCAACATCATAGTGTGTACATGTGCATCAGGGATATTACAGGAGAGACACTTTCGAATGGACTAAATGAACCCAAAACACCTCATGCTACTATTTTGCTTGATCGGTTTTTAAAAATATACAATTTTAAGTGCCGAAAATTATTATGGTTATGAGTGATTGCATATTTGTACATGAATGTAAAATGTAGAATTTAATGAAGAATTCCTTTTTCCTAATTTTTACATTCACACTAAAAAAACATCACATAGAATAGAATATGTCAGGATTTTTTCAATTTAATATAAGGTATATAAGAAAATCCGATTCTGTCTTAATCAACAATATAAATAAAAACCAGATCAGCATAGATGAAATTCTAATGTGTGCTGCTGGAGTGAAGTGCACCATTGGTAGAAAATTAAAATATTGAAATTAGATTGTAATAAATACAAATGATCTGCAATCAGACAAAAGCATTTATAGTCCAGTTATCTAATAGCCATATTTGTTATCAGAAATTAAACACTGTATCTGAAAAAGCTCGGCAAATGTCTGCAAAAATCCACACATACACTACTGAAAAGTCCACGCACACACTACTGAAATTGAAATATTCGCACACACACTACTGAAATGTTCAGTAGTGTGTTCAGTAATAAAAAGCTGATTATGACAGAACTGTAAGCTGGTCACAGCATGATTTAAATACTATTATCTACAATGGACACATTCAGAATTAAGAAGAAAATAAATAAATAAAAGAAAGCTTTAAATGATGCCTTACTGGTTCATAAAGTAAAGACAGAAGTACATCTAAGGTTGAACATTCAGTATCAACACTATGATGCATCCTGTTGCAGGTTTAGTTTACACTGTACGCTACAATATTACCCAACATGCTAGTGACCCTTATGTCATCATTATAGCACACACAACAGCGGCACAAATGGGTTGATTGAATGATTAATGATAAATAAATGTTTATTTTAACCCATGGAATAATTTTGTGTACTATTTGTAACATAATACTTTATATGAGTACTATGTTAATAAATGTTCACTTGACTTAATTAAGTGCTTCATAAGTGCTTTTTGAAGTGCTTCATAAACACGTTAGGAAAAAAACTCAACATACAGCATGTAAAACTTTCACAAAACATGCTGTGGTGGTATTGTTAGACGGCTGGAAGGGTTTGCTGGATTGACGCATCCTCTGGTGGCAGGTAAGAAGGTTGGCAAGGTTTTTTCTTGACCAACCAACCAACCACCAAGGCCCAAGGACAGATCCTGTCTCATTGCATTGCAAAAAACTGATAACCTCACAAAGCAAGTCTTATCTCTTGCTCCTATTTTTTAACAATTATCTGATGTACATTTCCCTCCTGGCAGGTAGGCTCCTCCTGCAGCCTCAGGACAGACTCTTCTCTGATTCTTTACGGATGGTGGGGAGGCTGCACGTGTACAGGAAGGAGCTGGGCGAGATCCTGGTGAGATCGTCACTTCATGTACTTTCAACTGAGACATACTTGATACAAACTACTGCATCAAGAATGACTTCTGTTAGTATTCACACATCAGCCCAGGAGCAGTGAATCACATGGTCTACACATGAATGGACACAGATGCTGCTGCAAATGCAGCTAACTTGAGATAAAGTTAGAGGCTTCAAAGCTCCATTATGAGGACAAGTTATCAGAACTTGCAGGCAAAAAAAATATACATATTTCAGCTAGAGTTGTGATTCAAGAAAAAGTGAAATAGGAAAGATCTGGTCAGTTTCTTTTTTCCTTCAGAACCCATTTACAGATAACTCGGAGCTGCAGCACAGGACAGCCCGGATGCTGAGTCTGAACACATGGGACGTAGCCGTTGCTCTCACCAACTTTGACTGGACTATCTTTGACTCCATTAATGAGGTTTGCGCGTCTCTATTTTTTGCCTTCTAAAATGTAGCATAAAAAGTCCTTCATAGTCCAATGATGATACATGTCGCTGTTCTTTTTGCAGCAAGAACTTGTGTATTTCACCTTCAGCCGACACAGCTGCAGCAGCTACACAGTCGCATTGGAGCTGCTGCTGCAGCGCTGCAACGAGGTCCAGCTGTGGGTGATGACTGAGGTTCTGCTTTGCCCAACGCTCTGCAAAAGGGTCCAACTAATCAAGAAGTTCATCAAGATCGCTGCACAGTCAGTAGCTCTACTTTGGATGTTGAATCATCACATTAGTAGACATTAGTAACCTTAATGTCAGAGAGACATGTGGATTTTCTGGGGATGTTTCCCCCTCTAGTGGCCAAGCATGAAACTGCATCTCTTTTGTAACGCTTGAGCCCCTGAGAGTAACTGGATTTTGTGCTCCAACGATTTTTATAGCTGTAAAGCTCAGAGGAACCTCAATGGTTTCTTCGCCATCATATTGGGCCTGAACACTGCAGCTGTCAGCCGCCTCAACCAGACATGGGAGGTAAGGTGGTCCAACTTTCTTACATACCTCTGTGCCAGGTTTTCACCTCAATTTGACATGTTTGATAAACAACTTTGTATTATCTTCACAGAAAATTCCTGGGAAATTCAAAAAGATACTTTCAGAGCTAGAGGCAATTACAGTAAGTGTAATTCAAGCATTCTGTGTAAATAATAACCTATATGTTCTATGCTCTAACAGAAAAATCAAACCTTGTGCGTGAGGTGAAACAGATGTTTCACCTCACGCACGGTGAAGCATCGGGTGTTTTAGCTCATTAGTTTGTAATGCTACCATAAGCCAGCTTTACCAAAGCATTGCATGTACAGGCACACATATCCTGCTCCCCAGGGGATTACTCTCTGATTCATTTTAAAAATGTCTTCACAGGATCCATCGCTGAACCACAAGGCCTATAGGGACTCCTTCAAGAAGATGAAGGCACCAAAGATCCCCTTTCTTCCTCTGCTATTGAAAGGTGCACTCATTATAATGTCACTCTGGTGTTCCGCAGTTAGACTCAGAGAGGAGCACAGTGAGGTATTCACAACAGTCAGACAGAACAAGGTGAAAAGGACTTGTTGCTGAGTGCTAACAATATGTTTATGTTGTAGATATGACGTTCATTCATGAAGGAAACAAGACATTTCACGACAATGTAGTCAATTTTGAAAAGCTGGTGAGTTAAAAAAATTTTTTTTGGAAAACAGTGCATTGCTTAAAATTTGAAGTCACATTTAAATAAAACTGTCCATCTTTGTTTCTAGCACATGATAGCAAACACAGTGCGACTCATCCGGCAGTGCCAGACAGATCACATGGGTCAGTACTGTGATCACTAATTTCGTATTGAAGGATGTGAAATAACAATGTTTTGAAGTGTTATAACCTTAATCCTTTGAAAAGTGAGAAAATGCATTTTAAAGGGAGAATAAATGTATTTTGTGTTTTGTGAAGGATAAACCTTGAAACACTTTGATATCCATTAGCATTCCTCTCATGGCCTAAAGTACATGAAATTTAAATCATTTCAACATCCACATAAAGTGACATTTTTTGTGACTTTTTCATTTAACCTTGAATTCAATGATCAAAAGAATAGAAAAGTTGGATTTATTTTTTACAGCATTCAATAGAATCTCCCTTGTTGCAGAGGTCCTAATGTGGAGGCAAAACATTTTCTGTCCCTCCAGGAAATGGTTTCACTCAGAAGAGCAGTCCAGAGGTGCAAGCTTACATTGACTACCTTCTTATCATCGACAATCAGGAGACTCTGTTTGAACTGTCAAACAGACTGGAGCCTCGGGTTTGACAGGACATCTCTTAACG
The DNA here is from genome assembly GCA_013358685.1 of Antennarius maculatus. Lineage (NCBI taxonomy): Eukaryota > Metazoa > Chordata > Actinopteri > Lophiiformes > Antennariidae > Antennarius > Antennarius maculatus. Next base: position 12,724,802 of record CM023615.1, read on the forward strand.
CACAAACCTTCGGATCGACAAGGAGCAATCTATCCATAGATTTATCTCTCAGGACTCCTGCGGCAATCAGAGGACACTGCACGACCATAAACGACCACCAGAGGGCGCTGCTCAATCAGGAAAACCCCAACTACACACTGGGAAGAAACAGTAAAGGACTTATCATAGGTCAAATACGGATGATTCAACGTCATCCAACACATAAGCTTCAGTAGCAGCAGTTATACTCAAAATTATGCAACCAACAGGCAAGAACAAACGCCAGTAGCAGGTTTCAGATGAAGATTAGAGGGCCCCAACCTGCTGCTTCTATGTGATGACTTTACCTTCTCAGAAATGGCAGAGGTTGTAAGGTGTAAAGCTGATTGGACAGTGACCCAACAGAACCCTTCTGAGGAGAACCAGCCAAATGTTTTTGTTTCCCGGTGAAATGCTTACCAAGGTAGTAAAACTCTACAGAACACAACTGCACAAACAAAAGTAGCATAGAAGGTTTTTTTTTCTTGCAAATATTATGTTTTAGAAACATGTTCACTTACAGTCAGAGAACATGCTGATTAACTACTGATAGTTGTAAACACCTTTTTGTATTTTTAGACTGTTTTAATATGTGTGGCAGCAGAACGTAGCTTTCAGATTTAACCAAAAACTGTTTAAGTCCGAGACGCTTTCCTTCCACAATCAGTATGGAGGACATGCAGTCACCAACGGATCTGTGTGTGTGTGTGTGTGTGTGTGTGTGTGTGTGTGTGTGTGTGTGTGTGTGTGCACGCACAATATAAGAAATCAAGAAAATAATGATTGTTCAATATTGGCATTTTGACCGAATATTTTCACTTCTATTTTATATTTCAGGATTATTTTTCACCATGCAGTTTCATTTATCTATAAAATCTCTGTATTTTAAATTAGGCTGTACCGTCAGCTGGAAATAGGAAAATAATATTATGGAACACAATTTCTGTTTGATGTGTATGAAAAGTTGTGTTAGAGTGGCACCTGATTGTGTCAAGGAGAAAAAGAATTCCAAGTGAAATTAATGGTAAGTGGTCATGTTGAAAAAAAAAACAATTGATGTACGGATCTCCACTGAGTTGAGCAGCAGACAATCAAGTGTACAAACAAGTTAGATGAAGTAAACCACACTGGGCCGGCACTGATGCTGCTCTGTGCTGGGCTTTAAGTTCAGGTTAAAAGAAAGTTCAGTGTGTTCTTACTGATATTAGAGGATCCGCCATTCAGATCACTTTAGTTTGATTTTTATGTTTCACAAAGGACGGCTAAATTGAATACTTCTTTGCTCTGTTACTGGCTAGAGCTGATTTCTTCCATCTTCAGCAAATGTATGGATAAATAATGTACAACTTACAATAGTTCAATTAAATACTGCAGCACCTTAAAAGTGCAGGAAGCCATTTTCTTGCATAAAGAGTGTAGCAACATTATGTAATTGTTTTTTGTTGTCACAAAATGAGCATTTATTGTCTAGGTTATCATCCAAATTGCAGTAGTCAGATTAACATTCTCAGTGTTTCCCTAACTTTATGTCATTCTACGTAGGTGTTATGAAGTGCTCTAGATGGTATTTGCATTAAATTTCTGGGGTTATTTTTGCATATAAGCCCATAGTGAACATGGCGAGCACATACTTTTGCACTGTTATTTTGATTTTCATCTGTACTATCAACAATGTTCAGTTGGCGCTGTGTTTATACCTTATATAGTATATACGTTAAAGTACAGATAAGAATAATGTATTTATTTCTAAATAATTTATTTGTTTCGTAGATACTCATGATACTCATTTTGATTTAATGTTTTCTGTATGCACTGTTTTGACTGGTCTGCATGATATGGCTTACCATGGACTGACCACCAGTGTCAGCTGTGCATGCAATAAAATGTTTTTTCTCTCCCAATAGAAGTATATGGATAGTATATCTGCAATATACGATACACACACACACACACACACACACACACACACACACATACACACACACATTCATTCTCTAGACGGACAGACAGACAGACAGATTTTGTGTACTCATGAAAAAAATGAACATATTTGCGCTTCATGGAGGTAGAGGTGTGATCCAGCTGCCCTCGCTGACTTTAACCAGGTGTCCTGCTTGGCCTTTTAACATGACTATCTGTGGCACGACCCCTGCTGCGCTGGGCCTCGTACCCTGCCATTTCCTCCCACACACCACCAGCACTGTATCATTTCCCTGTCAACAAATGAGTGGCTAGCTGTTGTGGCATGCTAATGAGAGGAAGAGAGTGCAGATGAAGAGAAACCACAGGAAGACTGGTTCTGCCTTCCCCTCGTGTGATACAGTATACAGATTCAATTCTCCACTAACCTGTCAGCAGCCAGTTTAGCTGCAGGGAGAAATTAAAAGTAACACAGCAGTTATTAGTGTTGGAAAAATTCTCATTTGAGAAGAGTGCTGATTTCAATCTGTAAAATCAGTGTGATTCCATGGCTGTAATTTGCACAACGTAATATCACTTGTGTATCTTAGCAGATAATATTGCAGCTGTCCTGTTTCTTCCTGTCTGATAATATCATAAAGCTCCTACCCTGTCAGTAAGATAAGCTTGTTTTGAATAATATATCCAGCATGTTATTCATTTAGTAGTTATATCCTCTTCATTTCAAAGTGGCAAGAAAATTCCCTATTTGATTATTAAAAAATGTTTTCCACTATTACTGTGCTGTGCAATGTCAATCTTGACTCCAGAGATATATCAATGTATCGTTGACAAACAGACGACACATTGACACAAAAGCAGGTGAATCATTATATGCGGGATTTTGTACTATATATGCATAATCACACTTTAATCTGAACACCTTCTCAGGTTTCAATTAACCTCAATTACATCAGTTTCAAAAGATAACATTTCTGATAAGACGACTGTGTTACTTTAGAGTCTTTCAATGATTTTATTTGGTTCTTATCAAGTTAATCAGATGCTAACAGAGAGTTCAGACAGATAAAGGATGGGCAATCTAATGTGCTGCTTTCTCATAGAAGGCTATCGGTGTGTTTGAATAGGGTTCTCCAACAGGCCCGGCTGAATGAATTACACTAGTCTGTTAGTATTCTGCCTCTGCAGTACAAAAGGTCAATGTCAAATGCACCTCATTTAAAAGTCAATAGCGACTGTGCACATCATCTCCTGGGAATTCTGTCCTGGAAACCTCCAGACGGTATTGTGTATCATTCAGTTAGCAGAGGGCAACCAGAGAGCTTTTTTCATCTTGACCTTCCAATAAAATATGCTCCCTATCCAGAATTACATGGTCTAAAATGGAGACGTTAGCTCCCAACAAATCATGGCCAGACTGAAACATCTCAAGGGAGCGGTTCAACAGTGTCAGACACAGACAACAGGTTCAACATCAGTCAGTCATGCATCTCCCCCCTCTTTATTTCCATAATATCAAAATCTAAAGTATACAAGCATGTTTCCACTATAATGTCTTTAGTGTTACATATTGACCAACAATTGAACTAAAATTTTTGGAGGATTATGGGTGTTTCTGAACAAAATCATAATAAATACTAAAAGGCAACAACATAATCACTCAAGAATATACCACTAAAAACTATCTGTTTTAAACACTTAATTTTAACATAATATTGTTAGTAGTTACTGGGCTTCAAATTCACACAGACAGCAGCAGAGCCACTCCAGTTACAATCCACTTGGCAGGGGGCTGTTTGGTCCGGAGGTGGAATGTCCACACGTAGGTGGATCCACGATCTTTTGTGCGGTATACCGGACACTCGTAAGTATTCTTAACCGCTTGTTCCTCTGCAGGCACAGCTCTAACATATAGCACAGGCATTGCTGGGGTCAGATCCCTCAAAATTGCCTCAGAGATGACTCCAGACCGGGTGTCCCAGCGTGCTCCTGAGAGGACAAAGGACATTAATTTAATTTTTAATTTAATTTAATACACTGTTATAATCCCCGAAAGGACATTAAGAACGCACACTCTAGTTTTTTTGTTAGTCAATTAAATCACACGCATGCATATCAGTGTGTACAGGCCCCTGTAATACACACAACCACACACAAGGGGGCCTGTAGGCATGCAACGGAGGTAGAGTGGCAAGCAGCTCCTTGGTACGCCTCAAATGAGCAATTTGTAAAGGGGACGGTACCTTGCTCAAGGGTGACTCGACAGTGCTCCGGGTATTTTTTTTGGGCGGGAGCGGGAATCGAACCGCCGATCTTGAATCATAGGACGACCCGCTCTTCCGCCCACTTTTACCACTGAGCCACTGCTGCCCCATGATGGGGTTCATTGGGCAATGTTGCTTATTTAAACATAATATTTAGTGCTGGATGGACAATCAAGTCTGACCTTCCATGAAGAGTCCATGGATATATGCCCCCTCCCTTGGTGGATGCCCAAAATTATCCTTTGTCTTCTTTGTTACCTCCACGGTGAGAGTCATTTTGTCCAGGGGCCACTGATTCTTGCGTGAAATGCTCTGCAGCACAGCTGGGAAACGCATCCTCCATGTTAATATTTCTTGTACATATTATTTAAACCATTTGTTGATGCTTTTGACTCACCAGTGAGGAAAGATTGGGGGTTGAAGAGCCCCGAAAGCCAAACCACTGCAGGAAGAACCAAGTCTTGGGTCCAACTGTCTAACTCACGACAGCTACACATAAGATCAGTAAACCTATAAAAAAAAATGAATTAATTAAGAAAAACTTTGTGTGTCTCCTGGCTTCATGCTTGTTGTACATGAAGCCAGGGAAACACTGGCTTCATGTACGAGCAATTTTTTTCTCAAGTTTTTCAACACAACATGGGTCACTGTTAAATATAGAAAATACATAATAAGACTTCGTCCATCCATTAATCCATCCATCCATCTTCTCAAACGATTTTAATCCTTATGTGTACAGCTGTTTATTCACCTTGCAGGTCACAGTTCTGCAGGAGCCTATCCCTGCTGGCTACAGGTAAAGGCGGGGTACCCTGGACTAAATGCCAGCTCATCTCTGGGCCATATTTTATAATAACAAAAGTTAAATTAAAAGTGCACTATTATGAGAAAGGAACTCTTCCTTCTTACCACTGGGCCAGAGTTTTAGTGGAGGGATAAGCCAGCCTGGCCCAGGAATCTGGAACAGAGTCAGTGAACAGGGCTGACTGCAGAGTCTCCATCCTGGAGGAGAAGGTGAGTTCTCCCTGCAGACAAAGAAAGCCTCGTTAATGTCATCATAGTCATCATAAATAAGACTATGGAGTAAGTATTTCTGGTACATATCACAGCAGACTGTACCTTCAGGCCAAGATCCAGCTCATGAAGGGACTTCCCAATTTCTGCTAGCAGAATATTCATACGCTCACACTCCTGGAAACAGACTATAATATAGGGGTTCCTCTTTGTTGTCTTAGTCATTATTTCTGTCATGTTGTATTCCTCAGGAAGCTTGTCAAGGAAATCTTCAATGACAGACTTGACCTAACAAACAAATACACATAATTAGGTAATTTATGTTGGTAGGACATATCATTCTAGGGGCTTTTATCAAATATCTTTACCTTGTCCTCTGTGCTCTGGGATGGTCCCTCTTCCCCAGAGATGTCCTGTGGCTGCAGTTCCAGCAGAGTCCTTAGGAGGTTGTCTGAGGTGATGGTGAGGCACTCTAATTCAGCATTGGGATGGAGACCATACAACGTAGGGTTCTCAGATGGGAGATGACTATCAATATAATCATGGTAACCAATGTAGTCCATAAAAGGAGGGGCCAGGAACCCGGGGCAAAGAGTGAGCTCCCCTTCAAACTATGAACATTTAGGAATAGAAAAAAACAGATGTTAATGTGTATGCAAAATAAATAAATAGATGCAAAATAAGAAAAAGCGTACAGTGTTGCTCATAATTTGATAATAATTAAAAACTAGCTGTCAACACAAACAGCCCTAAAAAAAAGGTAAGTCTGTTGGGTTGGTAGTCAATGTCAACTGGAAGAAACTGGCCAGTCCCCTTCAGAGGTTAAACAGATTCATTCCAGTCAAAGCATCTATGGATCTACAAACACGCTGGAGGTCAAAGTTCAAAATTATCACATGCTGTCAGTCGATTTCATTGTTAGCAGGATTACACAAACCCTGCTAGACACATTTTCTTGAAAGTTATTGGCAGAAGAAGATGTATGTCAAAAATGGAGTGGTTGAATTCTTGGAATAGATCGGATAAAAGAGATAGTAAGATTATGTTTTTTACTTCATTACACAGAACCAGGAAGGCCGGCATCCTGGTGGCACACATGTCATGTTGGGATTTAGAATACAGTTAAATTTAATGGAAAGCTTTTGGCTGAATTCTATGCAGAGTTCCAGTAAGTAGCCATTAATTAATTTTATGGAATCATCTTCAGCCGCTTATCCAAATCCTAGTCACAGGTTTGTGCGGGAGCCTATCTCAGCTGACAATGTGCGGTGCCTGGGTACACGCTGGATAAGTCACCAGTTTATCTCAGGATCACATAGAAAGATAAACACCCATTTGGTCATACCTACAGACAATATACAACGATCAGTTCACCTGTATTACATGTTATTATTATTGGGAAGAACCCAGACAGAACCCACGCTGATGCATGAAGAACATCCAAACTCTGCCAAAGAGCTCATGTGGAATTGAATCAAGGACCTGACCGTTGTTGGCAACAGCATTACCCACTTCACCACCGTGCTGCTGTAAGCAGCCATTATTGGACTTTATTACAGTGCTTGCAGTGGAGCATCATTCAGTAGCTGGCAGCCACATTTAGTGCACAACAGTGAGGTGAATATGGTGTAAAGTCAGGTTGGACAAATCAGCAATGTTGAAGACTTTATTGCAGTTTAGGTTTACATCCCAAGAGGGCACTCTTTCCTTAACAACACTTCCAAAGAAGAACTTCAAAAACATTTGAACATTTCTTCCACTTTTCTTCATAATACAAATTAATGTAACCCAACTATGTCATGGAAGTCAATATAATAAAAGAAAAAATAGATTAAAACTGTTTAAACTAGGAAATAGGCAGTCACAGACTGCAGAATCCCATGACACCCTTGAAATCAAAATTTTACCCTGACCTACTTTCATAGGTCATTTAATAAAAGACCCATGATCCAACTAGTGCATAGACTAGTGCATATGGAGACGGCCAGTGTGAATAAGACCACAGATCAAAGCTAGTGTATAGGTAGATCAAAGCACTATCTTTGATCTAGGGTCTTACACTGGCCTTCTCTCTCGTCTTTCTATCTTATCCGGTTCCTGAGTGTACAAAAGTTTAAATTTGACCGTGACCTACTTTTCTCAAGGTCAAGGTCATCATCTTACTTTCATCTCCTTTGCCGCCCGAGTAATCTGCTTTTTGTTTCATCTGTCTATCTGCAATGGTTGTGACAATATTTGGTGGACATACTAACGGACAGACACAAACACACGAACAATGACAATTACAATAAATCATCGCTTTGAAGCGGATGATGTAATATTAGATTTTTTAAAAAGGCAATATGACGATTATCTTACCATTTTTGGATGCATGAACTCTTGCAAATAGGTCTTGCACAGTCTTCTATCCCAGTCATCAGTGATGTGTCCTCCATACATGATCTCACCAAAAAGATAACACAAGTCCTCCCAGGGCACCTGCATAGACTATAATAAACAGATGTCTTATATAGCAATGCAAATTAAAAGAAACAATCAATTAAATAGTTCTGAGCATTTAGAAGTGTGCATTCTAAAGAATACATTTTCAGGATAAAATTTACATTTAAGTATCTCTCAACAATTTCAGCATGTTTCAGTATGAGAAATGAATTATTACACTTCTAAAGAAATACAAGCAGCAACTATATGATCTCCTCCCAAATGAGCTCTTGCAAACATGATAAAGGCAGTAAATGCAACAAAATTCTGTTTCTTTACTACACAGATATAATATGTGTCAGAAGACTCTTTTCCTCAGCGGGAGATTATGATCAGTGAGGGTGAAGGAGGAAGAAAAGAACCTGTGATTCATAACAAATTACAAAAGCTGGATGTTCACAATCATTTGTACCTGTATTGTTTTTCAAATTGCTTCCTTCATCAACTCTAATTGCAGCGATCACTTATGTAGTGTTGTGAACTGTCACATTGGCTGCATGTAATTACATTTAGGATTGCGCTTCATTGCCCTCCTAATGAATTCTCTGTATACGCATACAGGTTACTGTTTGGTTAACATAATGAAGGACATTCGTTTTTGGAGGGCAGAAAACCTAGGAGACATAATTGGTTGTGATCACAGTAATAGGAGATGTACAAGAAATCCATTAGGAGTTCTGAGTGCTGGGGCACCCATAAGAATAGATTTTATTGTCTTCATGAAATAAAGCTGAATTATATGTTGCATGTTCATTGTTATAAAGAAGAAATGAGGAAAAGAAGATATGAATAAGAAAAGAGACCAACAGATTTTCAGTATTTGGATAGCCTGGGTTGTAATTCAACATCCCTATCTGACAATAATTTCACTGCAGAGACCGTTATCATTATGAATTTATGAGGCTTAAAAATGCAACAGTAAAAAACAAGTTTTATGAACATCAATAAGGTAGGATAAAAATATAAAATATAAAAATGTTGAATTATCTTTCAAACTAGTAGTAAAAAGTACTTTGGTGTTGGCCTCTAAGTAGTTGTACAAAACACTGGCTGAGATGGTGAGGTCTCCTGTGCTGAAAGGGTATTTATGGTTCCATCCTTGGGGACCAAATGTACGGCGTTCTGTAACACAGGCATGAAAGAAGCAGAGGGAGAAAAACATGGAGTTGAACTCCTGTTCCCTGGAGCACATATCCAGAGTATCCTGAAAAAGAGAAAGATATATATGTATATATAAAGATTCTAACACAGATTAGAATCTATTCTAATACATTTGTTTTTAAAAATTTATTTTACATTTTTAACATACTTGGCTGAAGTTGTTGAGTGCTGCATGCAGACTTGCATTCATCCCAGTGGGGGGCTCATTGGTGATTTTGATGGCATTCTCCAGAATTCCTCTAGGGATGACATGCTGCTCAGGGCTTTGCACTGCTTCCCCAGTCATGAACACCCTGTGAAGTGGGTGACTGTCCACTGCTGCTGTGTCCAGGAGAGCTTCTAGAGACGTCAGCCAGCGTGCCACCAGATGTACATTCTGGACAAATAGCACTTCATGAATATCACAAAATATGTTTAATGCTTAAGTTTAAATAAATAAATTTTGTAGTATTGGCAAAGTTGTATTCATCTGTTAATCCAATTCCTACATTGATAAAACCTGTTCAGTGACTCACTTGGCTTCAGGCTTCTCTTTTTAAAAAAAAAAGCATTTGGGGAAGTGATCTTGCCAATTACAACGTTTATTAAACCAAATCAAATTTATTTCTCCTTTGAATGAGGTAAGACGACATCACAACGTTCATTAGTGACTGGTTGGAACAGCAAAATGAAGTTATTACTGTAGACATTAAGTGATCCTTCCTACCTGCAAAATTACCCAGTGTCCCAACTTAGAGGCATTCCTCACAATCTTTTCAGCTACTTCCTCCTGACCCTGTCCAAGGGATATGTTGTGCAATGTTCCCTGATCAATGGAAAATCCCAGCTTCCATCCTGTACAGAGTACAATTTTGTTTACCCTATCAAATTGTACAAGGCGTACAAACATTAAAAAATAAATAAAGAAATGGAGAAGTACCTAGCTTCTCTACATCTTTGAGTGGATCCACTCCAGGTGAGAGGATGAAGAACACAGGAGTTGATGGATCACTATCCTCATACAATTTGTCAAATTCAACCTTGGCAGCCAGCACATATTTTGCTCCAATGGTTTCCTCCACAAAGTTCCTACCAGAAAACAAGCCTAAAAAGCTTAGAAATTTCCAATTCTTATAAATATGAATGTGCATTGGTCATTTTCTCACCTTAATGAATAGGTCATCCTGTCAGGGCGGAGCACTCGAAGGATAATGAGTTTCTGGAGGGAAGTTTTATTCTTCCAGTCCTGGGGAAGTCTTTCCTTCTCAGGACAACTGGATTCAACAATCTTCCTCCAGCGTTTTGCTGAGCTTTCGATGTCTCTGTCAAGTCCACTGAAGTGCTCCATAGTAGAAACTGCCTATATCCAAATAGCATACATTGTCAGCTAGCAGGAATGAAAATGCAAACATTAAACATGCCACATCACACACATTATTGTTTTAGAGTGTACCTTAAGGGCTCCCCAGGCATGCGCAGAGAGGAAGGACACAGGGCTACTGCTACAAACTTCCACAGGAAAACGCAGCAGGAAGTCAAACTCCTGTGTATCAATCAGACCCTGCTTGAGGAGAATCTGGGGGGAAAAACCAGCAGTAGTTTGTAATGACTTATGCCATATTAATCACTTTTCAATCACTGAAAACTCCAAATAATGTATGGCAAAGGTATTTGGTAAATTCATATTGGTTGAGTTACGCAGTGGGTAGCGCTGTCGCCTCACAACACGGCGGACCCGGGTTCCAGTCCCGCTCTGTGCAGAGTTTGCATGCTCTCCCCGTGTCTGCGTGGGTTCTCTCCGGGTTCTCCGGCTTCCTCCCACCTCCAAAAGCATGCGCTTCAGGTTGATTGGCCGATCCCAAATTGCCCGTTGGAGTGAGTGTGTGTTTGCGTGGTTGTATGTCTTTGTGTGTGGCTCCGCGGTGCACTGGCGTTCTGCCCGGAGTGTCCCCCGCCTCACGCCCTGTGCCGCTGGGATAGGCTCCAGCTCCCCGTGACCCGCTGCGGCGGATATAGCGGTGGTAATATGAAAATGACTGACTGACTGACATATTGGTTGAATCATTCATTCATTCATTTTCTGCTGCTGTATCCGCTGTAGCGGGTCACGGGGAGCTGGAGCCTATCCCAGCGGCACAGAGCGTGAGTTGGGGGACACTCCGGGCACGACACCAGTGTACTGCGGAGCCACACACAAAGACATACAACCACGCACACACACACTCACTCCAACGGGCAATTTGGGATCGGCCAATCAACCTGAAGCGCATGCTTTTGGAGGTGGGAGGAAGCCGGAGAACCCGGAGAGAACCCACGCAGACACAGGGAGAACATGCAAACTCCACAGAGAGCGGGACTCGAACCCGGACCCACCGTGTTGTGAGGCGACAGCGCTACCCACTGCGCCACCGTGCCTTGGTTAAATCAGTGCCTATGAATTTGAACGAGTCACACAAAGGACAGCCTTCAGGGTAGAACAATTTCGAGGAAACATTTGGCACAATGACAAATAATTTCATTATGCCATCAGAAACAACCCCTTGTCAGAACCAACTGTCTGAACAGCAGCCATGGGGGAAGATGTGAGAGGTAATCAATAGCAGCGTATGGTCCTGCTGACTGCTTTTAATTGAAGTTAATGTGAGGGCAGAAAAGTACTTTGATTGATGAGGATGACAGGAGGCCCCACCTTTGAGGCGGCCCTGAGTCCCTCACCTGGAAGGCAGTGTGTGACAAGAAGGTTAACTTGTCTCTCTCAAATAGGCCCTGGCTGGTGTACAGGAATACAGAATAGGTGATGGCCTCCGTGAGGGTTTGCACTCGGGTCTGCACGTCCTCATCCCATTGTGCATGCTCCATCGCTTTGTTAAACACTGAGTTAAATGTCTGAAACACAACCAAAAGGAAAAAGTGCTTTGAACATTGAGTAAGAACTTAAATAATTTTATACCTCAAGGGGAACAGCGAGTCTGCACTGATTTTTACATATTCAAAATAGTCTCTGAGAATTGTGTGAAATGCTGTGAACTGTCCCCTAGTGTCCCCTAGAAGCAGTTCCAGGCTTCCAATTTCACCTTGAGAGAAAACTGGTACATGAGGTTAATCTTGTTGAGGTCACTGAGGATGAAGAAGAGGAGTGATGCTCTCTCAGCTGCAGGACGGTATAGTTCTCGAGCCTCGTTGATCTTTGTCTCATTGTCTCTGGCCTCCATCACCTGTGTATTACACAGAGACAGTGATATCAAGCTCCAAAACACTCTCATTACACATGGTCCTACAAAAAACAATCTGGAGCTAATGCAGTAGAATGAGGTGATTGCCGTGTGACATCAACAACTGGGTGACTTGTGTGCAATTTAACAAACCCGGTGAAGACCTTGTTGTCTCTCTGTCAGTATGTACCAGCTTGCATGTTTTTACTGCTGGTTTTCTGTGTTAGACTGATTTTGTTTTTCTGTTATTTTTTTATGGTAAAATTTTTATTTAAATTTGCAACAATTTAAATCAACATTATCATTCTTATGCCTCTTTGTTTTCATAATCTCATATATTTCAACTTGTGCTTTGATTGCTGCTGTTTTTTTTAACATAATATTGGTTTGTTTCAACTAATATCTCATCTTCCCTTTTTGGTGCATGCTCATATCTCATAAAAACATTGTAATTATAATTTAATTTTGTTTTGTAGGGTCACTGTGTAACATCTATTTGGGGACCACAATGAAAAATGACCCATTCACTAACTCTGGCACATGGACAGAAATGCTTTTAATTATCATATGCCCCTGATAAATAAATCAATAAAATAAAATAAAAATAATATAATAACCTCACCTTGTTCTGAATGTGAGTGGCTGTGTTCTTGGTGTTTTCAAGTTGTTCCACCAGAGAAATATCACCTAGGAAGTTACCATGAGCAGCAGAGAGTTTATTCAACAAGTCATCCTCCAACCTCTTGAGCTCAATCTTGAAGAGGTTCTGCTGTGTGGTCAGCTCCATCTTAACAACCACAAAGAAAACAACTGGGTTTGTTTGTTTTGCATTGTTGTCATCATATGTAAAACATTTATTAAAATGCTTTCATATAGGTGTCATATATTCAATTTCAAAGAGGATCGAAAGATTCACCTTCAGGGCCTCCAGATCAGGCCGTTCCCGGGACACTACCTGTCCCAGTAGCTGTTCCTCCAAGCCCCCAGGGGTCACTGTGAAGTTGATGAGTGTGGTCTGGGCCTGAAGCTCTGGAGGGAAATGGGGATTGGCCAGTTTGGTGTGGATAATGAGTTGGAAGTTACTGTTGTATTCACATTCTTTTCCGCCAATCAAAATGTACCTGAAAAACAAAAGAGTTTCACTGTTAAAAACAATGACTGTTTGGATATATTCCTGAAAGAGGAATTTAATGAACAACAATTAACATCCTGTCGGAGTAAAACATGCAGATTTTAAAACTGGTATACCAGCTTTGTAGCTACTGTAGACGATTTTTGTAGTGTTGATCAGAATGGGTAAGATCCATCCACCATCTATTCATCATCCATCCATCCATCCATCCATCCATCCATCCATCCATCCATCCATCCATCCATCCATCCATCCATCCATCCATCCATCCATCCATCCAATTTCTTGAAGTCAAGATGTCTGTAATTATCTTGCCTTCAGCCGCTTTTTCCACCTTGCTGAAGCCTATACCAGCTAGCTGTGGGTAAGAGGAAGGATATGCCCCAGGTCGATCGCCACTACATCGCCAGTGCACTGGCGACCCAGAACCTTCTTGCTATAAGACAACAGTGCTATCCACTAGAAACTTTTCAGAGGAAATTCTATTTAGATTTAGATCTAGATCTTAGATTTAGATCTAAGATTTAGATCTTAGATTTAGATAAAGAAATTTAACAAAGAATTGAAAAGCAAAAACTACAGAGGTTAAAGCTCTTGGGAGTGAACGTTAGTGAAACATTAATAATAACAAGTTGATGACTTGGCAGTATCCTTATTTAAAAGACAGTACAAGTGATTTTGAAACATCATAGACAATAAAAAATCATTCTGCTAATGAAAATGATGATTACAACATTTGCCGAGTAAGCCTTCTTTATCCTGAAATCTATGTTTGTCCCTTTGCACCTGAGCCCATCAACCCATCACTCTGAGTGAAACTTCAGTATCGGAGAGAACTTCACTCTTGCTCCAAATGCCATTTACACTGTAGACAAATAATATTGAAAAATATGAAAGTCTATCACCACAGCAGCCAATATTTATCTGTTCTTGCATTTCAATTGAATTAGCGCTGGCTTGACAAACCTGGTACCTTTTCATTTTTCACTAATTACCCTGTGGATGTCAGGCAAGGCCCCAATTTTATGGCACAGGTTCCTCATGGCCAGGGTCTGGTTTAACTCTATATCTTCACAAGCCAGAATTAATGTACTATTGATAGAACCATTACTCCACCAAATTAAAGTCCTTGCTGATGGATTGGCTTGTAGTCTTCCGTCAGCCATGAAAGGAATAATTAGTATTCATTACTTCACACTCTACAACATTCCAATTATTAATGAACTTCAGCTGTGGATCCCTACCAGATCCATCATGGCTGCCTAAGCAGGTTGTATTAATCATCGACAGGAACAAGTGTGCGGGTCATCTACAAGGGATAAACTTATAATCAGATTTGCAACGATGAATTGTTACATATGGATGGACAAGACTTCAAAAAGAAGTTATATGAACAAGATATTCATTATTCATGGTCACGCAAAGCTGAAAGACGAAAATGTTTTGCGGTGGAAGTCAAAGCAGAACATCAATATGGGTTGTTTGTTTTTTATTCTGCTGTTGGCTCTTTAATTTCGGAAAATTTGAAGATTTTGCTGTTGAGGGTTGTTGTTAATGGAACAAAAGATGTTATAGTGCAGTGATAATGGTGGTCATATCTGAACGTCAAGCAGATTTATTAAATACAGCACATTTTTTAAAAAAGTGCCAATTTGACGGTTATATGTCATTTAATAATATATATAATTTAAGATTGAGTGAAGTTAGTGGTTATTTTATTGCACGAAAAAATGACAGAGATGACCTCAGAACTTGATAATTATCATCATGACTTTTTAAAATAATTATCCGAATGCCAATCTTTGTTATATTTGTGTATGTATAGCTGATTCACACATATTGCTTCCAAATAAATGGATGCAGACAAATGCCAAAAAAACATCCATCAGCATTATGACAAGCATGAAGCTGAACAGAATTTGCCATAGTGATGGAGAACCAATGAATGTAGTGTGTTACATGCCATCCTGATAGGAATGCTTATACATAACCATGACTTCCCTCAATTCAGCTTTTACACTGTGGCTCAGCTGTTCAATATTCATCACATCCAAAGAATATGAACACACAAATAAACATCTATCACCCATCTTGAGCGGCCAATCAATATGTAGGCCTCAGGGATTCAGAACATGCTTCACAAATTCATTTATAATCTAAAGAGTGGGCAATGAGAATGCATTTAGTCATGTCTTACTGGTGCTTCAACACTCACTGAGATTAAACCATCTGGCGAGTCTGCTCCTTTTGTCTAACAGCATAGACACATTAGGACGAGCTGTGGGCATATTGAGTTGTGTGGCAACAGGGATGCAAAAACCATGCATTGATTTAAATGGTTTATGTTGTGCCACAGCCACATGCTAAATAGCTTCAACAAAACTGAGAATTAATTATTTATCAAGTAAATGTATTGGTGTAGTTTCCATACTGACCTTCCTTTTTTGATTGTGTTTCTGCCCAGCAGAGGTTCCAGTACTGGGTCAAACTTTTCTGGGAAATTTTCTATCAGAATAGTTTTACCATAGGCAAGAGCTTCTTCAATCACATCTAAATATCTGTTTAAAAAAAACATCAATCAATAATCATAAAAAATTAATAATTAAAAAAAAAAATCCATTTTCATATGTACATTGTAAAACATTCAAACAAAACACCGACTACACACAGGAGGGAAAGGACCTCCCACCCTTCGTGTCCCAGCTGCACCACCCTCAGATCTGAGCCTAGCATGTTTCGGATCCACTTGATGCCTTGTTGCTGTGGGTCAATGATGAGTGGCCAACGCTCACTGGTGGTCAGGATGACAGCATTCTCAGTGGACATCCTATCATTTGGCAGACCCTGGTTATGCCAGGCAGCCACTGTGGCATCATCTGCAAGCATGAGGACTGGATCCAAGCCATCTGTCAGAGGTACAGAGACCTGGAAGAGAAAGAGAGGAATTGTGTCACTCTAGTTTGAACACTGCTGGTGACACGTTTAAATGACTGTTGTGTATCTCAGCTATTTACTCTAATAACAACAGTTATTGTAAAACAATGTCAGATGGCCTTACCTTCTGAGACTGAAGGAAAGGGATCCATGAGTTTCTGAGGAGTTCCTCCCGATACTGTTTGGTAAAATATCCCATGTAGGAGATGAATGCTGAGGCTAGGAGGATGTCACCACAAAGGGTTTTATGTCGCTGTTGATAGTGAACAATAGCCTGGGACCAGCGCTCCTTCTCTGACTAAAAGAAACAAAGACAAGGTTATATATAGTTTAAAAAATATGTAGAGCAGCAACAGTTTAAAAAATGTATATAGCCAATTTGAATTCAACTCTAAACAACGGGAAATGAGCAACCTGAGAAACCTCAACAAAGAAATAAAAGCAATGAAGGATAAAAGTGCAATTTCCTTAAAATAGCTTTTGAAGTTTGGCTGCAGATTCACTAACTAACGATTCAGCATTAATTTAAACCTTCAATACTATGACTGTGACAGTACCACAACAATAAATCATGCCTGGCATTTTCTTATAAGGGGCTGTGGATCTAGAATATGTCACATAATAAATTCTTGGACAGTTAAAAATCACTATAATTTTACTCTAATGTATTATGGATTACCTGTAATATCACTCAGTCTAGGGTGAGACATTGTTAATTTGCAACAGCTGTTGAGGCTTTGAGGTAAATTAATGATTAAATATAGACGGCCTGATTTATTAGTCTCAACACTATTGCTTCCAGGTCAATGCCATAAAGACAAAAACATTTATCTTGATATGCTTAAAAGCCAAGCTGTTCCATGCAAACCACATTTATTTTGTTGAATAAGGAAGTCGAACTTACAAAATGGCCACTGAATTGGTCATATTTCAATTCATATTAGCTTCCACAAAGATACCAGATATTGCATTCAGGAGAAGGAAAACATAGGAACACAAAAGAAATAAATATAATATTCAATAAACTATGTAAATATGCCAGATTCTTATATTTATAATGCCTAACTGACTCCTGATACTTTTTCAATTTGTCAAACACTTAGATGGAGTAAAATCCTTTTCTGTGCACAAATAACACAAATCTTCATGTCTCTTTCTTTCTCAATTTGAAAACTATTCAGCCATCAAGTTGCTCATTTCAACCAGTACATCTGTCATCCAGTCCTTTATAGAGGTCTTAAAATGACACCAGCGAAATTCCTCTACCTCTCATTTACCTCTAAACCCTTGACAAGTCGGTTGGCCAGCTCTATGGTCTGGTTGGTACGCATCACCTCCTCTTGGCAACTGAGTTTCTCAGATGTAACTTTTTCAAACTGGGTTTTAAGACTCTGGAGGCTGGCATCAAGGTCCTGCAGAAAAACGTTTTTTTTTTAAATGATAAAACATGATGACAAATCTATCTTTTAAATTATACCATAACACCTCACTCACCTCCAATTTCTTCTGAACTGCAGACAATTTGGCTGTCGCTGTTTCTAGTTCTACATTAGCTTGTGATAATGCATGCCTCTTTGGAATAATGTCACAATAAATCTGAAATATGTAGACATACTTTTAAAAAAAAGCTCCACATTGGAAGATCAACAAAAATAATTTTAAACTTTACAGTGCATCTACAGTGCATCTGTAAGCATTGCCTGACCTCATAGTATCTGACAATGTTAATAGTCCAGGCACAGAGACCAGCTGCAGCAGTAGACTTAGTACGAACTAGATCGGGGTGGAACTCCGGGTTTCTCAGATAATCTTTTTTCACCACAGTCAAGCAGGACTCAGGGATGTGCTCCTTGTCATATGAGACCAGGGCCTGGAGGAAATCATCCACCTGATAGACATTAATACAAAAATAGTGTATACATTAATATCTGCGAAAGCATTTGGACCTTGCAAATGTTGGAACAAGCTTTAATTTAGCTTTAATTAATAAAAGCCTCGATGCATTTAAAAGTGAATGTAAAATTTAAAAAAACCAAACATTATTTAGAGTGACAAAAAAATTGTGTATAGAAGAGGGAAGAATTGTGGCACAGTGGTAGATCCTTGGTTTGATTTCATCTGGGGCCTTTCTGTGTGGCGTTTTTGTGTACCCCACCTTTTGCCCCATGTCAATAGTGTACACCCACGATCTGGATCCAGGAATGAATATAATAAATAAAATCAATACACTGAAAATCCATGTTTGAAATTAAACGAACTATTAAGACAGAAATAGAATTTCATGATAAATTCTATTGGCTTAAAAAAAACAATCTCATCTCTTTATGGCCAATCTAACGTTGATAACTGACAGACAGATCAACACACTCACTCCCCTCCAGAGTGAGCATATTCATCAAGCCATCCAGCTGAAATGTGAGCGCTGGAGAGATCCTGGGCAGGGCCAGGGTCAAGGCCCACACACAAATGAGTTTGGCATTAATCAGGCAGATGTGATTGACATGATGACGAGTTAACCTTGCCCATGAAGGCCCGCGCTGCTTTCCAGCTCCGATCTTTTGGCACTCGACCACGGGGAGCAAGCAGAACCATCACAGCCGCTGCTACATTGATCACAGCCGCTGGAGGGTTAGGAAAGGCTTTCAGCTCCGTAAGGTTCACCTAAAAGCAATTCAAATACTACATATCATTAGAGTGACTGAAACCAGTTGGAATTTAATTTGGTTTGAAAAAGTGAAGCACCTTGTTGAGGATGTGCAGTGCTGCTGTTGCAGCTGTTAGTGATGGCTCTGCCCTGGCTAGGTCATATTCACAGTCTTTCTGCTTGACTGAGACTTCTGCTTGGATGGCAGCAACCTGTACCAAAGCGACATACGGCCCTAAATCACAAATAAGTTCCACAGCAAATGTTGTAACGTAGTGATAAATGTTTAACTGATGTAATATCTGACCTTTTGAGCCTCAAAATCCACAAAGTCTCTCTTGCTGCTGACCTTCTCAGTCTGCAATCCAATCTTTGTAATTAGAGCCTCAATATTTAGTTTTTTTAACGTAAGCTCAGCTTCTTGGGATGATAGTTTAGCTTTTAGATCATCAACCTATAGCAAAAGAAAAATATTACACAATGTGTATCATGTGTATCAAGTCTTTCTCTATGGGCGTGGGATTACAGCACCCACAGAAACAGCCAGATTAAAATTATAGTCAAGTAATAGCAGATTACCCCACATCTAATGTTCTTAGTAGGAGCTCTCCATTCATATTCTTTTTGTGGGAAAAAATGGACAGCCATAAAATTGGAAGTATCAACTACATTATCAAAACAGAGACTGAAACATCCTGCGAAGGGTGGCTCAGGGTACCCTGAAAGTAGTATCTGTCAAGTGCACAGTTTTGACCTTTCAGGGTAGTTCAAAGCTATGCTCTAGTTTTGACTCACATTGGCCTTCTCCCTCGTCTTTCTATCTTATCCGGTTCCTGAGAGTACAAAAGCTGAAGTTTGACCTTGACCTGGTATTCTCATTTCCATCCCCTTTTCCGCCAGAATAATGTGCTTTTTGTTACATCTTTCTATCTGCAATGGTTGTTAAGATATTTGGTGGACGGAAGGAGGGACGGACGAACACACAAACACTGACAGTTACAATACATCACCGCTTTGCAGGATGTAACAACAAAGATTGAAAAGCAAACGACACTGTATCAAAGTCTGAAGGTACCAAAGTAAGCTTTATTGCTTTGTTTACAGGTATGTAATAACAATATTAGCCTCTCAGGTGAAGAAAACAAGTTTTAGTGGACTTACATTGACAATGTGCAAATGCCCCAAATGACAATCTTGCCACCTGCTGTGACTGTGAGCTGTAACGTCCGTACTACTATAATAGTTTAAAAATTATTTTAAACACAAAACATGGAGGAAAATAAGTATCAATATTGGTATAAGTTGTAATTTAATGTAACAGGGAACCATAAAAAAAATTTCAGTGGTCAATTCTGAACTTTAAGCCATAACATTGGCCCCCACAGTATATACAGTATACAGTATAAGAATATAAATGTTTACCTGAGTAGCAGTGGTTTGGAGTTTTTGAAGGCCGCTCTCAAGCCGGCTCATCTTCTGCTGGAGCTCAGCCCAGCTCTTCTCCAGAAGGTTTCTGTACAGGGTGATTTGCTGGAGAAAACTCTTGGGGGTGGTGTAATTGTACCTCTTCTCATTGCGCTGGTATTTTTCACTTGCCTGGCTGACACTGGTATGAACATAGGCCATGAAAAGACTGATGGATTCCTGGATGGCGGGCTGTAAAAATAAGCAGACAAGGGGGGAGAAGGGAGAAAGAGGTGAGTTGGATTGAGTAGAGTTTAACGTCCCCAACCTGATGGGGACTGAAATATTATCTTCATAAATTTTGAATTCATCTACAAGTTTTGCCATCTTACTTGGCTGGCCCTGACTTACTCAATCTGAAATTTAGGTGCAGCTAGCAGAAATGATTATGCTTTGAAACCTCTGTGAAAATAATATGTTTAGAATACTGACATGCAACTTGTAAAACTGTTTACATTATCTCTGACATCCTCCAACTTTATGCACACTGTGTACAGTGAACTACATTACAACTAGGTATTCATTATATGGTGCCGGATTGCATAGAACATCCATTAATCACAAAGTTAACAATCAATTAACAAAAAACAAATGAGCAGAGAATACCAAGATCAAATTTAACCATAACTCACGAAAAATGGTTAACGATCATGGAGCCAGCAAGAAAAAAAATCATTATTAATGAAGATCTGACATAATGCTCTTTGACAAAGCATGCTACGGTATTTTCTGCTGTAACTCGACAGAAGTTCTCATTGATTGCCCTTGTCCAACAAATATTAGTGGGTTGTGCCATTCTAACTTTAAATAAATGATCACTTCATTACTTGCTTTCCTGCCTCTTAAGAAGGATTATTGTTAATTACCAAAAAACAAACAGCAATCTTTCAATTTTTCAGAATCTTGTTTATGAATGCATGTATAGAAAAATTGTTTTCTTCTTCCTATACTGTCTTACTCTATCTTTCTATTATTATGACCAAGGTGAGAATTGTCAAATAAACAGACGTCAGGATTTTTTTCATTTTTCATCATGAAAAAAAACGATTAATCAACATGAATAAATCTTTTTTTGGTTAATGGTAAGCCCTATGAGCCTAAATTCCAAACAGTTGAACATTCAAATTTCATACAAACTTATTCAGGCATGAAATACTGAATTTTCTGAGCATCCAAAATATGGAAGACGATCTAATTAGGTTTCAGGACCATGGAAAAGGGCCAATCATGCGAACATGGCAAGAGGATTTAGCCTAATAAGTGCGGTTTTTAAAACATAACATTAACACCCTACAGATCAAGATTTCACGTCCTGTCAAAATAACTTAGCAAATATAAGTCTAAGTTAACAGTTTGCAGTATAAACAGTGTAAAAACAGTATAATTTTCAATACCTAAAAGTCTTGTTGACACACCAACATACAATTGGTTTTGTGAAACTGGCAGTCCTAAACTATATGATGTGTCTAGCGCAAGCCAACGACAGTCTGCAGTGGGAACATCTAGGAATGTCACTAAATATTCCTTGTTTATTTTGTTATAGGGTTCTGGATTAAGTGTAAATTAAATGGTCAACATAAAGTAGAGAAATTACCACTTCTGATTTTTGGTTAATTAATCAGCTTTCTTTCTTTGAGAGAAAAGCTAAAAATCATCAACCCCCACTTCTACTGATAACTTTTGTACAGTCCCTGTTATGGAAGCTAATTGATGGAAGATCAAACCGGAAATGAGTACAGTATTTTTGGGGGATGGTTTTTTCCACGCAAAATACTGCCGCTGTCTCTGTGCTTCTTCTCGACAGATGGGGAAAAATTACGGAAGACAGGAAATCCAAAGGTCTGGAAATCCTGCCCTCACTTCAGCAACTACAGCACAATTTTTGCTGGAAATTCTACCTGGCCTATCTGCCACTCTCTCTCTCTGTCTCTCTTTTCCTTGCCCTGTCTCTATCCCCAGTATATTTCCTTTCCCACCCAACTGGTCAATGCGGATGACTGCCCTCCAGAGTCTGGGTCCTGCCCAGAGTTTCTTCCTCAATGAGGGAGTTTTTCCCCGCCGCTGTCACTTATGCTTACTCTGGAGGGTTCTGTTGGGTTCTGTTGCCTATTTGGGATAGGATAGGATGGTGGTGCATCTAGAGGCTCCTCTCTATCCCGCTAGAGCTGTTATTTCATGTTTTTGTACTGCCTGTGGGTCTGAGAGGACTGTAATTTCATATGTCTATTTCATAAGTTGACTATGACTATGACTACAAGTTAATCTTTTATGATTAATAGTTAAAAGTTATTTTAATAAGTCAAATACTGCTAAGATCTGCAAATACTATTTCAATACGACAGGTTCTTCAACCAGGACACATTTTTTGCAGCATGGGAACACTCACAGATCAACTGATCAGTACACATACACAAACAGTGGGAAGTAATAGTCTGGCAAATGTTCACATGTGTGATGACACTTCTTGGTTGTGACAGCTGTGCCTCCTTAGAGGGTCGTTATGTGCTTAATCGCTCTTCACTCATTAACATAAATGATTCTAGGTTGTGATCGTTCCACTGCCATGATGGAAAACAATGATATGCCTGCACTCACTGCGAGTCTCCAGGCATGTGTTCAGCAATTTGTCAGTACCTTAGCAGAGAACTAATGATGAGGGATCTATGGAGACGTTAATCCAGCTGCACTGTAGTAATTAGGAGATGTTCATTAAAGTCTAACTCAGTCTGGAATAACAGGACACATGGCAAATGGTCAGAAGACACTGTACTGTATGATAGATGCATTTTTGACACCCTTATTTTCAATAATATACAATTCAAAGAGGGTGGCACTGTGGGTTGCACTGTCACCTCACAACAAGATGGTTTTGGGTTTGAGTCCTTTCTGTGCAGCGTTTTTATGTTCTCTGTGTGGGTTCTCTCTGGGTTCTCTGGCTTCCTCTCTCCTCCAAAAAGTTGCAATTTAGATGAACTGATGAGTTCTAAATTGTTGGTGTGAGAGTGTATGTGAGTGGTTGTTGCTTCATTCAAGATACACTGGTGATGAGTAGAGCTCTCACCCATATTCAGCTGGGATAGGCTCCAGCACTGAACCACGAGTAATCATTTAATTCTGAATTTGACTGTTGGGATGGGAGCTAAAGTACTTCAAAAGCCAAACCTCGATGTTTTCAATTTCTTGGATGAACCTGTAGCTGACTGACTGCAGAGCTTCTGAAGTCCATGGATGGAACCAGTCAATGGTGGTACACTGGATAAGAGCAGGGAATCGACGGGCCCTCACCCGAAGGGTGCTGCCCACCGGAGACAAACATAATATCACCTATGAAAAAGAAAAAAATAGAAACAATTCACTTAAGATGTGCACAAACAAATCTGAACTAATTCCCATACAGCATGAGAGCTCAGTGTGTATATGAAAATCAGCACAGATCATAGATATGACAGATGCATCCAAAAGGGAAACCATAACTGGCAACCATCTGTGGCCCCACTTTTATCAACTTGGCTGGTGAACAAGGAGACAACAATCCCAGTTGGCTGTACCAGACGGTACAAAACCGAGCTAGATGACACACATGTATACTGAGGAAAATGTGTGTGTGTGTGTGTGTGTGTGTGTGTGTGTGTGTGTGTGTGTGTGTGTGTGTGTGTGTGTGTGTGTGTGTGTGTGTGTGTGTGTGTGTGTGTGTGTGTGTGTGTGTGTGTGTGTGTTTATGAGTGTGTGTCATTATGGTTATCAAAATTACTTTCTCTCAAATAAAATATTTTTCTAACAGCAGTATGTTCCTGTTGTCGTGAGAACATAACGGTATTTTATGCTCAAAAAGTGAAAAGTCTGGCAAAGAAACACTGAGATGCTGACAAAAAGCAGCACAACTGAAAAAAGGATTACAGGAATCCAGAGAATAGAGCAAATAAAAATTTGCAACTTAATTCTTTTGACTACTGAGGTTAAAAGAGCATTAGGCTGAAAGAGATACTTTAAAGAACAGACCGTCAGCTGATGTTGAACTCGGTCAATAAAGAATTTCCAGCAGTTCTCCCTGCTGTCTTGCAGTCCAATGGCTCGGACCTCAGCTTTCATTTTCAATACAATGTCCTCGATCTCTTCCTCATTGAACAGATCAGGAATTTCTCCTGAAGTGAAAGGCAGAGTCACAATCACAAACAGACAAGCCACAGTGCATACAGTTAAAAATGATTTAAAATAGGCTACACACTACGTGAATGAAAACAGTTCTACTGCTCTGGAAATTGTAGACATATTAGCAAACACAGAAGGAATTTTGGTTCTGACCTGATGCTAGTAAGTCATTAATAATGACCAGAAACTGCTCATCAGGTATCTGTGCCTCAGTCACTAGCAGAGACATGCGCTGGTTCTTCACACCGGTCCTGACAAATAAATCTGCAAGATCCATCTAAACAAAACCACACATGCTGTAAACAGACGCCTACTCTACAATGGCCACACTCGTATGGAGTCCATTCATTTATTTCAAATGACTCAGTGATAATCAATGGGACACCACAGGCCCCATGATAACGCTTTGATTTTTTTAAAGAGGCTATCAAATGATTTAATTGACAGCTTTGCTTCATCAATGAGATATTGAAACATTTCCCAGTCTTCTTAAATAATATCTGACAAGTATTTCAGTAGGGAACAAAATTCAATTACAACAATGTCATGCAATGCAGTACAAAGGAAATCAGATCTACAAAGTATTTTCTTTATAGAAGCCATTATTTTAAATAATTATGATGAACGAAGGGTTTAAAATAGAAGAAAGGTGGTTCACAGAAAGGTTGTTCATTTTCATAAGCATATTTTCTTTGGATGCACTGTGTGTGATTGTCTGTTTCCTGTAACCCATTTTTGTTAGTACTTACCTTTAGGTCCTGAATGCTATAACCTTTACTTAGAGTAATTTGGAAGACTTCCACAGAGGACATATAGGCAGCAAGGCGAGTCAAGCTCTGCTTCCCACTTCCACCAACCCCAACCAGTAATCCATGAGCCCTTGGAGACATCAGGATCCGGCAGATGCGACAGCTGGGAACACAGCAGTTTTTGTTGCATCATGACAATTTTTTATCCAAATCTTAGATCATACCTACTTACCTATTTACAAATAAAATAAATTAAAATACACAGTATCTACATCAGCAACTTGCATACTTATAAACCAGATCTCATGAACTTCCCTTCCTGTTTTAAACTGTTATTTTATGTAATTGCTTCTGTGTTTCTGACATTTCAGAAACATTTCAGTAAATGTTATCCCTTTAGGTCGTGTGTTTAGTGTGTTGGGTTGAATATGAGCATTTAATTTCAACATTTTGAAAGGACAGGTGTGATTTAGTTTACTGGTCATTCTAATCATTATTCATTGTAATTAATATGGGAAGCAGCTACACTTACACATGTTGCATTGCATCTTCAAACAGCACCAGATTCATGGTGGCATTAAGCTCATTGTAGCTCTCCAGAGCATCTGTGAGGACAGACTTGAGCACAGACCATTCCGTAACAGGACTATAGGAGGCTTCGCTGCCTATTTGGGTAAAATGGCAATAGAGGAGGGGCTGCTTCATGACCTTATTGTCTTCTAGTCCCTATAAAAGGACAAACACAATAAATCATTTTAAATCACAATACCTGAAAAAGAAAAAGCAATTTATACTGTTTACACTATTAATCACAATTTGTTCTTTACCTCCAACCATTCATGCACAGTCTCCATCTGGAGCTTCTGGAAAAGCTGCAGATCCGTGACGTCTAGCAGTCTGTCTGCGTAAACTCTGCAGGACTCATGGAGCCACAACAGAGCTATATCGGCGATCCCCTTCACATTCTCAGGCTCAGCAAAGAAGATGCCCTGAATAATGCATAAAGGTATATGAATTTACACTTTCCATTCAAAATCAAACAAATATTGCTCATTGCACTACCTGAAAGATGCTCGACAAGTCTCTGAGATTAAACGTGTAGTGAAATTTTATGGCTGTTGGAAGAAAGTTGTGAACCATCTTGTGATGAAGTGTTATGGCAGCTTGGACCACAGCAGCAGCGCTCCTCTGAACCACCAGACTGAAGTCCTGCTGCTTCAAGTGACCACAAAGTATCTGACTGAAGATTGACATCTGAGCCTCAGGTGACGGAAAATTTACTGCAAATACTGAGAAATGTCTCTGTAGAAATGAAAGATTAAATTAAGGTTAAAAAAACAACAACATCGCAGCATGCAGGTCAGAACATCTTCAATCTGAACCCATAAACATCAAATACAACTCTGATATATTTAAACACAGAGCTTCATAAAATTTTCTTTGACTCTTCTTCACCTTCATCATACTCCTAGAGTGTGTAGCCTGTATTGTTAAAATGGATCTCTCTCCCTCAGCTTTTGAACTCAAGTTGTATATGATTGATGAAAAACAAGTGTGCCAGTGGGAATAAAATATGTCATAAATTTATGGTTTGAAAATCTTGAAAGATTACAAAACTTAAAACAAAGCAAAACAGTTGATTAAATTGGTAAAGAACAAAACAGAAGGCCGGCACAACACACTTCTTTTAATCCAGCCTCAGAAAATAAGGTTTGACATAATAGTAATGTAACTGGGAAACATACCTGGAGTCTGGGGTTTATATTATAGCTCCCAGCTGTTGGATTCACACAGGCAACATACTGGGTATTGTGTATATCTTTTAGGGTCAATTTCTGTCTGTCATACCTACAAAGAGCAGAAAAGAAATTGGGCCTCACTTTATTCTGCAGAATAAGCTATGGCTTGAAACTCCCACACACCACTGACAAACTGGTTTAAGCAGGTCTTCTCACCAGTGCCCATAATCCAGATGCTGGCGTACAAGTGCGTGGGGTTGCACTGTTCCATAACTGTCGACAGCTGGCATGTTCATGTCATCTATGAAGTAAACCATCCTTCTGTTGCCAACAGGAGAGTAACTTCTACCTGCTCTTTTCTCTAAGGATTGCTCCAGAATAGCTACAAGCAAAGAAGGTTGATTTGCCGTAACCAAAAAAGAAAATCAGCATACATATATGTTTTTAAAAGTGCTAGCCTAAACAAATCAACTTTGGAAATGCAAAGATATAATGTTTGCTTAAAAAAAAAGAAGAAGCCTCTTCTCCCTTCACTCTTTGTGAGTCTGAACGTTGCCAGCAGGAGGTGCTGCAGTTTGCTTGATATGTTAGTTTGAACTACAAAACAATCTAGAAAGCCTGCTTACCCTGCAGAATTGTGGAGGTGGTGTAGTAGTTGAAGAGTACTCTTTTTGTCATGTAACTCTCTGGCAGACAGTCTAACATGTTTCTGACAAGTGCAGTTTTTCCCACTCCAACATTCCCAATAAGCATTAGTGGCTGTTTCCTCTCCAGCAACAAGTCCATGAAATATCGAAGACGCACAGTCTCTGCTGTGTGTACCAGAACAGTCTGCAATCATAGAAACAGCAGGAAGACAGAAAAGAAACATACATATTTATTATGGCTTTTTTGAGTGTGATTTATTGACAGACATGTGTTCAGTGAATTGTATGTGATTTATAATTTCTTGTATTTTCCCAGTACACCACAACTATTCTGTCATAATAGCATCATTTGCTCAGAACAAAACCCTTCTAATTACAGCTCAGCAAGAGCCTTTAGAGCATTCCCAGCTGTACACAGGAGCATAAAGAAAGACAATAGAGCGTGGGTGATAGCTCAAGCTTTGTTGCTCATGCCTTCACCCCCACACAGTCTGGTATGGGGTGTAGTAGATGGTAATCAGACACAGTGGAAAGCCTATCATCCACTCTAGCACCCCTGCCATAACCTCATGATGTGGCTTCACCCTCTCTTATTATGTTCACTGAAGCAGACATACATTTTTAATATGGCTGTATGGCACATTATTGGTTATTTTTCTTTAAGAAGGTTGATTCTTATTTATCAAACTGCTTTGAAAAGTCTGTGTTTGTGAAGTTATGTGAAAGATCCTTCTCTTTTTTTTATAACACTTTATACATGATTATTTTTGATGGCATAGATGTACATGGTAATCAGGCAAAGTGGATTCTAACACCCCTACTATAACTTCATGATGTGACTTTATCTTCTTTATGTGCTGAAATTATATATTTTTATTATAGCTGTAATGTTCATTACTGGGTATTTTCTTTAACGTTGCCTCCTTTTTCTCAAACTACTTTTTAAGGTTTGTGACTTGTGAAGCTACATTACGAGGTTACATGACAGGTCCCACTGTTCCACATTTATAGTCACAATATGTTCTCACGTGTAATGTTGTACAAGTCTCCAATTCAAATGGAGGCACTGTATCACTCCAGGGCATGAACCGTTTGGTTTGCGGATCAAGGTAGTAGTCAAACACAGTCCCCTGTGCTGGTAACTTCAGAGTCTTCATTTCTTTGGTCCACCACTGACTGAACTCTTGCCGGTAATCATACAACTGTGAAAATAATGGAATACATATCATTCATATTTTTCAGTATGAAAAATATGAATGAAAATACTCATTCCTGATACTCTTGACATGTCTCTAATCTAAAGGCATAAGTTCGAGACCAGTCTATATCTTTACTTCATGACAGAAAAAGAGAAAGAAAGGAGTGGCATCACAACCATATTGACATATGCCAGAAGTAATGGCAGAGTAACCTTCTTCTTCTTTTCCTTTGGGCTTTTCCCTTCAGGGGTCGCCACAGCGAATTAGTTGCCTCCATCTAACCCTGTCTTCTGCATCCTCTCCTCTCACATCAACTACCTTCATGTCCTTTTTCACTACATCCATAAACCTCCTCTTTGGTCTTCCTCTAGCCCTCCTGCCTGGCAGGTCAAAACTCCGCATCCTTCTACCAATATATTCACTATCTCTCCTCTGGACATGTCCAAACCATCTCAGTCTGGCCTCTCTGACTTTATCTCCAAAACTTCTAACCTTTGCTGTCCCTCTGATGTACTCATTCCTGATCCTATCCTTCCTGGTCACTCCCAGAGAGAACCTCAGCATCTTCATCTCTGCTACCTCCAGCTCTGTCTTCTGTCTTTTCCTCAGTGACACTGTCTCTAGACCAAACAACATCGCTGGTCTCACCACAGTTTTGTACACCTAACAACATCGCTGGTCTCACCAATGGCAGAGTAACCAATACCACTATATAACAGTTTTTGATGCAACAGATTTCTTCTGTTTTCATAAGCATCAATGGCCAATTAAATGCTAAATTGCATAGTATTTTAAATATTCTGGGCAAAGCATGTTCAAAAATAAATGTTGAGTTTTCAGTACCCAAGAATGAAAGCCAAGAGGTAATCTTGATACGTAAATTCATACAGTCATAGCACTGTTCTCAATCTCATCCATTTATTTTTAAGCAGAGAAAAACCTGATCTTGATGCAGGGCCCCACCAAAGGCCCAGATGCTGGCGAAGGTGAAGTAGGTCTCGTAGAGCTCACGGGGAGAGTCAGATGGAACATTTTCTGGTATTAAAAGGCAGTCCAGCAAAGTACAGAGTGTCTTCAAGCAGAAAATATTTGTTTTATTGTGTTTTGCTGCATAAAAAAGATTAAATAGATCCACATTTTGCACTTGTTTGCTATTTACCTGAACCAGAGAATTTTCTGGAATAGGAGTGATGGTCTTGAAATTGTTTCTCATTTGCTCTAGACATCGTGGAACATACTTTTCAAACAGTATGGTGAGGTGGGCCCTTTCTGTCTGGCGTTCTCGTTGGTCAATCCAACTAGCAACGTATCTGAGCAACAATCCCAAAAATACATTTTTATTGTGATGCACCGTAAACACTAAAGTCGTGTGAATATAATGTGAGTACAGATTGCAACTCACAGATTCCAGCCCACGTCCTGGTTGTTAACATAGAGAATTCCTGCTCTTGACACAGTGGCAGGAGTAGCTGTACTCAGGTGACTGATTTCAAACACCAGTCTCATGGAGGACATGAGAGGCACACGTTCATTACTGGCCAGAGTCAGGACCTGAACGATATTATGAAGCATTACAACCTACAAATAACTTGACATTTGAATGGTCAACATGACAGACAAGACTCTACCCAAACGATAAGGAAAACACCCTCATATCTCATCATGTTTGACAGCCTTGCTTTAGGATATTTCACAGGCACAAGATTACAGTGACATGATTCATCACTCTGGAAAAAGACCTCCAAGTAGTCGTACTGCAGGAAGTGATTGTCGAAGGAGGGGGGAAAGAAACATCTTTTTCTATCTATACCACCTCGGTTGCTATGTGTTGTACAATAGCGTATGAGTGAACAGGAGGGAGGTACCTTGTTGTCATCCATCACTGTGTTGAGTGATTCAATCCACATCGGATCAATGTCTCCATCCAACACAATCCACTTAGGTCCTATGTGGGAGATGTTTGCTTGCTCTCGCATCAGTGATGAAAATAAACCTTACACAGAAAATGAAGAACATCAATAACAACTGAGATTACATGGCATAAGTACTGATTGCACCTCGTATCAATTAGCATTGGTTTATATGTTCCAAATGTTGCTTCTTTTTAAAACGAAGCTCAAGTTTACCATCTTTCCATTCTCGGGTTGCCGGATGGATGAAGCCAAACAATTCATCTCTATCCACTGCCTTTGGATTGAGGTCATTCCATACAGGTTTTTTCCTCAGGTTTACATATGTTTTATAAAGAACCTTCAGTATCTATTAAAAAGAAAAATACCTGGCATTTGTTATACCTTACAAAAATAAACTGAACATTCCTATTCATTAATTTAAAGTAGTAAAATTCGACCTGGCTTTTTCCAGTCCCAGCATTTCCAAGAACAAAGACACAATGACGCACTACCATTAGCTCCTCCAACTGCACCACCTGATAAAATAATGTTTGTTTGTTTTTTGAAAAAAACATTCTCATTCACTTCCAAGCAGCTATGATCCACATCTTGCCAAACCTTAAGAATGAATGTCTCCTCAGGCTGGAGTCCGAGCGCCACTGTGGTCTTTCGGACAGCTTTTTCAAATTCAGTGTCTCTCTCTCTCTCAACCTCCAGGCCTGGGAACAGATCTCCCAGCAATCCAAGGAAGATAGTTACATCGTCTGTCACAATTTTAGGCATGTTGAAGTCCCTCATCGCACGCATTAGCACCTAAAAAGTACAATGAAAGTAAAAAATATTCAAGTCCATCCTACTCTTGTGGTTGTGAAATGAAATACACAAAAATCACCTGTTCCTCTGGTTTAGTCTTGTCTTTTCTTCTGAGTGCTCCTGCCACAACCAGAACAGATTTGACGGCACGCAACCCCCAATCATAGTGATCCTAATACACAAACAGCAAACAATAAATAAAATGCATTTTATTGTGTTTACCAAAAATCCCATGATACAACAGTACTAAGATATATTTAATTGTTTCATACATCGCCATGCTATTGATGAAAATATATAATATTATTATAATATTATAATATTATTATTGTCTGCTAAAACACAATATTATCAAATATAATAAAGCAAAGTCCTTCTGTCCTACCTGCTGGGAGAGCTGTTCTTTACAAAGAGAGTACAGAGTAATGAATTTCCTGGCTAAAACCTTGGCACCACGGAAGCCCTCTGTGACTAACATTATTTCACAAATAAGCTCAGTGTCAGGCACCACCATGGCACAGGGTCTACAGTGGGACATAATGAGAACAGAATGAATTTAATGCTGAGTAATGGCATCTTTCAAATGTTGCTGTATCTCACCTGAAAAGAGCCTTAAGGTTCTCAGGTAGCTCTGATCTGCCTGTATACCCAGGGTTCATAGTGATGAAGATCCCCACAGAGGGCTTTAAGACAATGTCTTTATCCAAGAACAGAAACCTGTAATGTTGTGCAGGAAGTCAACTCTTTTTTCACTCATATGGCATAAAACATCATGTATTCAGCTTTGATAGTTTACCTTTCCTTTTTAGAGCGAATAGCATCTTGTATTGTTTTGACCTGCATTGCTACAACTGACAGAACATCCACAGCAATACGATTGAACTCATCAAAACAACCCCATGCTCCAGTTTGGGCAAGACCCTTGTAGATGTTTCCAATAGACTAAAGAGAGACAAAACAAAATATTTTCAATGTGAATTTTCATGTTTACTAAATTATCTTCTGACCAATAGGAAATAGCCTTGAACTGTCAGCTGAATTTCAAACCTTGTAGTCCATCTGTTCAGAACAGTTGAAGATGTATACCATGACACCCAAGGCCATACCAAGGTCCTTAGTTGTTTCAGTCTTCCCAGTTCCAGCAGGGCCTGCTGGGGCTCCACTCATGGTAAGATGGAGTGACTGAGTTAAGGTAATGTAGCACCTAAAATGGAATCAGAACATGCTTATTTGGAGTGCAAACTTTATAAACATAAATTTGAAGAAAACAAAAAGTTAGCAGCAGGGTTACCTGTCTGTCAAGGGAGTAATGACTAGACGAGGCTTATTTCCAAGATATTCATATGAATAAAGGAACTGGGCATCACAGATGTTAACTAAGCAGTGATGCTCCTGCTCATACCAGCAATGTCGAAGCTGAGAAAGCCACTGGAAGGCCTGTGAGGTGGTGACCTGTGAACAGAGGGTACTGTTTTAATGTTACGATATCATATGTCACTGAAAATATCAATACCCATGTGTATCTTGACATCATGTTGCGTAATACTACGTGGATTTTCAAAAAAATACAATGATTCATATTATTATCAGAATCAAAAAGTTTATATGTGGATATTCATGGCAGTGGTTCCTTCTGTGTTTAATTTAACCCCCAACAATACTTACAGTATTACAGTATCATAGTTATTCATAGTTATTCATGGCCCATGTGTAAACATTTGTATTCTATCAACAGATTCTCGTTGATACGTTACCTGAGGCGAGTAGAATGTCCATAAATAGTTAAAATTCTATTCTGTTGTTATCTTACCCTATGGTCTATATTTTAGTCACAATAAAAACTAAATTTTATATTGACAAGAAGTTTATTTCATCTAGTCAAGTATGATTAATGCACTTTTTATAAAGTTTGGAATGTTACATATGGAATGTTACAATGAGGTATGTCATTTGATGTTAATTATATTCAAGCTAAAACTTCAACTATATGATTAGCGAAATGTGTTAGTGTCCCACGATTACCTCAGTCCCACTAAAGTGCTGAATATGGGACAACTGACTTTACCTTTTGGGTGATAAGGTTGGAAACAATGTCTCTCGCATGGACATCAATGGTGCATATTGTCATGATCTTCTGTCTGTCACCAGGGCTCAGCTCTCCCAGTAACATGTGAATCAACAAGTTTAGTTGAGATATCTGCATAAAATTAGAAAAACAAGTTACATTAAAAAATTTTGAAAAAAAAAAATTCAATAGAAAGTACAGCTTTAAGTTCACACATGAAACTGAACTGGCAGCAATAACATTTCTCAATACAAAACTCCTGTCTCACTAAGTATTCAAGTCATCAAAACTTCACACTTGTGGTCTTGTTTTCTTGTTTTAAGTAAAACATCACTGAATACCTGCATTTGTCACTGATGCTGTATGACAGCAGATCCAATCAGTGAGGTAGCGTGAATAGAGGGAAAGATTATTCACAGAGCAACCAAGGACATGCCAACCTTAAATTGTGCTGATGAAACTGACAAGACTGATAACATAGTCGTGAGCGTCTCTCACAGAGGCTCAACAAACTCAGCTCAGGACACTGACTCTGAGTGATTATGAAAAATGTGTCCATCAACTTAACCAGTTGTCACTTTACTCAAAGGTTACACACAAATCAATGTCATGTAATGCTATATTTACATTAAATATTTACTAAAAAACTAATGTCTAAAGGAATTAAAATTACAGCAGAAGCAATCCCCTAAAATGACATTTTACCATAAAAACACAGATTTACTTCAACTATCAGTTTTTACATTAAAGGTGGTAACATTACTGATAATTATATCATGAGATGTTTACACATTATGAAAGTTTTTGGAAGCCATTGTTTGTCATGTAGGTGTAACAGACCTAATGCTAATCCTTGAAAATATTCTACTTGTTAATTCTTATTTTCAAATATTGTGTAAATCTATGAAAACTATTCAATTCAACACACTACACATTTTGGCATTTACAGATCTTTTAATGAACAGGGTGTATAAATATATATTAATGATATTATTCTTTTAAATTTGTGTTGTCCATGTTTAAAGTAAACCATCAGATAAGGTCTCTGAAACTGTACACTCACAAAAAAAATTTTTGAAACATGGGTATTCTGTAATTTAGTCAGACTTCTTTTTTAAATATAATACAAATAATTCAAATAATACAAATTATATAGAAATTATAAAAATGTTTCAAATGTACCTGTTTCTTGTTGTAGTCCTTCAGAGCAGACTCAAATCCTTCCTGCAGTCTTCTAAAAACAAGTTCCATGTCATTGCTCCACCAGACCTGAGATCCAGCGAGTGCTACCTGGGCAGGGAAATCGAGTATCCACTGCTCTCTGGGCCGGTCCTCGTACACAGACACAGCCTCAGACAGGTGACCCCTGATGCATTCTTTCATTGATCTCTCAAGAATCGTAAGCCATGTTTCCACCTATTTTCAAGTGTTTTAAAGTATATTAGGTTATTCAATGCAAATGTGATAACTGATTCAGATTACATGATAGTCTTACCGGCCCATGACAGCGACATTCGGTCTGGAATGGTACATATTCCTTCTCCTTACTGTACATACCCACAGCAACTTTGGGGTTATCCATTTGATCGTTTTTGGCAAACTTAAGATCTGACATGTTGTCAAATAATTTTGAGAGATGGGCAGTTACCTGAAAAATATTGTTTTTACTACAGACAGACTACTGGAAATGGTGACACAGGATAATAAATAATCTCAATATAACAAAGATAAATTTCATATATATGCACCTCCCTAGGATGGCTCCCTTTGGAAAGGATGTCCAACAAGTCTGCAGACGAAATAAAGTAGAATCGGGGAAAGGCAAGTCTCTTTGTCTCAAGGTATTCAGCAAGAGCTTTTTCACACAATGTCAGTCTGTTAAAATAGAACATGAAAAGAATGACTGCAAAACATTAAAATGGCACGCATATAATGAAAGTAACAAAAGCAAAGAAAGTGGCAAACCTTTTTAGTAGATTTTCTAACTTCTCAAGTAGAAGAGGTCTGTTGGTGGCTTCAATGACATTTTTAGTCAGAGCGATATCCAACATTAACTCCTAAAGAAACAAAAATCATTGTTTCACTGATGACATCCATCCATCCATCTATCCATCCATCCATCCATCTTCTTCCGCTTATCCGGGGTCGGGTGACGGGGGCAGCAGCTTAAGCAGGGAAGCCCAAACTTCCCTCTCCCTAGTCACTTCGTCCAGCTCCTCCGGGAGACTCCCAAGGCATTCCCAGGCCAGCCGGGAGACATAGTCTCTCCAGTGTGTCCTGGGTCGTCCCCAGGGCCTCCTCCCGGTAGGACGTGCCCGGAACACCTCACCAGGGAGGCGTCCAGGAGGCATCCTAACCAGATGCCCAAGCCACCTCATCTGGCTCCTCTCAGTGCGGAGGAGCAGCGGCTCAACTTTGAGTCCCTCCCGGATGACCGAACTTCTCGCCCTAACTCTAACGGACAGCCCTGCGGAAGAAACTCATTTTGGCCGCTTGTATCCGGGATTCTTTCGGTCACGACCCACAGCTCGTGACCATAGGTGAGGGCAAGAACATAGATCGACCGGTAAATTGAGAGCTTTGCCTTTCGGCTCAGCTCCTTCTTCACCACGACGATACAGAGTCCGCATCACTGCAGACACTGCACTGATCCAACTGTCGATCTCCTGTTCCATCATACCCTCACTCATGAACGAGACCCCAAGATACTTGAACTCCTCCACTTGGGGCAGGATCTCATCCCCAACCTGGAGAGGGCACTCCACCCTTTTCCGACTGAGAACCATGGTCTCAGATTTGGAGGTGCTGATTCTCATCCCAACCGCTTCACACTCGGCTGCAAACCGCTCCAGTGAGAGTTGGAGATCACGGCTTGATGAAGCCAACAGTACCACGTCATCTGCAAAAAGCAGGGACGCAATACTGAGGCCACCAAACTGGACAACCTCAACGCCTTGGCTGTGACTAGAAATTCTGTCCATAAAAGTTATGAACAGAATCGGTGACAAAATGCAGCCTTGGCGGAGTCCAACCCTTACTGGAAATAAATCCGATTTACTGCCAGCAATGCGGACCAAACTCTGACATCAGTCATACAGGGACCGAACAGCCCTTATCAAGGGGTTCAGTACCCCATACTCCCGAAGCACCCCCCACAGAAACCCCCGAGGAACACGGTCGAACGCCTTCTCCAAGTCCACAAAACACATGTAGACTGGTTGGGTGAACTCCCATGCCCCCTCAAGGACCCTGCGGAGGGTGTAGAGCTGGTCCACTGTTCCACGGCCAGGACGAAAACCACACTGCTCCTCCTGAATCCGAGATTTGACTGCCCGACGGACACTCCTCTCCAGAACCCCTGAATAGACCTTGCCAGAGAGGCTGAGGAGTGTGATCCCCCTGTAGTTGGAACACACCCTCCGGTCCCCCTTCTTAAAAAGGGGGACCACCACCCCAGTCGGCCAATTCAGAGGCACTGTCCCTGACGTCCACGCGATGTTGCAGAGGCGTGTCAACCAGGACAGCCCCACAACATCCAGAGCCTTTAGGAACTTCGGGCGGATCTCATCCACCCCCCGGGCCCTGCCACCGAGGAGCTTTGTAACCACCTTGGTGACCTCAACCCCAGAGATAGGAGAGCCTGTCTCAGAGAACCCAGACTCTGCTTCCTCATGGGAAGTCGTGTCGCCGGAATTGAGGAGGTCTTCGAAGTATTCTCCCCACCGAGTCACAATGTCCCGAGTTGAGGTCAGCAGCGCCCCATCCCCACTATACACAGTGTTGATGCGGCACTGCTTCCCCCTCCTGAGATGTCTGATGGTGGACCAGAATTTCCTCTAGTCTGGAAGTCCAGAGGAACTCTGGACTTCGTCTGGAAGTCGTCCTCCAAGGCCTCACCGGACTCTTCCCACGCCCGAGTTTTTGCCTCAGCAACCACCAAAGCTGCATTCCGCTTGGCCAGCCAGTACCCATCAGCTGCCTCAGGAGTCCCACAGGCCAAAAAGGCCCAATAGTACTCCTTCTTCAGCTTGATAGCATCCCTTACCGCCGATGTCCACCAACGGGTTCTGGGGTTGCCGCCACGACAGACACCGACCACCTTACGGCCACAGCTGCAGTCGGCCGCCTCGACAATGGAGGCGTGGAACATGATCCACTCAGACTCAATGTCCCCTGCCTCCCCCGTGACGTGGGTGAAGTTCTTCTAGAGGTGGGAGTTGAAATTCCTTCTGACAGGGGATTCCGCCAGGCATTCCCAGCAGACCCTCACAATACACACCACCAGGTGATCGGTTGACAGCTCCGCCCCTCTCTTCACCCGAGTGTCCAAGACATGCGGCCGCAAGTCCGATGACACAACCACAAAGTCGATCATCGAACCGCGGCCTAGGGTGTCCTAGTACCAAGTGCACGTATGGACACCCTTATGTCTGAACATCGTGTTCGTTATGGACAGTCCATGACGAGCACAGAAGTCCAATAACAGAACACCACTCGGGTTCTGATCGGGGGGGCCTTTGCTCCCAAACATGCCCTTCGCTGTCTCACTGTCATTGCCCACATGAACATTGAAGTTCCCCCAGCAGAACGATGGAGTCCCCAGTGGGAGCGCTCTCCAGCACCCCCTCCAAGGACTCCAAAAAGGGTGGGTACTCTGAACTGCTGTTTGATGCATAAGCACAAACAACAGTCAGGACCCGTCCCCCCAGCCGATGGCTGAGGGAGGCTACCCTCTCGTCCACTGGGGTGAACCCCAATGTACAGGCGCCAAGCCAGGGGGCCATAAGCATACCCACACCTGCTCGACGTCTCTCACCATGGGCAACTCCAGAGTGGAAGAGAGTCCAACCCCTCTCGACAGGACTGGTACCAGAGCCCAAGCTGTGCGTGGAGGTGAGCCCGACTATATCTAGTCGGAACTTCTCAACCTCACACAACAGCTCGGGCTCCTTCCCTGCCAGAGAGGTGACATTCCACGTCCCAAGAGCCAGCTTCTCTAGATGGGGATCTCTAGATGGGGATGGGGATCGGACGGCCAAGGTCCCCACCTTCAGCCATGCACCCGACCCCTATAGCCCCTCCCACAGGTGGTGAGCCCATGGGAAGGGGGACCCACGTTGTCCTTTTGGGCTGCGCCCGACCGGGCCCCATGGGTGCAGGCCCGGCCACCAGGTGCTCGCCTTCGAGCCCCACGTCCAGGCCTGGCTCCAAAGGGGGGCCCCGGTGACCCACGTCACCAGGGAGGGGGGCCCCAGACAACTTAGCTCCTAGGATCATTGAGACACACAATCCCCTCCACCACGATAAGGTGACGACTCAAGGAGGGGTGTTTCACTGATGACATATTAATTTATATTACTTTATTACTATCTTGGATTCAAACCTGAAATTCTGCATCTATTTCTTGGAATCTGTGTGCATCTGCAGGAAGCTGTTGGTAGATATCATCAAAACCTTTGAAGATGCTTTCCAAGTTGGTCCATGCCCTTTGGACCTCCATCCAGACCATCAGCACAGAGTCAGCCACAGTAAGCTGTTTCTGTAGTTGCACCACCTGGCACAGGAAGTGATCTACATGTTTGCTCTGAAAGATGCCTTGGAGCTGAACCTTTGGAATAAAAAAATGAAGGAATGAATGAAGCTTGTCAATTGTCACTTAAAGGTTACTGCATATTCAACCCCAACAACATGTCGTGTCACAATCCTGTTTATCGGGGGAGAAAAAAAACCTGTTTACACAAAAACGGAGGCACTAAAGTGGCAAGACTTCTAATTGCCGGCTACAACAACCCCCCGTGCATCTGGTATACATGTACAAAGACTACAATAGCCTGTGTCTTACAGCAGCTATAAATCTACGGACTCAATAGGGACATCTCTATTTTCAGTTGAGCTGTTAGACAGTCAGACGGTGCTGCCCCTTTCTGGACTCTCATCTTTATTCAGCACTTACAAATCAGTG
This sequence comes from Antennarius maculatus, assembly GCA_013358685.1. Lineage (NCBI taxonomy): Eukaryota > Metazoa > Chordata > Actinopteri > Lophiiformes > Antennariidae > Antennarius > Antennarius maculatus. The sequence goes on from CM023615.1 coordinate 12,764,240, forward strand.
CTGCTCTTGAGAATTGGATTTTGTGCTTTAGAGCCACATTTTTCACTGCCAATATACTTTAGATCACACACAAAGTCTTAAATAGTTTAAATATCAGTAAATTACATATTTACCTGGTGATCTTCAAGAATTTCAATAAGTTCCTCATCACATTTAAGCAGTGGCACAGAGGTTTGGTGATGACTTTCATATGAAAGTTCCAGTGATGCCCATGTTTGACTTATTTGTGTGACAACCTAATTTAAGAAGATAATGAATAACATACTAGTAACATTACTGAATACATACAGTCTTTATGAATATATAAATATATTTGTATACATAACTGACCAATAAAAATCATGCACCTACAAATTAGAAATCAAATCTTTACCAGAAATTTTGTGTAGTTCAGTATGTTGTATTATATATTTTCATTGAACTAAAGTTAACAGAAATGCATTAATAACTGAAAGGACCTTCTCTATGGCCATTTCTTTAACTGCCGTATCGACAATGTTGCAAACTTCATCTTCCATTAAATAGAGCTTCAGAGCCAAGAGGTCTTCCAAGGTGGTACTGTCAGTCACATTGAAATCCATCTATTTAAAGAAAATACTGCTGTGAAGATTGCTGCCATATTGGAAAATAAGTACAGCTCTGTGGTAAGACCCTCTGCTGCATGAAAGTATTCACCTGTGTTGCTCTACTTAACTGCACCCAATGGCGTTCCCTTATTGCTTGATTCTGAAGCTGGCTCACGGCCCGCAGTGATGCCAACAGGTTCTTGACATAAAGATCTAACCCAGAATACACATTCCAACATCGAGCCTCTTTGTCAAGCTTTCGTATATCCTGTAGGTAAATAAACACAATTAGTTATTAGGGGCATCTGTTACAAACAGCAATGGTGCATGACAGCGACACAGCAGGACGGATGTGCTGGTGTAATGTAGTGCTGTTTGTGACCTCACCTTGGCAAAACGCCTTAATTCTGTATCCATCTGGTCCACGCTTATCTGCCTCCATTTTGTCATTGTGTAGTTTTCCACACTGCTCTGAATAGATAAAGATGAATTCTGAGGGGTCAATGGGCCGAGGATGCTTAATGGGAACATTCAGAGGCAACAGGGTATTCAAAGAATCAATGACAGCCTTGCGAGGTTTATTGAGCTGTTGTGGTTTTGTAGTAGCACACTGAAGCATTTAGCTGAATTTCACTGTCTAAAAGAATAATAATAGTATACAAAATATATTCAGCCACTTACTTGCACAACCACCACCATGTCCCACAGTTCTTTGAGGATGGAGATCTCTCGTCTGCAGAGTTTGATTTCTCTGTAGTCCGGGGTTGTCACCTCAAAGAGATTTGTGGATTCTTGCAGCTCTGCTAACTCTTTCTCCATTTCTCGAATTGCTTTTTCAAACTAGAATAGAATAACAATTGTTACCTAAAGTATAGACTAGGATGTTAATCTAATACTGTAATCAACTCCTACTTTGTCCAGACTGATGTAGGGACACACTGCATGGTAACTGTAAGGCACCGATGTCCTGAACATTTCCCAGAATTTGAATTGTTTCACCTGAAAAAAATATTTAGCACTTAAATGATCCTCACATTGGAGTTTAGATTTCAATTGCTTCAATATTGTTTAGATATGTCATTTCACTAAAAAAGAAGAACTAGAGTGACTTGTCACCTCAAATGTCATGCATTGTTTCCGTAAAATCAGCACTTCTGCATTCTGCATGGTCGCTACCTCATGCCTCACTTTTAAGGCCAGTTTTTTGGCCCCACTCCAGGTTTCAGGAAGTTCCTACAGAGACAGAATTTCTGTGTGAATTTTTTTTCACACAGAAATTCTCAATAATTCTCAGTTTCATCACATCATCATTTTAATGTAGTCCTGGAAAGGGGGAGACAGGAGGAGCAGCAATATTTTTTTTCCCTTACCTCCATCTGAGAATAGACTTGGTGGGGTATAATCACTCCATATTGTTCTAGGAGGATTATTGTGTCTCTGAGAGGCTCAAACATTTTGTCCGTTGCTTCTTGTCTGTCCCTGACAGCCGACAGGAGTCTCATCACCTCCACCAACCTACAGTGGTTTTTATTAGCCAGAGGCTGTTGTAGACCTTCAGCAGTCGCTCGGACAAAATTCTGCAGCTCATCAAGACTGGATTGAAATAAATGTAGAACAAGAAATTAAATTTCAATTTGTTCTGTATTCAATACCTGTAAAGAAATCAAATGTACCTGTTAGTTACATATGACAGGAGATGTTCTTTAAAAAGCCAGCTCCATTTCTTTAAAGTGTTTAGGAGGCTCACTTTAAAGAATCTAATGTCCACCCGAAACCAACCATTGAACACTGTGAAGTCCTCAAGTTTGGAGATTTCAGCATAAAGATGATCATAGTGATCTATCTGTAAAATGAAGACCACAGCAAAGATTACACAGCAGGTGTATGGGAAGATGTTAAAATCCGCATTACATCTTCCCATACACCTTCAGACATGTGTGGGAAGGGGATTCATAAAAATCATTGTACCTGTTCTCTGAAGTTATCAATAGTAGGTTGGATCTCAGGGAGTATGTCTGCTCCATACGCCTCCATGTCTTCAGGTGTGAGTACACATCCGTACCGGAGAAACTGGCTGAGGAACTCAGCCCTGTTATCTTGCCAGAGATTGGCGTAGCTGTCAAACTTTCTCTGGTAATTTATTGCTTTCTTTAGGACGTTCTCCAATCGCTCCATTATGGCTTGTCTCAGGTCCAACAAATCTAGCATATCATCCATTAAATCCTGTAAGAGTTGTATTACATTACATCTAACATGTGGAAGATCCAATATTTGTAGAGGAATACACTGTATGTGTAGGACATTTTGTATTTCTTTTGGTTGGGGGGGGGGTGGGGGTATTTATTTCTTGGACCTTAAAACCCCTCATTACATCTCACGTCTACTCTTACTCTCTTTTGTCTCACCATTATCACATATAGTGTACATGCAGGGCTGACAAACCCTATTCATTTGAGAATTTTACAAACTAATATTCAAGTCTTTCATGTTGTGGCCCATCCAGCACATAAAAAACATCATTATTTTTAAAGGTAATAATACCAAAAACTGCTGCCCTACCTGGTAGCTCTCCATGCCAAGATGAACAGCTACTCTGTTGATATTCATTGAAGTCTTGAATATGTCTCCAACCAGTCCTTCTATCAGTTCATAAAGGTCGTCCCCTGCATCTTTTTCCAGTGAGGGTTGAAAGATCATTCCTGTGCTACTCAGCAACAACTGTGCCTCAAACAAAGGTGTTTGGTTTGGCCATGAATCCATGTTTTCTGCAAAGAACTGGAGCGAGCTTCTGATGTAGCTGAAAAGTCCCTCTACCACCATGTCATCCACAAACTCCAGGTAAGACTGCCATGAGTCTGACGGAGATTCACAGTGGAAAAGCACCATATTCTCCTGATGCAAACAAAAGATATGAAAGCTATAGTGAGCACAGATGGTGTCTGCTTTACCTAATTAATTCCTATTTCCAAAGATAGTATAGAAGTACATCACAAACTAACAACAGAAAAAACCTGGACTAACTGAGTGTATTTCATAAAATAGATTATCATATCTTCATTATCTTATATAGGAACACTGAATTCAAAGGCAAAAACAGAACGCAAACTGTAAAATTAATTACATGGAAATATACAAAATTGAATGTTTTAATTTTCTGTGTTCAGAATTTTCATTTAAATATTACAATCTGTTTCCATCACAAGGTTTCTTAACTCTGACAATAATTCAGCTCATTTCAGGTTGTTTACAATTTTTTAAAATCTTTAATATATAAGACTGATTATAAATCATGCCACATTCACCTCTATTAATTTGTGGATACATTCCCCATCCTTCTTCATAGAACTGTACTTCTTTTTAACACAGTCTTCCCTGTCCTCTAGTTGTATGAGTGACCCTTTCTTGTTGTCCTTCCTGCAAAACATAGTCTGTTTGCTCCATCCTTTCATAATTGACTGGATTTTTTCACAGTTTTCCTTGGACCTGCTAACACGGTATGCAAGGTCATGAACCAAGTCTTTGGTGGTACTGATAAAGGTCCAACAGTCTGGATCCTGCCATGTCAGTTCACACTCTGCTCTTGTCAACTGCAGGTCAATGAAATCAAGCTCAGCACTTACAAGAGGGAGTTCCACCGATAGCATGGTCTGCCTTAGCCTGTTGTACCATTGTACCACTAGCTGCAGACTGTTAGCATACTGGAAAAGACAAATTATATATCTCAAGGTACAGATTATAAAAAGAATAAAAGTGAGACAAATCACTGGTTGTATAACTCAAGAAGCATGCTTGTGAGTGACCTCATTTTCATGTTAAACTTTTACCTTTGTGAACATGAAACGTTTATCAAAAACAGCCCTGGCAGCTGCCGGGACATTGATCTTACGAAGAGTTTGAATGTACACAACATCTTTCAAGACTTCAGTCAACTGAGGAATAAAAGGAAATAATGGTCAGTTTACCCATATCTATGTTTAGTTTTCACAAATTACAAAGTCAACAAGCTATATGTTAAAAAAAAATTATTCATTTGAAGAAATTTGCCCATTCATAGCTCTCTAGGCAGCTGGGACATGGAATCAATTACCTTCGGGTTGAAGTTGACTGAGATCAGGTTAGCAATATTTCTGGATAGAAGGGGCTGGTTCAAGTTGATCAGGCACATTTGTTCCAAACCTTGGCACCAGTCAGAGTATATTCCCTCCTCATATTGGTCCAGGAGTCTCAGCATCTCAATGTACATGCCGTACTCCTTTTCCAGCTCTATACCTGTTGCAGAGCTAAAAAATTATGCACAATTGAGACTCTGAACCTTACTTGAAACCTCTTGTCCTGTCTAGATATCTTTCTATCTATGTATTGTAATTAAATAAATGAGTCACTAGTTTTTCTCACATGTCAAACAATAATCTGATTTTTTCCCATGGTGTTTGAATGCGTTCTCTGAGCATTTTTGCCCACTTCAAAGCTCCAGCTGTGTGAGTCATATTTTTACTCAGCCCACTGTCCACCTACAAAGAAAACACAGAGAAAAGTTGCTAAACTGGCAAGATGTACTTTAATCATTTACTGCTTATATTTCATGTGTCTTCCAGTACCTTACTGAGCTGGGATTTAAACAAACGTTTACATTTCTCCAGCTCTTCAGTGAAATACTGCTGCAGTAGAATGAAGTTGAGACTGAATATTTGTCGAATTTTTCTTCTTTCCAAGAAGGGCCCAACAATGGTAAGTAGCTTCAAGGCAAACAAAAATATTGGTGTCCTGCTTGATAGCATTGTCACTCACCATCCACACAACCATCATTCTGTTACCCAGTCTTACGTACTTTAAATGCTGATTCCAGTCCAGAGCAATCTTTAAAGGCCAAGCAGAGGATGTTGGCAAAGCGGCATTCAAAGTCCACAATCCTCACTTTGAAATCCTTGTACTCGTTTTCGAATTCCTTATAAGAAAATTAATGTTTAACACCAGTTAATGATGGGCTCAAGTGTAAAATTAAACTTGTACCTGAGATTGCATAATTAATGGTGGATACAACAAACCTCACCCACGGATTTGCAGACGACTGTTTATCACCATGTTGATTTGTCTTTTTTTTTATTATGTCTTTCGTCTTATGAATACAACCATAGAAAACGACCAATATAAAATATATGTTTGACTGCTGAAAAAAAAAAAAAAAAATTCACCTTAGACTCTAAGTCCAGTGGACTGTTTTCACTGTCCTTCAATGCTTGGCAGTTGTTATTGAACTCTCTGAAAATCTGAGCAGCATGCTCTCTATAGAGCTTGCCTTTAAGTCCACCAAATTCCAGCTTCTCCATCCTCTGAAAGTCCAGCATAATTTCTGCAAAGTCCTAAAAAGATAATAATATAATAAGAACCAAGGTCACATGATATTAGGACCTCATTGTGAAGCATGAAAAGCCAAAAACTGATCTTACCTCCAGCTGTAGCATTCGATTAAGGAACTGGTTGAAATTTGAAAAAATCATGGCAGATGGGAAATCCCAGGGTGCGTGTTTCACATGGTCAGCCAACCGCTTCCGCTGGGTCTGGTAACTGTCTCTGAAACATCCAAAGACCTTTATCACCTTCCTCACCATTTTCAGAGTTTCCTCTGTGTCCTCTTTGAGTAGATTTGTGGATAGGTATGTACAAGCCTAAAAGGCAGACATTTTTATCTGTTATTTGGCCATACAAATAACCTAAAGTTAAAATACAGTTATGACTGACTAATATCAAGACAGCAAGAACAAAACATTATTCACTGCAATATTCCAGGTTTTTCAAATGATACTCTTTTGAAACTTTCCCAACCTGTTGAATTAGCATGTTGCAAAGTTCTTGCAGTAACACCACAATGTGTGCTGGTCTTTGATAAGATTGGCATTTGGTCCAGATAAGGTAGAGTGTGTGGAACAGTGCAGGGATGAAGATCTCAAAGCAGGAAAATCCTTTCTTTTCCAGTAGAGACAGTTGTGCGTCCAGTGGCTGCAGGTGAAGTTCTATGTCCTGGGCTTCTTGGAGTGCTTGTGTTTGAGATTTTTTTATAATTAAAACATAATCAGTGTAAGTATATCTGAAATCTAATCCATCAGACATTTGATACAATATTTTTTGCCGGGTTAATCTTACCATCAAATACATTTCCAATTAGAGTCTTGATTGCTGGATGATAGCTGCTATCGATCAGCTCCAACATTTTTACCATCTTCTGCACAATTGGACTCTGAAGCTATGAAGAAAAACACCAAACACTAACAGATTGTGGAATGACAGGAGATGAAATACTGTATACATTCAAATTCATTATTTTACTAATGATCCAAAGGGGAAGTGTAAGATACCTGGTGATAGATGTTCTGTATATTGCTCTTCCTTGAAGTCCAAAACTTCAACTCTGCATTGGGCCCAGGATTACAGCCTGCTATAATTCGATTTGAGGGATCCTCATATAAGATTTTCTGGATCAGATTGGTCCAGCTGATGACCAGGGTCTCTATGACATGGGACAGTGCCCTGTCATGGTTGTTGTACCTGAGTGTGACAAAGTTCAAGGCTCGTCCATACTTTGATTCTTACTTACATACAAATCAACCAAGACTCTTGTCTAAAATCTAAAGAATTATTACATTTTACAGGTGTTGTACGCGTTTTCTATCCAATCTGTCACAGTTGGGATAGGGAGAACAGTTTTCCCTAAAACCTGCCCTCGTACAATTAACATCCTATGGCACAAACGCTCAACATGTTGAACGATGTCTTCAGACATGAGATTCGGCCACATCAGATGATTTTTGTTGTTTGACAGCAGCGGAACACACACCTTGTGAAGAGACACAGACTTGATTCACCAAAGGCTCACAATGCCAAGCTATAAATCTGCATAACAAAAATAATTGGTAGCATGCTGATTTTAGGAGACAGGTGTATAGTGGAGGACAAAACAATCACCTCCTCGACTGTGCTCGACAGCTGCAGTAATGGCAATGGAGACAGGAGTCCAAAAAGCAGATGTTCCCTGTAGTTTTCAACACTGATTGTACCAAATGTCTTTTTGAGAACATAGATCTGCTTGTCTGGGGCAACAGGAGGTGCCTAAAACAAAGATATGTTACCTGCAGGCCAACACATCTAGCCAATTATCTTTGAATTTCAACTGTATTTAAATTGAATATAATGAAAACTTTTGCATTGAAGATTATGTAACAACCATACCTCATGAGAAGCAGTCAAACATGTTTTTGTTGATGAGAAAAATATAACAGACTCCCTGTCAAAGAAGTTTTTCAGGATAGTTTGAAACTCCTCGTTGACAGCAAACTTCTCCCATGATTGACCGTCAATTCGCAGGAACTCAACGACCCTCCTCTCGACAAATTTCACCCTGACGTCTTCCAGAAAAGAAGCCACGTTTTCGTCGTCGGACATGGTTGCTTTACGGCCGAGACATACTTCCCTCAGGTTGAAATTTAAAACTCCAAGTTAAAGCAGTTTGAAGTTACTAACACCGTCTTCAAAGAAGGCTGTCACGAGCCTCAAGGATCTGGGGGCGGGTCAGCGTTCTGTTACTTAGCAACAGCCCACCATCCTCAAACACTGTCGGGAATGTACTGTATGTTTGACTGAATGCTGAAGCTTCTGTGTAAACTTTAAGTACAAGTTCAATCAACTCACTGCAATTCCACTGATTTTCAATATTACAGTGATTGTGTTTCATCTCGAAATGTTGGATAAACCGGAACTGCGATCATGTACGAACTTTACTTTAACTGTGGTTCATGTCTATTTCTCATTGTGCTCTGTGGAATGTGTATAATCGTATTTCATTGGCAGCTGACGGACCCTTATATGCCACGAAAGCCCTCTTTTTGACAGTACAGAAGCTGTAATCCTCCACAGACAGCAGTAAAGTGATGTCTGTGTTTCTGGCTCTTTTAAATGTTGTCTTAGCAGCAGAGGACTTTTTCCAGCAACTTCCTTTTACAAGCCGCTTTATAACACCTCAGTCCAGGGCACTTTAAGATTATTGGGAGTACCCTGAAAATTTCAATAAAATACAATTATCAAGGAAGAAAACAACAAATATGAAAAGACTCAGCATGCTCCTTCAGGGATATATTTCATAAAAGTGAGAACATTAGACATAAGTTGACCCTCTTAATAGCAATTCTTATTTTCAATAGTGAATGTGCATATTTTCAAAACGCATCTTTCTTCTGCCTTTCCTCAAGGGCAAGTGTTCTTATTTTGTCATATATTCTTTCGTAACTATAGATTAATGTTAAAAGTATTAAATAAATTTATTGCATGACTACTTGAAGTCTCAAGCACAAGCCAATGTCTTATTGTGCCGGTCAAAGCCCGGATGAATAAATAAAAAAATAGATAAATAAATTGATGGATGGATACAGTAGATAGATAGAAAGATAGATAGATAGATAGATAGATAGATAGATAGATAGATAGATAGATAGATAGATAGATAGATAGATAGATAGATAGATAGATAGATAGATAGATAGATAGATAGATAGATAGATAGATAGATAGATACATACATACATACATACATACATACATACATACATACATACATACATACATACATACATACATACATACATACATACATACATGCATACATCAATCCGTCAGTCTCTGTCATAGTTGCTGTTGCTGTGGGTTGCATTGGACAAAACAAACGGTCACTGCTGGAATTTAATTGTTTGATAATTAAGGAACAAGCAGTTAAATAATCCGGGATGTGAATTGCTATATTTTGGCTAAATGTGTAAAAATTCACTCAAGATAACAGAAAGTTGTATGTTGATGAGGGTCATGTTTCTGATTACGATCCTGAATTTTTGCAAGCAAACATTTGAGATTTCTGTCTGGTCATGGTAAATTGACATTTGTGCTAAAATTCCTGAATGGAGGGATCTTAGTTTTTCATCATTATTATGCATGTCAATATGATCCCTTTTAACAGTGGAGCAGATGCAGACACAGTCTTTCAGTTACACTTTGGGAACGAAATGTAACAGAGATAAATGGATGAATGGATGGTTACTATTTCAAGCACATGTAATTTGTTACAAAATCTGGGAAAAGTTTTTTATGATACCTGCACAAGCAGAATAGGGGATTCCCGCTCAACCTAACCAACTTTTAAAATGCATGGAATGGAGAAAATTCCGAAGAGGTCCAATGTCCAACAACATTTGTGGTATACAGTCTGTCTGAAAATGTATTCCATATACTGTACCTTTAACAAGAGTAATGCAAGCTCCTCAGCTTTGCAGATGGCACTACAACATCACCGATAAGGACAAGATCACATGCTGCCTGTTGTTATGGAGCTAATAACAAGTTGCAGGTGATATTTCAAGCAGTCAAAATGAAGATGGTTCCGTAAGTAATCTATATGCTCATTTCACCCAAGATATCAGCAATGATGTTAATGTGGTTGCAAAGATGAGTCATTGACTTTTCTAAAGATCAGAACTCCACTAGAGGTCAAAATGGGATCCAATCATTACAACGACCATGAAAATTTGTAGAGTAAGAAGGTAGGTTAACAATCTTGAAATTCAATACTTGCACAATTATAGATGGCCATGCACTCATTGTGTTACCATTATGGGCCTGTTCCTGGTCTGTTCTATTTTTATGTGTATCTATATGCATGTTTGTCAGCCTCTTCAAATAAAAAGTTAAAGTAACACAAAAGCAATCTAAAGTAAAACCCAATTCCATTTTAAAATATTATTTATTTCAAAAGGTTAAAAAAATCATCCCATGCCTAGATCATCCCTGGAAAAAATATTAACTTCCTTAGGAACTAAATACAAATTATCAGACTATATTAATAATTTGTTGCAATTGGTTAGCGTGATTACTAACAGCCCTGTTCAAGTCATCACTTAAAAATAGAACATTGTCAGAAGCTTGAATTTGGAAAGTAGTCAGCATTCTGTTGTGAATTCAAAACATTCAGAAGATATGAGGAAGAAGGTGAGTGTTTCAAAGGTGTTTTAACTTCACAAATCCACAGTGATACACACTATCTGTGAATGAAAAAAACTTGGAACAAAAGTTGCAAGTTTCCAATGAATGAAGCATGACACTCCGACAATTTCTGTTTTGTAATCCATATCTAAAAATCCACAGGAGTACTCTTCACAGTTCTGCTGTTAAGACAAATACACAATAAAAGATATTACAGGGCTTCCATGTCCAAGAAATCCTGAACAACAAAAATTTATCTCACCAAACCTTGGTTCAAAAGTTCATCACCTTTGAGTGCAATGACAATTTAAGATAATTAAATCAGAATAGGAATTTGCTTTAGTGGCCGAGTTTATGCACACAACAAAGAATTTAACTCCAGTTTAACTTAACACAATGTACAAGGTGTTGGGAAAATTAAAGTTAAAAATTGAATAAAAGTTCAAAATTACAGGAGCTAAAAAGTGTTAAACACTACTTTTAAGTTAGTGCAAGGAAATAGATTATATTCAGGCAGTAGTATAAAATGGAGAGTCTCAGAAACATGCATGCCAGTAATTGCATGATGGCACGGCCTCACCTGCCATCATGAAAGAAAGAAATGGAAAATGGAATAAATAAATTAAATGCTAATATTCATCCAGCGATGTGTATTATAAACTTATTTTCCGTTTAACGTCACCAATTTTAGGTTATTTTTCTCAAAATCGCTGAATTTTCACATTTACCCCTGCAATACGGAGCAGAGACCTGCGGTGAGGCACCAGCCAGCAGAGCCTCACCGTTGATTGCGCAGTAGCTCCGATACCTGTGCTGATATGCTATGCAGCGAGACCGTAATGCTATCTCTCTATATGTCGCTATTAAAATGTTCAAACACGTTTGCCCTACAAACTAAATTCCCGTAATTTAGCTAAGGTATATAATGTAAAGTGCTTTCTTGTCAACAGCTGCATGTGTGTAACGTCTTCATTGAGTTGAGCGGTCCTGAAACCGCTGTGAAAAGGCACCGGGTGAGGCACAAAAATACCTGGCCTCATGGATAGGGGGCGCTGGTGATCCCAGGGATTCGTCTTGGGACTCCTCAGCCGAAGAATAAGTGAATGCAGGCTACGATCTACATTAAGTCAAGTGCAGCAAAAAAAAATTTCCGCTCGCCTATTCAAATGGAGGATTACATATTACAAACTGAAGGAAGATACGGACAATTTCTACAAACAAGTTGTTGACGCGTTTGTTCAGAGGGAGCGGAGCATGGACTTCATTTACAAGTAAACCTGACATATTAATAGGTAACAACATTATGTTTTTTTAATCAAATATGCTTATTTGTGTGTTACAGTTTGTATGTGTAAATAATTCTGCAATGAGACTTTAACATAACCCACCCACTGTTGCTAATTAAATGGTGAATAAGCTACACTGTAGGTTCATATTTTTGTAAATCTGATCACGTGATCATGATGACGTTGGTGCCTCACCAGCCATGAACCTCACCGCACGTCACTGGTGTGGACGTAACAACCTGACAACAGGATGCCAGAAGGTCGCCCTCTGTAGGACTCAGTTCACTTGAGGGCTGCTCTCATAGCTGATAATTAATATGGACGCGAGGAATAGATAAAAGCAGATTAATCCGCTTTTTAATTAAATACAGAGAGACGTTTTTGTTATGCAATTGTTTGTTTTTTCTTGTTATTGTTGTTGTTTTTAGATCCCGTTGAGCACAGAATGTGCCCAGAAGACGCTATCACGATCCTCGTTCTAGAAGGCAAAAAGTATTTTATACAATAAATGTGAAATGACGTGAAGTCGCACTCAGGTATGGAATGAGTCGCATTTGAGATGTGTTGTGCGTCTGTCGGTGTGCGCAACATCAGCGTCCTGTAGAGGGCACTGGCTTTTCTCTTTTGGAAGACCTGAGAGCGGGGACGGACGGACAGATGGACCATGTTTTTGGGCCACAATACTTGATGTGATTGACTAAATAATTATGTTTCATCAGTTATAAGCTGCTGCTCCACCTGTCTGGGTAGACACATTCGTTTAATGGTGGAGGTTACCCGCATACATGTAGTGATTTCCCTCCTGCAGTGAATGAACTCCTCAAGAGCGACTGCTAAAAAAAAATGGACACCTGTTTGCTCAACCTGACAGTGGGATCCTGATCGCAAATTATTCAAAATCCTCCCAAATTATGCTAAAGCTCTAGGGTGTTATGTAAGTCCCAGAATGAACAAATTTGTAAGCTAACACCCGAGGGCATCTAATGATGGATATGTCGTCCTTGGGGATTGAGGGATCTGCAGTTCAACTGCTGGCCCCTTATCTTAAAAGGGCTGTTTTAAGTGCTCCTCTGCTGGGAAACAAAAGCTTTAAGAGCACCCATTACCTTACAATTGTTGTATAATCCCCGATGTTAAAGTAGTTCACACACATATAGAGCAAAAACTGTGGGTACAGCTTGGGTTCAAAATGACTGGTTTGCATAAATGAAATTAATAGTGAATATAAACATCCTGGATGGGCACATTAATTTAAAAAAGGCTTCTAATGCAGGAATCAAAATAATTTTTTAGTTTTGATCTACTTCAGCTAAATTACATGAAATGAAACATCATAGCAGTAAATGGCATACATAGCCATCCTACTCCTTTTATGTGTTTGCCTGCGCACTTATCGATGGTATGTCTGTGTGTGTTTACAAGGCTGGGTGTGGTGTGTTGTGCAGGAAGCTGCGTTTGGACCGGTTAGGTAGGACTCCCCTGAGGACGGCCAGGATGCTTGTGTCTAAAGGGGCTGGTTTATCCCACTTAATCAGCATCCTGAGAGACTGGCACTGCCCCCATGGCCATAATGCCTGGGGTCACTGTGGGCTCCTTGAAATGAAGTGAAGCCCCACCAGACAATGCTGCTGTCAATCAGCCTTAACCTGAGCTGGACCCTTTATTCCTCATATAGTGTACTTGTGTAATCATTCACTCCATAAATGCAAATGATCTCATGAATGTTTTGACTAACACAGGGCAAAGGACACATAGTATAGCACATAGAGTTTTTTAGCATATCAAATATTCCAGTTTCTCTCAGTGTTTCCTCAACAACAGTCTTTGTAAAGGATTACACAGAAATAAATATCATGATAAACAAAGCACTCTTCAGTTCACATACACCTGCGAAGTGGAGAATGCAGTCCTTTGTATCCGACAAGCAAAGAAGTCAAAAATTATACTAGCTGAAATGTAAATTATTGCATATGCCTGTTGGCAAAAAAAAACTTCCTGATGTGACCATCATAGCCAGAAACTGCTCAAATGTCTGTCTCCAAAAGACTATTAAGATGATGAGGACACAGGAAAAAGCTTCCTGTAATTTGCAGTCAGTCCTGTGCTTTGTTTGCAACACAATTTGTACTGGTTTGGATGGCACATACAACCCATGGTTTGGGGTTTGTCGTGGTAATGTCCCAGGGGCTTCTGTCAGGCCTGCACTATTATAATTGACAGAACTGAGTGAGCCTCCTTGGCTGTTTCTCAAAATGCAAGCTTCCTTGGGGCCTTGTGTGGCATTTGCAGAGCGTGTGCCCTTTTGATTTCTTAATCCCAGCACGAGCTGTGGAATGCTGGCTCTCCATGAGATATTCCACTCACAAGCAGTGATTTATGTTCTTGTGTTGCAAGGCTCAATGGTTAGAGGATCACAGGTGTTGTGGCGCCTCAGTAAAAACTTTTAATATGCACACCTCATGGTACTGCCACAGCTCAGTGCAAGGATTACTGCCATACAGTGGGAGGGGGTGTTGGGTCAATAAATGTTTAAAATTCATCCAAGGCCTTGCAGTCGGATGCTATTATACAAACATCTATGTTTATATTACTGACATGAATGCATTTTGCGGTAGGGGTACATTATCACTCAGGATTATTAAATTATAAGTAGGGTTGTTTATTTCTTTATTTTCTGAATGAAACTGGATTGTCATCACTCAGATTGTAATACTGATATAAAAAACAGGAAAAAGATTTTAACTTATGAATATGAAATAAAACAGCAAGAACATCAGCAGCTAAACTAGTAAATGTAATCTATGCCATTAATCTCACTTTGAAATGGTCAACCTTTGCTCTAGTCATATTTTAAGCCTCATAAAATAAAAGTGTTTTCTCTCATGAATGAATCAACGCTTTCTCCTTTTACAAAAAAAATTGATTGAAATTATCTTTTTTGAAAGGTGCAGGTTTTTCAAAAAGTAAAAAGGACTAAAATGGTTCACATTGCACTTTATTCGCTATCAGACTAATAGAATGATTGTGTGAAAATTTGCATGACAGTAGTACAGAGAAGCTCCATTTCATTATGTGTGTGACATTATTGTGTGCTATGAAAACAAATTCACCCGACGACACCGATCTCCACAGGCAATAGATTCATTTTGCTGTAAGTTTAATCAAGTATTTTTCTGAGTAACATTATATCATTGACAAGAGAAATAGATGCAGTTCGCCGATGAATGTGATGACACTAATTATGCCATATTTTCCCATCAAAAAAATTTCCATCCAGAGATTTCTTACTGCCGGTGAGACAGAGTTTGTCATGACTTGTCATAGACAACTTCATGTGCACTAGCAACCTTCCAGCTTGATTTAATAACAGTGATCTGTCTTAATCACTCACCCTCCCTTTTCCGCTATTTATACTTTGTCAGAGGGATTCTGCGCCAACTTACCTGACTGCAACCGTCCATATGTATAATGATGTCACTCCCCCACCCCCATAACCCCATCAGCCTTCTGCTACTTGTTATCTTGGTGCAGAGGTCAGGAAGGCTTTTCATTTGTGTAGCTGAGAGTGTGCTGGATGTTGAGTGACCTTTTCAACTCTCTTTATTGTCAAAACCTGAAGCTGTTGTGGATTGGGCTGCCTCTCCTTCATGTTATAGTCTCAACCTATCGTATGTTGGTAATGTTAACATTGCAAAAATGAATGGATTAAATATTTTCACTGTATCACCCATGGTCCAACTGGTTTTACAGACTAAAATTACATACAGAGTTAATTTGTAAAACATCAGCATGCTTAATCTGTTTGACTTGAACATGCATCAGTGTTAATGGAAGAATTCATTTACAGTAGTTTGTCAATCTCATCTTTTTTATATATAATTATATAATTACAAACAATTGAAATTATATTGAAACTGATATTAAAAACCCTGCAAGTCACGCACAAAATGCCCATATTCTTAGTGAATGTAATTAATTTTGATAGTATAATTGGTATTACTTTGACAGAATAATGCATATTCAAGTAGAATAAGTTGTTGATACATTTTGTACAAAAATATTTGTATTATTAATAAAATATTACTATTAAAATATGACTTGAGCATTCATGTTATTTGAGTAAATACATTTCTGAAAGGACTTTAACGATCAATATCAAAACCTCTGCAGGGACGTCAGATTTTATAACAAATAGTGTACCTCTACCATCACCCCACCCCCCTTCTCTTCCCGTCCTCCTGCTCCTCTTTTTTTTTCCCATGTCCATTAGACCTTGCAGACTAATCGAGCAGCACCAATTGCTCCCATGGTGAGATCATTAAGTAAATTATTTTAAGATCAAACGGTCAGCAGCCACAATGAAGTCCTGTGTAATGGTTACAGCTTCAGAAGCTGCCACCCATCCTTCTCTAAAATTAAAGCCCAGTTGGGAGAGCCCTGCACCTCTCAGGTGGATGCCCCCACCATTAGGCCTTTTAGCTACAGGCTAAGGTAGGACCTACTAATTGGTCCTTTGAACAAAAATACTCTACTGACAGGATCTGACTTGTATGCAGCTGAAGAGTGCGGAATTGTTCTTGGTCAAAGACAGCAGTTAGAGAAAGTCAGCACCATCATGGCAGATTACATTTCAGATAGATTTATAAAAAGAGAATCTTATTTTGTTTTTGTTTTTTTACATTAATCCAAGTACCGTTGTTAAAACTGACTGACACTGATTTCTCTCCATTATACCTCAGTTGAAAATGTGCCTGTAAGCCACCTTAAGAATAAAACAGTAATTCTTAAAATCTCCAATAATTCTTGGAGAGTGCAGTTTTCAATTTCAAGTTACACACGATTGACATGAGAAGTGAAATTATATAAAACCGGTTTGCTCATTTACAATATTTCCCACCTCTAATGTCATGCTCAGAGAACCTAACACTCAGAAAAGGGCATTGAAACAGAGTTGAATATCTCAAACACATCAAGATTGCTCATTTAAAATTAGTGTTTTAATACCTGTGTGTATAATACAGAGTGTTCTCAATATAATGGCATTACACAACTATTACAAAGTGCTGTCCCTTTTTTGGCCTCCAGTGGTACTGCTACTTTGGGTTATCTAACCTACAGTACAGCAAAAACCTTAGACTGGAGACAGTTTTCTGCCAGTCATTTTGTTTTTTTCAACTTGAAATGTGTTGGGCTTACAGTAGCTGGTGTGGGGAAAGGAAGCACTGCAGCAAAATGACTGTGAGAGTGATTTATCCTCTTTTGGCATGTAGCGTTGGTGTCATCAATCACATGGTTTTAATTAGTGATGGCTCTCCTTTGTGGCTGAGAAATGTGCATGTAATTCAATTTGGGACTCACTGCTGCCTCAAGAACTACACAGAAGGATTTGTCAATCCATAGGAAGTTCATGCACACTTGGAACAGTTGATATCGATGAGGCTGACCACAATGTTCACAATGATCAGTAAAGAATAGATTACATTGCACACACGCGCGCGCACACACACACACACACACACAAAACACATTTTTTGTTAAGCAGATTTATATCAGCACTGATCTTGAAATATTAACCTCCAAGAGTAAATAAAAGTGTAAACATCTGTGTCAATACCATAAATAGGAACTCACCTTTTCAATCATTCTATTCTGAATTACAAAGTAAGCCTTTTGCCTAGAATAACATTGACATTTTTGAGTCTCCCTAAATGTGTGAACCTTTATTTCTTAACAAAAACACCTAGATGACTTAGAGCCTTAAGAAGGAATGGCCATCAGTCATAGAGGAATAAAAATGAGTGAGGTAAGTCTTTTCCATGAGAAGATAATATTCATTAGCCGAACAATGTAAATGCTGTCTCTATGTTTTTTTCCTTGAAGTTATTCATTGAGATGGAATTAAAAAGATGCAAGACAAAGGCAGTAACTTTTAGCTCTTAACACACAGAAGTGCCTTATCCCTCATTTAAATGTAGGTTTCTTCTCAGTGACAAATCCTTCTGTGTGGTTCTTCTCAGTGGTCGGTCTGAGCCTGGACTCTGTGGAGAAGCTTCTGGAGAGCAGGACCATGTCCAAAGTAAGGGCTATCATGAACAACACCAGCCACCCCCTGCACACCACCTTCTCCCAGCAGAGAAGCACCTTCAGCGGCAGACTGCTGTCACACAGCGCCTCCAGAGAGAGGCTGAGGTCCTCCTTCGTGCCCCGTGCCATCAGGGGGTACAATGACTCTCTCAGGATGAGCGGGGGAGAGGTGGCGAGGTCAGTACGCGGTTGAATGCATTTTATTTAACTTTATACTGTTTTTATTTTAATTTTATACTGTTTATATTTTAATTTTATATTGTTTATATTTATTTATATTTTAATTTTATACTGTTTATATTTTAATTTTATACTGTTTATATTTTAATTTTATACTGTTTATATTTATTTATATTTATTTATATTTTAATTTTATAATGTTTATATTTTAGTTATAGTTTAGTTTATGTCCTGTTAATGCTACATGTGTCTGTTAGTGTACTGTATGTCTTGTGGTATGTCTGGTGATGTCAGTGTTTCTTTTTTTCCTGGTGTTTATCTAGTATTTATTCATTATGTAATGCCTGAGCAGTGGATATGTGCAATTTCCTCCAGGATTAATAAAGTAACTATGACAGAGACTGACAGATTGATGTATGCATGTATGTATGTATGTATGTATGTATGTATGTATGTATGTATGTATGTATCTATCTATCTATCTATCTATCTATCTATCTATCTATCTATCTATCTATCTATCTATCTATCTATCTATCTATCTATCTATCTATCTATCTATCTATCTATCTATCTATCTCTCTCTCTCTCTCTCTCTCTGTCTCTCTCTCTCTCTCTCTCTCTCTCTCTCTCTCTCTCTCTCTCTCTCTATCTATCTATCTATCTATATCTATCTCTCTATCTATCTATCTATCTATCTATCTATCTCTCTATCTATCTATCTATCTATCTATGAGAAACTCAACTGACAGCGGCAGCAAATTCCTTTAAAAAAAACAATGACATCGTTGAGAGTTAAGGCGACCATTGAGATGTTAAAATATCAATAGCAGTTATTTCGTTTTATAAAGACACTTGAAAGGCTCTCATGTGACACATGGTAATGTAAGTCACTGTATTGGTGTTTATTTCACAGTAGTGCTTCACATTATTGTTGAAATTTCTGAAATTTCATCTCCATTATGTTTATAACGAAAGTCCTTAATGTAATTTAGTCAAAAAGAAAATATTTTTGTTGTCACTGAGCTGCAGCGAGATATGATGTTAGTCAAAAAAACACAAAAATAAAATGCTCAGTACTCAGAGATAGAGGAAAGTGATATTACCTAATTGAAAGTAAATTAAGTTGTTGGATTGCCATTTGATAAGAGGGCAGTGAATACTCAATGTAAGGGTCAGCATCTCTCCACATTCTGCACTTTCATGGTTTTCTAAGTTGTTCCAATTTGATTCAGATGGCTGTTAGACAGCTCACTAAATTAATTCTATTCTGTGTACATTTAAGAGCACTGTTAATACTGTTCATATTATAATTAGCTTAATGTATTTATGCCTAATGGCTATTATTTCTGTTCTATTATTACATACCATAGTTTTTATAACTATGTATTTATACTTTGCATCTTTAATGTTATGTGCACCTTATACACTAAACTGCATTCAGTCACAATACTTGTTCTATGAAAAAGAACATTTGAATGTAATATACCGAAGTGTAGTGTAAGTGACATACAAATTTGACATGTATCCACATGTAAACAACTTTTGCATGTGGATACACTCATAATACAAAAAATAACAACAACAAAAGACGGTCAAAACAACAAGAGTATTTAATGATCTGTATTTAACAGTGAAAACAATACAAAATTGATGTGAAATTCTTTATAGTTCATCAGCATTAGTGATTAATTAGAAATACATCCCTAAACCGAATTTAATGCTAGCAAAATCTTACAATTAATTTTGAATCCAGAAAAATAAATTATACTCCAGAATACTTAAAAACAGCTCAATGTGACTTTCCACAGGTGAGGAGGGTAACTGGTTACAGGTGGATGTTTCATGATTGAGTAAGAAAGTCGTATTCTCCAAAGCCCATTAGTTCACAAGCAAAGTGAGGAGGCTCACCACGTGTTTTGTAAAACACATGATCACATATGTTGATAGACAGGCTCAGGAAGACTTAAACTTAAGTACCTGAAAAGTCAAACTCATCCATCCATTTTCTTATCTTGTCACAGGGTCATGGGGGATGGAATCTATACAGGAAGAGGCGTAGCATATCCTGGACAAGTTCATCATATGGCCAGCTATTCATACCTACAAGCATTTTCAAAGTCACCTGTAATCCATGATTCTGGACTGTGTGGGAGGAGACTGGAACACAGAAGGTTCTCAGGTTGATTTTGAACCCAGAACCTCCCTTGTGTGATGCAGCAGTGTTGTCAAACAAAGAAAAAAAAGTTCATTTGTAAACAATTGCATTCAGTTTTTATTCATTTTGCACAGCATCACATATTTTCACCGTGCAAATACTACATTATTAAAAAGAAATAAATAACGGTGTTCAAATGTAAATTTATATTGCCATTTTTATTTGACTGAATTAACTGTGTACTTAACTGTGTTCCTTTTTATATCAAACTAATAATGATTCCTTAGGGTTAGGTTTGCATGGAGTCATGCTTTGACAACCAAACTATCATACAGTATATAAATACAGGTAGTACTTAACCAACGAACACAATTGGTTCCGAGAGGCTTTTCATAAGCTGAATTGTTCATAAGTTGTTATTTTTTAAATTTCAACCTATAATTGTCGGTGGTGGCACAGTGTGTAGCGCTGTCTCCTCACAGCCAGAAGGTTCAATGTTCTCTCCGGGTTCTCCTGCTTCCTCCTACCTCCAAAAACATACAGTTTAGGTGATTTGTTCATGTTCAAATTGCCCAAATTGTTCAAATTGGTGTGAGTGTGTGCGTGAATGGTTGTGTTTCATGTGGCTCCTCAGTGCACCAGCGACGCACCAGGAATATCCCATTCGCCTTTCGCTCGTAATCTACTGGGATGAGCTCCAGCAACACCCGACACCTGCAGAAAGCAGAAGCGGAAGAAAATAGATGAGTGGATGAATCTGTAATTGCCATTTGAGGTCATTTAAATTCCCCTTACTACTCTAAATAAGAAGGTAGCATTCCCTAAGACTTACTAGAAACATTACAGGACAAAAACAACACATAAATGAAATAAAATACTGTAGTACCGTAATGTCACTAGAGGAATTACTCTCGGCGAGAGGCAGAGCTGTCATCAGAGAGATTGTCTCACTTATTAAGCGGAGCTGCTCAGTGTGGGTTGAGGCAGAAAGGGAAACTACATTAGTTGGATATGGTGGCGCGCAGTTGTTCGTATCTACGAATGTTTGTATCTTACAGACTACCTGTATATATCTAAATATATTTCCAATCTATAATGACAAGAAAATTGAAACTTCATGTACTTGTCCAATGTTTACTTTCAGTGTTTTTATTAGTTTTGCAAGTTTAAAGACGTATTAAAAGAAATTGATTTCTCTGACTGCATTCATTCCAATCAAGCATAAATATCAACTTCCAACGATGTTTCACTTTCATTAAATGACCATACAAAATGTTGATTCAACGATCTGATTGTGTTGTGTGAAGATGTCAGACATAAGCTGTTTTTGTTCTTGGGATGTATGAGCTCCCTTAAAACATCTTCCCCAATCAATTTGTTTGATGCTCTGTTAGAGGTACTGATTACATTCTGCCTTTTCCTGCTCCAGATCGCCCCTAACTGCACTGAATCAGCATCCCAATCCACAGAAACCTGCTGCTGACAATCAAGCTGTTATTTGGTCTATGAAAATTTGGCCACACCATTAGTTGATGTGCTGAGAGGAGAAATTCCACACCACTGAGATTGTTTTGAAGGAAATGTTGGTCTCACCCCTGATTGACTATAATCAGCCACACCATGCCAACATCACTGTTCTGAAACCAGTACATACTGGTGCCTGATTAGTTGGGAAGACTAGGGAATTGAAGAACACATAAATATTTAACAGAGAGATGCTTTTAAAACACAGTACTATTGTGATGAATATATTTACAGTCACATATGGACGGCAGTGCCTCCACTGACTCATTTTTGAATAGCACTGTTTAGAAAAGATATTTCATTTTAGGTTAAACCAAATTCCAACAGCAGTTGATGAAACATGTACAAACATTGAAACAAAGAGAACTGAGGTGCCAGCAGTAATAACTGTTGCTGTTGTGAAAACGCTTGTTGTCATAAAAATCTGCAGCTAAACACATCACAAGTATTGACTTGTGTTTTCATGTGCCGAACGGGTCTGACGAAACATCATTGACGCCAGGCTGATGCTGTGCTGTCTGAGCGCACAACAGGTTAAAACACCTCACTGCCACAGCCCCCGGCAATTCTCATGCAGCATGCATATTTTAACCCAATGTTTATTGTGCAGTCAGCCCAGCATGATCTTTAAAATGAGTCAATGGACTGAATGTATAAGTTATCTTGCAAAGGCTAAAGGGTCTTGAACACAAATTCTTACACAGTGTGTGAAAAATTGCAGAAATTGGGAAGACTTGTGCAGGGGGGATGTCCAGGGGCTATGACAGGCAGATACTTCCCATATCCTGTGGTTGATAGCGAGGGGCTCACCTGGGCTGTAATCTGGGAGGACTGATCACAAAGAACCTGACCAAAGAGAATTCCACCAATCCTACTTCAAACAAAGCAAGACAGTAAATCAGGCAGTTAGATGACAGTATGTAGCATATACATCCCTTGTGTTCAGTGCTTTTGTCCCTAAGGGCACAGGAAGCAAGTATGCCAGCAATGTCATCTGACAGCATCATAGAACTGTTTAAATACACAACCATTTAATAGGACTGCTGAGAAGAGGGTTTTATAATGTTGCGTACAAACAAAACAAATACAGCAAGTGTGGTTTTCACACGGTGTCACATATTTTATTTGCTATGCTCTGTAATTTTAACTTCATTTAATTTTTAGTGTGTATATTATTAAAGAATTTTAGTAATTGTCAACCTTTGAGAAATAGTTGTGCTTCTCAGAATTATTTAAATGTTGTAATATTTTAATATGTGTGGGGGTGCGGTGTTTGCTCATGTAAAACACCATTTATACTCTGTAAACAATATGATTTATTTCTTTTTTTTTGTTTTGTTTATTTATTAACCCTTATTTCCCGCGAGAGCCCTGGCTAAGAATGGTAGCAGCAATATGTAAGAAAGACATCACAAAAAATTTCATATTTTACAAATGTGATTTTATCAACACAATTGTAATAAACATACTTATACAAACCAAAATACAGTAAATATATTTAAGCCCAAATTTCTAAACACAAAATGCACTTTATATTACAGCGCTAAAGTATCACTACACTATTATGCCATATAACAACTTTATAGTATTTCCTTGCTTATTAATTATATTTGAAAATTATTGTAGGATTTTCTGTGCAAATATACCAGTCACGTTTGACTATTGAGGAATCACATATGAAGATCGGGTGTCAGGGAAAAATGAATCAGGAAGAACCACCAAGGTCAGTGGGATATTTCAAGGATTCTACTTTACATGGCTGCATAGCAAATGTAGGCCTTCAATCAAGTCGGATTGGGTGGATTGACTATAGGTACACCAACACACAGCACTGAGAGTAATGACAAAGGAATAAATCTATCAAATAAAAAGGGGGGTGGGGGGTGGGTGGCTACAAAGATTTACAGGGTCAACAGAACACTTCTTGATAACGAACATAATTCTCTAACTAAACTAATTGGTACACTTCTCTTTCCATACAGTTACCATTTACAACACCCAAAGACTACATGCAGGCCAAAACTGTGACACATGTGCTTCTTGGACTGTACACATTTATGCAATTAAAGGAAATGTTGTGCGAGTGTATCAATGGAATCTTTCTTTTCTTTAATCTCACTGCCTCAGGACGAGATGCATGTTAGAATAATAATTCCGTGCATTCACACCTTAGCATTACTGGAAAATGTAAAGGTTATATAAAGGCTTTGTCTGATAGCATTTTTCTGTATCACCTACTGGAATTTATGCTGAAGAAGTTTTACAAATTACATGTACTTCAACCCCTGATGCATCATTTCTTTACTGCCAAAGTTGAATAAATCCTACAAATTAATAATCTCAGGATTGATCTATCTAGCAAGAACCATTTATCTAAAGTTTCTGCTATCTAAATATGAGCTAAGAACCTAATACACCACTGCTTTAACAATCAATACATTATCCTATGTGCAAAGTCTAAATGTTCGGATTTTTTTCCACAAGTGTGTGAAACAAATTAAAAGCACAGCCAGTCAGTAAAAAACCAATTCATAAAGGTGAAAAAGTGAAGCTGCGGCTGAGACGGGAAGGACCAGTGAAAAATCTCTGCTGACCCTCTCATCCCTCTGCTCATCTATCTCTCACTACTGTCCACTGATAGATTTCCCCTCACTGATTTATGGGAGAAAAAAAATGTCACAGTGGAATGGGCTTTTGATAAAATTGTTCAAGAGATTCTGTGCAATAAATCCTGATCTTTACATCCAGGTTGCAGGCTACTTTCACATTCTTGTGCCATCAATAAAACCCACCAAACATGGCATCTAATCAATAACTTTACAATATTCTGGGCAGTATGGGGAAAACAGTAACATTTATATTTAACAGAAGAGAGCAATTCACACTCTGATATTCCACTAACTATGGATAAGAGTCGCTTGACTGTGACTGAAGCAGAAAAAATAAGTCTCTGTGTCTTTCAATCCTTTCTGTAGTGAAATCTTTGACATTTACAACCTCGGTCTACGTTCCTGACTACGACAGGCAATTTCAATTCAATTCAATCCAGTTTATTTTCCTGCAATCACTATGTGGATATAAGATACTGTATTCCCTTAATTAGCAATCATGAAATATAAAATTATGCTTCATATAAAAGAAATCAGCCTGATATAGGAGCAATAACAAGTTACAATATCTCTAGTCACACATCAGTCACGTTAGAGGGTTTCTGACAGGAACTCTTCGGTTAGCCGAGTGGCGCCAGGAAGGATGAGTGATTCAGCAAACCTGCCCGGTGTCGTCTCTCTCGTCTCTCAATCTTTACGACATTGCTAACAAGAAAACAATGTGCCTGTTGCCCAGTGCAGGTGTTTCTCAGAGGAGATGACTTGTAAAAACAGGTAGATTTCCACCGAGACAAGAATTGACTCACATAAAAGGCTTCTGCTCCTGCAATAACTCACTACTGATCTCTGGCTGTCTGCCCAGAAACGCTGAAATCATAGCAGTATTTAATTTGCACAACTATACTCACAGAAGAGAAAATGAAAAGTCACTCTGAGCCTGACGGCATTCAACAATGTTTGTGGTAATGTAATCTGTTGTTCAGTGGGAGATTATCATCGACAATGTAACCTCAGACTGACAAAGAGACAAACAGTGAACCACTTAAGAGAGCATATTTTAAATGACCTTTGCAGGCTCAACGAAGAGCGAGAGATGCTGGAACATGAACTCAAATGGCTCTAAAGACAAGGTTGACACACGATGAGAGAAGAGCAAACAAATAGAAAGTGGGGGAGCTATCTGGCTGAGTTTGTCTTTCAGATTAAAGCCTCAGCAACAGACAGCAACAAAGACATTTCTGACAGGATGAGGAAATGAAATGTTTAAAGTAAGGGGGCTGATAAGTGAGGACATATGTGACACTCAAACACATTTGTTCGGACTGTCGCTTTCTGCTACAAATGAAGGGTGGTCATTCTTGAAACAGGTGTCATTACAGAGCATTGAAAAATGGCAAGTTGTGTGCTTCCCCATTTAATTTACCCCATGTGTATGTGAACCAACCTCTGACAATCTCACTTATATGCAGCCCTCAGACCAACAATTTGTTTTGTCTTTACAACGAAATTGAAATGCTTTCCCCACAGTGTGCCAGTGATTCTTTTTCCAAAGAATTGAAATAACATTTGCTTTGCTATAGAAATATTTCATGTACACTCTGATTCAATCGGTACCACATTTTTTTTAAATGCTATATTGCTTCTCTCATGAAAAGACTCCAAACCTGAAAGCCTTAGGAGGTGTGATTTCCATGTTCCGTAGGGCCCATTATCTTGCTCCTGTTTGTAGGGAGAGACGAGACGTTTTCCCAGTGATAGGTCATCGTTCCAGCGGGGGGAGAAAAACACCATGTTAATTTAATGTGTCTTGGCCCAACAAGACACCAGTACCGAGAATGATGCTTGTTCTCATCTATGTAATCACAGCAGCAAGAGCAGAGGGCACATGTCCCCTGTTTCTCATTTCAGGGCTAATCTTTCATTTCATAGCCCATCTCTCCATATCAAACAACACAAATGGCTCAATTTGCATGACAGGATTTGTAACATGACGAATCAGGTGTCAGTCTCGATTAAACATTACACCGGTGCACTATCATAATCAGCCGTCTAATGAGTGTGGCTGCAGGGAGAAGGGCTTCTCCACGCTGCACAGCGGGGGGCCGGTGACTGAGGGATTAAATCGGAGGTGCAGTTCCTCTCGTCCTGATAGAGGGGCTCCTCTGGGTGGCAAGACTTGATCACTCTGATGCTGAAGAGACAAGGCCACACACACACACACACACACACACACACACACACACACGACGAGTATTGGAGGCAATAACTGCTCTTACAGCTGAAAAACAGACAGCCAAGGAACATGTGTGAGGAATGGTTACTACCGTGAATCTTCAGCTTTCAAATGAACACAGAAGCCGTTGCGGAGCACAGAGGCCCTTGCAGTGTTCTCTGTCTGAGATCATATTAGGTTATCACCAGAATTAGGATAAATGATTATTAGAACTGTGGTTCAATCATCCTCAACGTGAGAAGGATAGTTTTCTGGAGATTTTTTTGTTTTCCAACATTCATATAAATACAAATAATCATGCTTGCTTTTTTATATTATTTTGAAAGGTGATGTTTCTATGGTTAAATACTTTCAATAATTAAAAACTATAGTGTTTGAGGTTTTGTTTTTTGTTTTTTTTTTCATGATGGGATTGTAGTGTTAATTTCCCCGAAATTATTAGTTATGCTCACGTAAACATGGAGTCAAATAATGAGTTTGAATTCACTCAGCCTGCAGAGGCCCCCACCTCGACCATCTCCCCCTGTCATCTTTACATTTTTCCCCTCCCTTTGTCCAGCCCTGTTAGTGTTGAATATACACTGATGCTAATTCTACTCTTCGTTGTGTTGATTTCACTTCTTGGTCCGTGGTCCACAGAGACTTCCCCATTGCCACCATCCTACCACCCTCGGCATCAACGCCCCCACCCCCCCTTACTCCTTCCCCCACCCGCTGCCCTGCTCCCCATTTGTGGTGACCCGGGTGCTGTTCTGAGGGTTCCTCACACCCCAGAAGCTGTCAGTGGCCCCTTTCCTTCCCATGAGCGGAACACACAATAGAGAAAGGGCTCCGGCTGAGAGGTTCAGTAGCCATTAACCCCTACCAGCTGTTCCTGCCGAGGGTATTCTGTGCCACAATACGTGCCCCCGAGGGGGCCCTCACGTCCACTAATCTAGCCATTGTTGGCCAGGAATGCTGACAGAAGAAAAGAAATTTTTCTTGTGTCCATGCAAGCGTGTGTATCCATGTGTGAGAGCCGAGAAACGTAGGGCTAATTTCTATAGTTGCCTTCGAAGAGGGGAGACCATGAAGAATACCCTATTTAGCTGCTTGACAAAATTCTTTAGCTTAAAAATGGAAAAACAATGGCAATTGTTTTCAAGTGGACTTCTTCACACTGTCTCTGGATTTTACGACAGAAAATATTTTTTAATGTCTGTTGTGCAAAAAGTTTAAACAATTTTATGAGATTTGAATTATTTATATTTAGCTGTCTTTGAATAAAATTAAATCCCAACCATAAAAACATTCTGAAATCAACATCACTTCCAAATCCATTTAGAAATGGATTAAATTTGGGGGCAATTATTCCATTTTGATGCTTTGCTCTGAGAATATATTAACAATTAGTCCATTTCAATTAACATAGAAATTAAAACTGCATTTTCCAGTCAATTTAACCATGATGCAGCCATTACAGGCTTTTAATGTGTTGAGCTTGTTTATTACTCTGGTCTATAAATAAAAGAAGAGTTTCTGCACCATATCAGGATGCTTAAAGTGGTTGTACATTAAGTTATTTTATCATTTGAAAATCTGAAAATCTACAGAGAAAATACGTCTGACCAAATCTAAACAACAAATTCAACACATCAAACATTTTTTTTTGGGGGGGGGGGGGTGAACTGTATCCAGCTATTAAAATCTTTTATGCCATTTCATTTTTTATTTACTGTATATAGATGTGTTTAATAAATTTTATGGAAACACTAAATTCTTCCACTCAATTTTCTATTTAAGGTGGACTGAGGTGGATGTTGTGTTATCTGTTGTTCTCTTCCCACTGAGTAAAGTCAATAGATGTGATATCAACAGTGTTGACAGCAACAGGAAGCGAAGCTCCATAGCTGTCAACAGGCTGTGGGATGTAACATTTGCATGCAGGAAGTAAACACAACAGCACCTAAAGACAGAGGGAGGGCAGCTCTAATGTAAACTGTTAGGTGAGTTTTGAAGAGGAAAGGTGTTTTCCTGTATTTCTTCTGTGCCACAGCCTGTGCTGTGTTGTGACAGGCAGGGGATCTGCATCAGTCAATTATATGTCCCAACAGACTTTTGTGCTAATGAGCTGGTCCAGCCATCGGCAGACTTCCCCTGTCGTCCAGAAAAGATCACTTTCATTGCTTGCAGAACTAATTCAGTGCACAAAAGTGGGAGCTTCACCATTGCAGCCTCTTTTACTGCTCCTTTTGTGGAAGCTTTAGAAGTGCGCTGAAGAGAGGGCCTAGCGTTCAGGCCTCTTCATCTCCAGTCCATTGCCTGTCATTAACATACATATCCATATGAAAAGTGGGGTAAGGCCGGAACAGCTGTCCAGTTAAGAGGCAGTGATTCCCTCTGCCCCAAATGCTGACAGAAGCCTTCAGCCTTCCTTGGCCAATAATAAACCAAATCATTTAAACAGTCTTTCAGGGAGTGAGAAAGAGATTGGGCCATAATGCTACATTCAGAGGCATTGGTGGTGCTCATTGTCCTGAAACAGTTTCCAATAGAATAACAAAAGTAAGGAAATAAAATAAGGAAAGAGTCACAAAAATAAAATAATAATGTGAATATCACAAGGGGACATTAGTCTCTTCTTTTTAATGACAATATGCAGACATTAATTTCAATGGTTGGTTGAAAATATTAACCTAGCAATGGAGAGATTTATTACATTTCATGGTAGAGCTGAATAGGAAATTATTTTTGAACAAATTAACAGCTGCATTGTCTCTGTTAGCATTAGATTAGAGTTCTCCCAAGGGTCATCAAACACTGGACAATGTGATTATAAATTCTATGTTTGTTTACTGTGAATGCTGTGTGCTAGGGCTTTTCACCCTGAGCAAAATGATTTGCTCTGAGGAGACTTGAGGAGTGTATGGAGTTGGAACTGGGCAATCCACTTGTTTAAACTTGGGTGGTGGGCATGAAGACAGAGGTTAAGTGACTTGCCCCAGGTCATACGGGAAGTCATTTACTCATGGTGGATTTTCTCATCTAAACCCTCTTCCACTCGCACCAAAATAGTTTCTATAACATTCTTTTAAAAGATCATTTATTGGGTTCTTACTTGGGGTTGCTTGGGTGTAATCTGCAACCATTTGTGAAAGGCTATTTTTTTTACATTTGAATTACATTTTAATTTTCCTCATATCAGTTAAAATCTATACAAACAAAAAAATTACTAATGGACAAACAATGAATATTGGCAATATTGTAAAATAAAGCCTAAAAATAATATTTTAATAATAATATTAAGAATCCTTGGATGCTCAGATTTTTCAAAGAGCGTATACAAAACGATAACAGATGGAACCCATCAAATAATAAGTCATGAAACAGAATGCCTCTGACATTATCTTAAACCTTAGTTTGGAGATGTGTTTGAGTTTTTTCTCCCTCCACTGAGTGGTTTTCAATGCTTGAAATGCCTCGTTCTCTTGAGTAGGAGGTAAAGGGAGAAGCCAGAATCCGGATCTAATGAATAAGAAAAGCCTTTGGTTAAAAGGGGACTAGGTTGTCTCTTCATGGGTTGCTTTTTATTCAGCTTTAGAAAGACGAGGAGTCGTGATTGATAAATCCCCTCCCTTGCCCCCCTGGCGCCTGTGACCCCAGAGTCATCTAGTACAATGTGCACCACCTTAAGTTTCTAAATCTATAATTGAAAAATAGAAGGAGCGAATTTGTGTCCATTGAAGGAGCTGACATGCTTTTACAGAGTTGATTATTCTAAGGTTGCATGCCCAACAGGCTACCAGCAGCTGGCTGCATGCAGGATTTATTTTCCACCTCATCCTCCCTCCCCTCACAAAACTACTGTAGTAGCACTTGTTGCAAGCACTTTAATCCGTCAGTAATGTTTTTACATAGATACCTTTCCAACACCTCGTGTGTTTACCTGTCGCACTCCGCCTCAAATGCATCTCTTATCTATCACAGTTAAGTTGTTGGTTACCAGTGAAAAGTTCCACAATTTCCTAAAAAGGAAAAAGGGGTGGAAAGCAGAGGAGAGGGACCGAATATGGACAAGCGAAGCTGAGGCTGTTTTGAGGGAGCAGAGGGTAGAGAGGAGGGACTAAGATGACTTCTTGAGCACATTTTCCCCCTTTTGCTGCAATTAAACAAAGTAGGCCTGTGATTACTGCAGCACAGGCAGCAGAGAAAAAGACACCCTTGAATCCCAATGGAGGGACCTGACTGAGCATTATTGCCTGACAATGCCTGAGTTTATTGCTGAAACCTGCTTACCCTCCTGCATGGTAAACCATGGGAACTCCAGTCAGGTGGAAACTTTTTCTCCTTTTCTTTTCCTGCTCCTTGTTTTTCTCCCCCCTCTGATGACGGGAGCCCTCCAGGAGCTCAGAGTCTGGTTGAAGCAACACAACTCTCCTCTGGTAACTGAGATGTTTAGGATAAGCTCTGCCTGGTTTTTGTGCATGAGCTCACACTTGTCTGCTGTTGTTCGAACACAGTTAATGATGAGCTTCCTCTGTTTTTTCCACACCCCTTCCCTCTCTCCTGTCCTCCTCCTCCACCTCCTCGCTCTGCTCCTTTTCTCCTTTCTTATTTGAAGCTAAGCGGCTGTTTAAGTGGAGTGCCTCCTCCCTCTGGCTCTTGGGAATGCTCTCAAGGGGCCCTTGCCTGGCACTGTGTGCATGACACATAATGAAAACAATTTTACGCTGCAGAAGGAAGTATGAGGCAATTACGGACGTGACAGCCACCTGCAGACTAACCCCCCTACAGTCTCCAACTGCACTCTCCAAACTGCTGCACCATTGCCACAGCTACCACACAGTGTCACCGCACTGATACCCCCTGCTACCAGCACCACCGGCACCACCAACCAGTCCTCACAAACACACACTCCACCAGCACATAGCTTCATGAATATTTGATTTCCTGATGATGTTGTGAATGGCTGGGGCAGGTGAGGGAGGGGGGGAGGATGAGTGTGAGAAATACTGGAGTTGTAATAAGTTGCCCAGCTGGAGATTGTGTTGCGACCCTGTCGCACTGTGGCAGTCCATAGAGGCATCCCTCCACCAGCACTGATCCTGGGATCGGCCTCCTGAGGGGAACCAAGAGATGACGTGACAGGGGCGTGCAAAGCACCCCACCAAATCTCTTGTTGGCCAATTTTACACATGAGGCCTTGCCCAAAAGCCCAAGTGGCAGGTCTAACAGAGCCCTGATTTAATTTGATAACCTGCTTAGTGAATGTGGATTAAATGAGTATTTTACATACAAATTATCTCCTTTCAACTCTACGGCTTAAAGAATTACTCTTTTCCTTTGAGGAACACAGATGTCTCAGAATCTCTTGGGTACGTCTGATTTGCTTTGTTTTGTACATCATGATAAATCTGCTCAATCCTGCTTCTCCCAAGTGCAACACAACAGAAATACAAAAATTAGAGTCACGGCAGTGTTTGTCCAGGAGGTCACACTTGCAAAACAAAAAAGTTGACCCCCACATATGAAGTTTGATGGTTTGAGTCTTCAATCTGTCAGGTCTCTGTCCTACAGCACTTGTAGGACAGAGTGAGACCCCTGTGACCTGGAGATTATTCAGAGTGAGGCCAAAGGGTGTATTTTATGCCTGCCAGTCCCAAAAAGCTGCCTTCTCATAGCTTGATGTGTCCTTAATGGCCTCACTGAACAGCAGAGATGGCGGCACGATGAGTAGACCCACAGCAACAACAGATACATTATGGACAAGTTGATCGAGGCCACTGTGTAGCTATACACACAGGTTAACACACACATAATGTACACAGCTCATTCAGACACTAACCCAGACGACAGTGTCCTACATGACACAAAAGGATGACGATATAAACAAAGACAGTT
This sequence comes from Antennarius maculatus, assembly GCA_013358685.1. NCBI lineage: Eukaryota > Metazoa > Chordata > Actinopteri > Lophiiformes > Antennariidae > Antennarius > Antennarius maculatus. The sequence continues at coordinate 12,796,777 of CM023615.1, forward strand.
GCTCAGGATGTGAGCATGAAGCGAATCATGAGTGCTGATCAAATGAAATGTAGGAGGGATGGAGGGACATTGTGACAAATGGCCCGCTGAAAGTTGATATTATGCAATGGTTTCTGTAACCATCAATCTAATAAGGCCATAAGGACTACATTCGCTCAGTGCCCTGAAGAAGTGTAATATAATAGATGAGATGATCAAGGTGAAACAGGAATGAATAAGTGAAAACAGCGTATCTAAGCATGAAAAATATCACAGAAGACATTGCCGACAGTAAACTGAGGAGCTAAGAGATGAGAAGAAGTAAATTAATCTTCCTGCAATATCTTGGAGAAGAGAAAAGTGCACCAGTCTTTATTTCTTATAACAACTCAAGACAAATGACTGCAGCCAGTGCATTAGTTCTGATAAGAGACATGCAAGAAAGACAATGGCTTTCAATTTTTGATTTAATCAACCCCTGGCATGATTTACATCTGAAAATAACAAAATGGATTAATCAGAAATCTCAACATGGCGTGGGTGCAAGGGCAAGTGTCTGATTTGTCTGCATGGTTGCAATGAAATATACATAGTGTAATCTAGAGCCTGCTGCTGCCAGCCTGCCTGCCATGACTATAAGCACCTGTGAGATTGAAGCTATGGACACAACATTACCAACATACTTTTGACTGCACTGAATTAATGAGGGCAAAGCCTCAGTGTGCGTACATCCAGACTGATATGGGGAGTCTTAATTTATTTCGCTTTCCAACCCATCCTTTACAAAAATGACAGTGTCTTCTTATCGATCTTACACTCAGAGATCAATCAGCTTTGCCCTGACTCTGAGAAAATTTACAGCCCCCTTCCCAACCTCCATGTTCAGCGAGCATTGGTCTGCTAAAATGGCAGGTGGGGTTATATGCCACTTCCCCACCAACCCTTCTCACTGACACCCACAGATACAAACTAAACCCATCCTCAGTCTGGGTAAAAGCCTAGCTGCAGTTAAAATGAGCTAATCTAGAAGAGAGGAGGAGTCCTCTTCCTTGTTCGGACTGATTTGACTCTTCTTCCTCAACCCCCACCTCGATTACAGCCCCTCAGGCAAAGACATAAACCCAAAGACAGACAGGGCGAAAGAGGTTAAGAGTGACAAGTATATCACTGGACAAAAATAAAGCAAAAGTATGACCTTTGTGTTTTAGGTGATATGTATAATGTCACAGTCTTACGTGTGTTTTATTATTTATTTATTTTTTTTAAATGTGAAAAGGATGCTTGTTAAAGCACACATAGGTAAAAAAAAAAAAAAACCCTATTGTTCAAGGATGTTTTTGCCATGTTTGTCAAGATTAAGTGCCACTCGAGCAAAGCTCCTTCTGATCCTAGAGGGATGGCACGGTTCAGTATGATCTCTGGCAGCAGCACTCGGATGCCAGCTGTACAGAGATGGCCGTGCTGTCGTTCTGCCCCTCAGATGGAGCAAACGTTGCCAGTGAGTCGATGGTACCTGGCACCGGGCAAGCACAGCCATTTGCCAGGGCCATTACCTTGTACTTGGGTCTGGAGGGTTAATCCTAGGTTAATTTTATTGGCCTGCCTGGCAGAGAAGATGCAAGCAGACTGACAGAACTTGAATACGTTGAAAACAGGAATAATATGTCTGTCTGGGGAGGGAGGGAAACTTTCTCATCATCATGCTTTTGAGACAGTAATGAATGAAAATGCAATTTTGTAGCTGACAACTAGAGAGATGAAAGATGTGTTGATTGAAGCAGAATAAAAATGAATGTCTCGGTATTTGGTAGATTATCAAAGTTTAGAGCAGGGCAGTGACTTCTCCTGGAGTGCTTTGTAAATCAAAACTGAAGGGGTAAAAATAATGATGTTGTAAATAAGGGAAAATATGAAAAACCGTCTCAAAAGTGTGAGTCAAATCTCAGCACCAGCAACCGTAAATTATGTTTAATGTCAAATATCATGGTTAACTTACCAGCCTATCGGCATATAAATGCTGTCAAATTAGCCAGATTCAACAGTGTTATGTCTGAACAGTCAGTAAACAGTCATGACTAATGTCTTACACGTGTACATTGTTATTGTAAGGATATTACTCTTATGTGGGCTCAGCATAAACTAAAACATCTTTTTAACTGTGCTTTCTACAACATCAACAAAACAACAACAAAAAAATACTCAACAACATCATATCAAATAGATTTTTTCGCTGAAACCAGAAAGTTAATTTACAAAGGACAAGCTGTTGCAATCATGGCTTTAATGTAGTGGTGGGGAGGAGAAAAAAAAAGGGTAATTGGTTTGGTAAAGATTGTTTTCCATCGCACCATAAAGCACTACACAATAGAAAAGGTCGTCAATTAAGCAATCATGAATACCAAGTACCATGGCTGATGAAAATAGGCCAGTGGTTTAAATAGATTTGCAAGCAATTTACCTTTTCACAATGTTGGCAATCTGATGCAATTTGCTTGCAATTTTGTCTGCTTTCAGTAGCACTCTGAGCTGACACTACACAGTGCAAATGGCAAAGAGGACCACATAGAAAATGTAAAACTATCTTGGCCACATCAAGGTATCAAAATGGCGCTTCATCAGGAAAATTACAACAATTAGCATAAGTGCTCCAAAATCAACACTTTAAATGTCAGCGCCAAGGGTTGGGCCGTAGATGAGCAAGGGTGTCCAGTGTCCTCCAGGATGGACTTGCCATGGAACGTAAAGCAATCACCCATCATCTCTTGCCAGTGATGGCCCCACAATTGCTGTGACATTCTCTCAGGCCTGTCATTCTTGGTCACAGACTGTTTTTTCCTCTGTACCTTGATTTGCTTGCAACAGAATTGTGACAGCCTTGTCTATACTTCAAATACTATTTTTTCCCTATTTTTTCCCCCTTCAACTTTGTCTGCATTATCTTTCATCAATTAAGTGGTTGATTATTATGAAGGTCAGATACAGGTCTGGATAAGTGTCCTTTTCAATTTATATTGATTTTTTCGAATAGAATTGTGTAAAAGCGGAAGAGAGATGGGATATGAGCAAATATCACAGAGACATGATGGTTCTAAATACTTCTAGCTAAATAGGAACAGACTTCTCAATCAAAACAGCATTCCTAGAAATGACTTCCAAAAACATTTTTTACCAAAATAAATGTACATTCAGATTATTTTAAAAAATCATATTTTACTCACTATTAAAAGAGATTTAAAAAAAATAACAAACAGAAACATTTTTATATTCTAAAAGTTAATATAACCACATCAAGAAGATGAATGAATGAATGAATGAATGAATGAATGAATGAATGAATGAATGAATGAATGAATGAATGAATGAATGAATATTCCTACATTATGTCTCCCTCACTGTCAGGGTTTATACTGTATCTGTGACACCTGCCTACAACACAATGCAGGAAACAGAGAACATGACCAAGATCAGATTAGTCAATATAAAAATTATCTTAACATTGACAGGAAGCTGAGAAATAAAACCTCTAGTTGAAGGAGTGTATCTGATGTTTCTGACACTTGAAAGTACATAAATTACTAATGCCAACACTAAATGACAAGTCATAGCTGTTGGCATTTGAATGAAATATCTGATTTTTAGGTAGCATGCACAGGACATGTCATGGTTGTAGTTTTGTTTCTACTACTCAGCATTATCTCTATCTCATCTGCCGCCTCAGGGCATTGCTCAGGCAGAACTCCCGCCTATGGCCAGGATCTCCTCCCCTCGTCTCAGAGGTTCTCCAGTTGAACTTCAGAGATTGCCAAAGGGGACAGATGTGTATCTTTGTCTGACTATATCATGACAGGGCAAGAGCCAGACTGAAAGGTTTAGCAGTGGAAAGAGGATCTTTTTATGTCTTAGCTAATTGATGGTGATCAAAGGGCTCACTGACTAACTGTTGGTGTTCATGATACTTTTCTTGTGGCGAGTGTAGATCTGCAATATTCCATGTACTGTAATAAGTATGAAGTTGCATTTCAGAATAATTGTCTGGAAAAAATAGGGAGGTTATTTACTGTATATATATATATATATATATATATATATATATATATATATATATATATATATATATATATATAGAGAGAGAGAGAGAGAGAGAGAGAGAGACTTGTCATCTGACTCTCCAAACTCCTACAAAATATTGAACTACTACTTTAACTCAGAGGAAAAATAAAAGGGCATTTTGATTTGTCCTGATTTGATTTTGTTCAAGCACAATTTAATGCAATAATTTATGATTAGAGCCAAACTATTCAAATATTTCATCGATCAAATGTGAAGATAAAAATTTTTATGCATTGCAGTTTTACCTGCTTTAAAGCCTGCTTTGAGGGAACGGTTGGGACATTCATGTCAGTTTAATTGCAGTGAAAATCAGGTGATATCTACATGTGCATTTACAAAATAACAAATGAAGTCGACAAAGTTTGTAAGATATGCTCTACTGTGCTCTTGAAATAAATACTACCATCCTTCAAGTCTAAAGTCACCATAGAAATTTAGAAAATACAATAAGGTGTAAGTTGCATAATTTATATGTTGCATCTCTCCCGGTACACATGTATAATTTATTAGATAAAAAAACATACTCAAAGAAGAAATGAAGAAACAAAAAAGTTTTTAAAAAAAATTTTCATGTAAAAAATGCAAAATGCATAGATCACCTGTTCGATCTTGGGTTGATATACGCTCACACTCAACAAGATTTGTTGATTATTACATAATAAAATGAGAAAATATTTTATGTGTGTGTGTGTGTGTGTGTGTGTGTGCGTGTGTGCGTGTGTGTGTGTGTGTGTGTGTGTGTGTGTGTGTGTGTGTGTGTGTGTGTGTGTGTGTGTGTGTGTTTGTATAAAATTATGACAAAAGCAAAAAGCCTCATTGCCATGTTTGTTTGATGTGCTACTCCAGTGAACTATATTGGGCTAATATTCACAGACTGTCAGATTTGATAACAATTAACAAAGGAAAATTCAAATGCGACTAGTGAGTAGCTGCTCATTTAAAATTACCTGGTTGATATTAATAAGTGTTGTTGTTTTTTTGCAAAACTACTTTGCATACACAGTAATGAATGAAACTAATACAGTCCAGAATGTCAGTGGGAAGATATGGTAGGATAATTCTTTGTTTTATTATTTTAAAGACTACTAAAAATATTGTTTATTACCTTATAAACAAAAATATATAAGGTAATAAAACAACAAGGTGCAAAGTGTGTGAATGGAAACACCATCAGTTGTGAGTGTCTCTTTGAGCCTCCTGTGTTTGTTAATTTGTACATATAGATTTCAGCTCATTCCATCCCTCTAATGCTGCATTTTGTCAATAGCAAGTCAGGGTGTTGTCTGTTCCTCACTGTGGTGCATTTAATATTTACCGGACTCTGAGCCTTATTAAAGCAAGATGAATTAGGCTGGTTGGGATAGATTTTCTTTCAGCGCAGAGTGAAAGGGAGCAAAGTGGAAAAGAAAGATAATGGCAGGGAGGAGGGAGGCAGAGGAAAAAAGTTTGTGTGATCAGCATGATGGGGCCCCGGCTCGGGAGCGGCCCCCAGCGTTGGAGGAGTTGTGAGCTCACTGATGATGGGGTTGCACAGATGGGCTTGAGCCTGGCTCCCAGCTCGCTCCTTTGTATGGACTGTGCTCTCTAATTACAGCTGATGTGTGTATGTGTGTGTGTGTGTGTGTGTGTGTGTGTGTGTGTGTGTGTGCGTGCGTGCGTGCGTGTGTGTGTGTGTGCGCGTGTGTCTGATTCAGGGGTAGAGGGGGAAGGAGATGAGAACTAGAGTAGGGGAGGGGGAGGGGGGACACGAGCAGGTGACAGTACGAAGAGAGGAACCTGTGGCAGATCCTCAGCACCATCAGGCACAACGTAGCCGAGCCTGACAGCTAATTAGAAACAACACGGATTTCTCCCAATGTAACAGATGTTGCCTAATCAGTCCAGCTCGGGAGAATCCTGCGCCAGCAACATTTCATGCACAATTTAACCATCTAAAAGGGATGAAATACTTAATGCATTGTAAGGCCAGCACAGCTGTTTCTCTCATCAGAAAATTTCCCAGTCAAAAATATGCATGTTTTATGTAACTCTAACCGAGTGTTTATAATGCTATAATAGCTGAGAAAAATTGCTGTCACACATCTGCCAAAGATTTTTAGCTCTATTGGTCTGTTGGTTATCACATCAAGGGAGCAAAACACCTAATGCACATCTGACTATTTTCAGAAATGAATAGGTTTTTTTGTATCAGTGAGAGAAAATCTCACTGATACTAAAATCAATAGATTTTCAAGCAATTTTACATGTGTGTTAAATTGTTTAGTTTTGATGGACACATACATTAATACATTGTTGTTTTACTTTCCATAAAATAAAATGTTGTAACATCTCATAAATAAAGTCATTGTTTCAGATTGCTATGGAGATCCAAATCTTCCAATTTCTTTTGTCTCATTGTGTTCATGGTAACTAATAATTAACCTAGTCAATCCATAATGGCCTTTCCAGGTCACATGTTTGTTTTTTTCCACCACAAAACAGTTAAATCATATGCATATTTAACATGAATGTCACTTAAACGGCATGATATAAATCAGAAATCTGTGTGACAAGGGGAAACCATGTCTGATTGTTATGGTAATAATGTTTTATTGCCCTTCCTATCAGATAAATGTAAATTTGTGTCCTCGGTGTTGCTTTCTCATCCAACGTTCTCCATCCAGATCTCTTTCTTTCTTTCTGCCCCAGTATTGTATCTCTCCAACTCTGCATTTTTATCTGATGCACTGGATGACAAGTAATCTAGCTGAAAGTTCCAACAATTGCACACAAAGAAAAAAAAGCCCTGGCTGATGAAATCTGAGCAGTTATCACACTAACCATTACCTGTCAAACCCACTGCTTCAATCTAAAGGTGCATCAATTTTCTGAAGAGGAAATCAAGGGCGAGGAAGAAAAGCAGTCCAGATAAACAGTGACAAAGGCCTCTTTTCTGCTGCCTTTATTTATGGTGGGATGTTGCTGTGCAGGGACCAGGGCAAGGGTTTTATCAGACCAGCTGATACATCTTTGATAGCCTGGGAGTCTTCACCCTTGATGAAGTGTTGCACTTGCCAGAGAGGATTTGAAACTCAAATGACTTTCTCTTTGAAAAACCTGTGGAGATAGGGGAGTCCCTGAACGGCCCACACACGGATTAGTGAAGTGACAGACCGAACAAACAAAGACACAAGCTTGTGTGCGTGTGTGTGTGTGTGCATTCTTGTCTGTGGATGACGTGCAAACTTACTTTTTTTCTTGTTGAAGGAAAAGTAAAAAATTTCAGCAAAAAATTTAATGTTATCAGAAATTTACATGACACATTACACTATGTTGCTCATCACAGTTATCGCCTTATACAAGACCAACTTTTTTATTGTGAAATTTTAATTTTATAAAAAGTGTAGAAAGAAATGCACATAAACAATTTTATTATGTATTTTAATAATTATTTTATTTTCTAGTTCCACAAATTGTTGCTCTAGTGATAAAGACATAAAATATTATTATGATTCCCTGCAGGTGATGATGGCAAACAAAAATAAGATGGCCAGGTGCATTTTGAAAAGAGAAATCAAAGTAGGAACAAAAGAGAATTTGTAAAATGGTAGAAAAGAAAAAGTATAACTTTCTGAAAATACTGTTTTCCACTTTTTTCATAATGCATCTTAACTTCTACCAAACTGTCAAACTTTTTTAACATTCCATCACGTTGATCAGTAGCATTTGTCGGAAAGAGATATTCATTTATCAGTGTTATTTACTGGTAAGTGATTTCTGTCTTTAATTTGAATATGAATTTACAGATTCCTCCAGGCCTAAGTGGAAGAGAAAAAAACATCAGCTAATGTCAACTTTGGCATGTAACTCCTCCAGAGACATGTCCATATATGAACATAATTTATCACAGCTGCTTTTACTAGGTCTTTATCACAGGATGTTAAAGGAGGTGGGACTCTAAGCCAACTGTCCCATTGTTGTGATTGCTCTGTGTGTGTGTGTACATGTAACACATGCAGGACATACAGGCTAGGGGCTCCCTTGCTGGCAGTTAACTGAGTAGACAAAGAGGAACCATAATTAGATTCATCTACTGGTATTGACAGATGCAACAAGGCTCCAGTCTGATCAATACACACACTCACCATATTGTTCCAAATACCGATAACTGTGAATATCCATCTTACCAGCATTAGGCACAGTCAAATAATTAAATGTGCCCTTTTAAACATGGATGATTGTATGTGTCAGAAGTATAAAAATAAATAAAGATGCTTACAAATATATCAATCACATTTTCAATTTCAACTGTGGCATGAAAATTACAATGCATCAGACCATTCCTAAGAAAATAGATTAATGCCATTTTTCAGGTGAACACATTTAAATACTGTTAATAGAGTTTCAATTAATTAACTTAATGTTAATTTAAATTCGATTTTAAAAAATTAACGCAATAAATTATGTCGGATGGTTTTATTTTATTTTTATTTTAATAAGCAGTACTTAAAGGTAAACATAAATGTAAATTCACAAATGTAATCAAATTAAGACATTTGGTTCAGAAACTTATTTTTTCATTCTGCATCACCATATTTTCTGGACTGAGAAAAGACAATACATCCACATTCTTAGTCATGTGTTCACTCTGGTTTATCAGTACGTACTTACTATAATACATACAATAAACAGTGTTTGTGCATGACTTTGGCCCACTAACATCCTGCCCACCAGAACCATTTTCCATGTGTATATCCTACTTTTAAAGTGGGAATCCATTATTGACAACAGCAAACACTCTCCTACTTCATGCCATTGACATTTGACCCTCTCAGGCTTTTTTCTCTATTCACAATTACTGATAGCTTTTTGTTTGCCATAACTGCTCCACTTATATTCCCACCCATGCAGCCCCACATCAACTGACTACCTGGTAGCCAGGCAGACGGCCTGATGGTATAGAGCACATAATAACCATTTTTTAACCTGTTCATTTCAGCGCACTGGTGCTGTCTTTGTAGCCTCCGGGGACATTACATGCATATTTTGTGCAAGTCAAGGCAGAACTTAAGTTAATTGTGATATAATAAAATGAGAAACTTGATAATTGAGACCTCTTGACTCAAGATTATCATTGCCCTTACAAGCCAAGTTGGACATGTTTCTATTTTTTCCCGGTGCTTACTGGCCCCCTAACTAATGACTGAGATGGGCACCATGGCATGAAACAACTCTTCTGTTTAGAAGATCCTTCACTCTTCTTCATATTGATACATCACTTTTACTTCTGGTCGCTAAACAATAAACCATTAGAAGTGCAATGCACAAAATGTTACACTTAAGATATTGTCATAAACAATTAGGTGCTTATTTGTTATGGAGAAATGATGAAAGAACATTATGAAGAGAAAAGTGATTAAAAGTGCTAAAAAAAAAAGGTGGCTTAACAAGAACAAATAGCTAATGTGGTCAAAGCTAACAAACTTCAAGATTGATAATTCCAAAGTTGTGACAGGTAATTACTCACACTAAAAGATGGCTGAGAACAGGAGATGCGCTCATATTTGATGAATGATTCACATGTATTTTAATGTTGTCTGTCCTCTGACCTCCAGGGCAGCTAATGTCTTTTGGGTCACTCCCTGCAGACACTGTTCTCCGTCATTCTCTCAGAAACACACACACACCTACACACACAACACACACACATACATACACACACCTACACACACACACGCACACACATGATCCACACGCACAAGTGCTCTCTGGGAGTTGAGGAGTCACAGTTAATGGGATTACCCCAGTCGTCCCGAGCCATCTCTAACCTCACCTCCAGGTCCCACTGTGGCAATCAGAGGCATCAGCATCCTTAACACATCACGGAGAGTGCTTGTGATACCACGCTGTGGGGACCTCTGCTCTCTAACCTCTTAACACAGCAGCACTCTAACTGAAGTGACCTTTAGTTCTTTAAAGAGCTACCCCCAGAGGAGACCTAAACGCAGATCTCACAGGTCACCGTATAAAACACCATTAACCAGAAACCTCCAGGCTGGACTTGGTGTGTTTAAAAATCTCTCCTCTGGCAATCACAGCGGCATCAACACCTTGCCGGTTGACCCTGTCACACAGCAGTCCAGATACTTGATCTTTAATGTGAGGGTGACATCTCTAATGGATCTGTGCTCATGTTGCTGTGAAATGTGTAGCTGCTGATAAACAGACATGCTAATTTTTTATGCTGCTTTGATACTGAAAACACCAGAGCGAGAAAAACATTCCTTCCTCTCCACAATCCCAACACGATTACTTAGAAATGAAGCGGAAAATGGAAGCGATTTATTAACGAGACATTAGAGGCACTTTTAATAACCTTCCCATCCTGCTCAGCAGGGAGTTACGGATTACACCACACAGGTTTCGGTGACACCAGAAAGGAAGTCCCCCGCCGGGTGTGTGAAGAGCGCAGAGGGACACAATACCCAGCCTGGGGTTCTCACATCCCGCTCTGGGCCCTCACCCCAGGGGGAAGGACAATGGGTTAAAAAGGCATGAATGTCCTGCCTATCCAGGATATAATGTAGGTGGCTGCCACTGGGTCTGAAAGGCCTGACAGAGCAGCGAACGGAGAGGCACAAAGAACCCATAATAAAAGAGATTCCTCGGGTCAGTAAAGCATTGCATTCACTTTGGCCTCCACAGCTCACAGCCGCTCCTCTCATATTCACCTTTATTCTTAACTGCCACAGCTATAAGAGGCATTCAAGATAGCAAATATTACTGTAAAGTGTGAGTGGTGTTCTATTGTGTGCATAAAGCTTTAGAGACAAATAAGTGAGAATAAAATACTCTTTTAAGTCTATTTTTAAATATTGGACAGATATATCTGCTCAAACACAGCAAAAGCTGATAGATGAAACTTATTATTTTTGTGCTTGTTATATTAACCGGTGGCAGATGTTGTACCAGGACAAATTGTACATGATTTATTCTAGATGAAATATAAGACCTTCTCTGGACCTTATTCGAGAGCACTTTAGAACAAGGGATCCAGTTTAAAAGGAAAAGTGTCACTCCCACAAAAAGTAGGGGAAGGATTAGAGAATTCCTGTGTATCAGGTGACATATGTTCGTGCAGAACTGTGAGAAATAAACAGCTTGATTGTATCCTTTTAAACGTCCGCATACTCATAATTTATCCAAACCGAACATTGGAAATTCAGTAATTCAAAGCTCTTCTTCGTGGATGCACTTTTTTTTTTTTTTAATTTAAAAATCTATTTTTTATAAAGGAAAAAAATGGGGGGAAAGCAATAATATATGCAAGTGTTTCTCTTGACTGATTTGAACAAATAATCAGTAAAATGCATAACCATTGTCCAATTCAATGGATGGGACAATCAGATAATGCAAGGAGACAAGGGATGATGCCTCCACAGACACATGACTTGACTGCATCCTTAATCTAATTAAAGTAAATAAACTTATAACTGATCGTCTCTGTGACAAAACACTGCTGAGGAAGCTAATTTGCTTCCTTGTTGTGGCTCCACAAACAGATAATACTGTTTTATTACACAAAGGTCACCAGGGAAATTAACTTCTAGGCCAGCAAATAAAAGAAAAGCCCAACACTCAGAATAACAAGTACATACTGATTACATTCAATCATGACAGTCCCAGATGGATAGGACGCTGACCTTTCCGCTTGCTGTCTTGTAGGGAATGGGATATGTAAACACAGGATAGCCACATACACGGGAGCATCTCTATGTTGTATTGTAAAAACAATCTAGTGAGGCAGCCCAGCAGGGCAGATTGTGAACGTTATCAGTTTCAAAGGAGTTTAATTTTAACATTTGGATGGATTCATTCCTTTTTTTCAGACTCAAAGAGCACCAAATTGGATTAAGAGGATGCCGCTGAATTCTCAATGTATGAACAAAAACTTTCAATTTTTTTTCTCACTTATTTACAGCTAAAAACTCAGAGCATTTTCACCAAAACTTAAGACGATTCAGGTTTTTCTGGTGATTTTCCATAAATGAAAGGACTTTTAAGTGTTATCTTCATTACTCTTTAGTATTATTTATTATTTATTATCTCCAGCAAATGCCAATCTGGATGATTCTTTTATCGTACACTTTCATTTTGTGCCTTTCTTGCTGGTGCAGTTAGTCACTGCCTCACGCGTTTTCTGTGATTGATGTTTACAGGTCATAGCAATACTCTTAACTCATTAGTTAGAAAGGGAAAGATGGGAGCACTTGCTAGAGTGAGATATTGCAGCTCAACAGAGGGAGCTACTCCAACAGGGAGACAGAGAAACTTCGCGTCAGTGTGATAATAGCCCCTGAACTATTGCATGTTTCAATCAATGGAGACAGAAGCAAATAAAAACCAGAGGGGAAGATTCACCGGCATCGATCCCAGTTCAACACAGACCTAGCTGACAATCTATGGTCAGCAATCTATGGTCAGCAAGATTTTGGGGATGCTCCCAGTCATCCCCAAAATCAATGAAACTCATCCTTTCAATAGCATCCAATTATTAGCACAAAGTAAAGGCAGCAATCTGCAATAAACCAGAAAACTTTATTGAAAAGCAACACAGTCGTGATAAATACTGATTGGAGTGTGAATAATGTGTAATACTGAAAACAATTATGTTAAAACAGCAGGCAATCTGACTTTTTTCTTCAACTTCCTTTTATTATGTCAATATGAAATTGATCACATTTGTGATCGGACAGTTTTATGTAAAATGAGTGTCCAGTCAGAGTTTAAATAAATTTTATCCCCATCTTTTACTTCTAAATCCGTTATCTTCCATTACAATGAAAATGAAATATCAGATTAATATTTGGTCTAGGTAAGTATTTTTGTTGAATTTGATGACTTTATCCATAAATAACCCATTTCCTTCCATCTTGAGAAACCAAAAGCACAGTTTTCACTTTGTTTTACAATGTGTTTAGAGGTTCTGTGTTATTTTCTAATTTTATGAAAGAGATTCTTAAACATTAACATCTTAAGTTGTACAGGAAGGTCTGAGGAATCTTGTTTTTCCTTTTCTTATATCTTTTTCTTTATTTTTTTATTTTTTTTGTTTTGTTTTGAATTTTCTCTGTGTGGTTCACATTAGGCGAGGAACTATCCAGTGCTTCCCTCCACTGCTAATGCTAATAACCATTAATTTCCAATCATAGTTTGCATTAATTGAAAAAGCTACAGGCTTAATTGCCGTTAAATGTAATGATGTTAAATCGCATGTTCGTGTGTTCACCTCCACCCATCTGCGGCTCTTTACTTTGACTTGCTGAATTTAATCAGACGGATAAGGAAGACTTGTCTGCTAATTATCTGCTCTGTTTCATCATTTACTCTTACCAAAACCGCTCCTCACACATGTTGCAGCCTAAACATTGAATATGTTATCATGCAGAGCACTGATGACAGACTAATATAAAATGTAATTATTTGTTTAAATGTTTTATTCTGTTCCAACCACTACCACTACTTATATTCTATAAATCAAGTGAGTGCAATGCAAAGTGACAAAGCAGACTTATGTTAGATTATGATTATGTTAGTTTTGTGTTGATTGCTGCTTACTTTCATTATATCAAAATGAAATTGATCACATTTGTGATCAGGCAGTTTTTTGTAAAAACAAGCGAGTGTCTATGATTTTAAATAAATTTAATCTCCAGTGCTACTCATCTCCAGCCTTTGCAAGAGCTGCAATTCTACAGTCATATGTTCAGAGTATGCATTATTTATTCTGCTACAGTACTTATTATCTTACAGTGTCTTGCTTGAGAGACATGTCAGATGTTAGACTACACTTTAATCATCAACCAATCATTGCTCATCAATGTGCATGATGTTATTAGAAAAGTAGATATGTCATGTTTGTAAAACCATTAAAAGCAAACAAAGGGGCAAGAGTAACCCCTGACTTCCACTGCTGACATAAAGTATTACAGTATTAAAAAAAACAAACTAATTTAAATTCTTCCAAAATAACCTGCTATGTTTCAGAGTTGGTGTTACCAATATGGGAGGATTATGGATGCTAATGTCCTAACTTATCATCCATCTCCAAATGTTTTGAATCTGTTTTGTTCCATAGCTCACCAACACCCATGCTGTTATAGAGCAGCGCTTAGCACAAAAGATCAGTCAACTCCTCTATAACCAGTTTTAGGCCACATCAACATTAGCAATGGAATATATGGGTTATTAGTGATCCGTCAATAATATGATTCTTGTTTGCTAAAATAGGTAACATCAGTGACAGCAGCATTACTGTCTTCAGAGGCTTTACATGAGGTGAAATATTATGTATAAAACAGTCAAATATCATCTACAACTTATAAAATGCATAATATTAAATCTGAGACATTATAAACAGAATATACAGATTTCCAGCCATTCATATCTTCTCAGTGGTTCATATCAGTATAAGGGGGGTTCACTGCATTGTTGGATGAGGTGCTGCTGGAGCACTCTTGCTTGTAGTATGGAGGGGAAGAAAATCTGATTAAACAATTAGTGTCAATTAGCCCCGACCAAATCATTCTACAAACAATTGGTCTCTAGTGCCCAGCTTAATTACAGGCGACTTTCAGCTCCTTATCATGAGCCCTGTCACCCGTGATTCATGTCCAACTCACGCCTGTCCCTCAAGCACCATCAATTATCCAACAGTAAACAAATCCACCACGCAAAAAAAAAAAAGGAAAAAAAGCTCCAAGTCCCAAGTCGGATTAGCATGGCTTCTATGTAGACTTCGCAGTGGCTACACAAGTATGTGTGGAAGAGATGAACAGGATCCTGACAAAGGATGAGATAAGGATTTTAACAAAGTCTGATTAGTGTTAAAATCATAATATCTTTGAGTTCCCCTTCAGCTTGATGCTTGACTCTATATCATGCTACGATTACATAATGCCCCCAAACCATGTGAGTGATTAATTTGATGCTGTGTAGTTTCAGTGATAAGAGAGGTTTTAAAGTTTGACTGTGCCAATGGTGCAGGCTCAATCATGTCTCAGAATGTGAGGTCACAGCTCTCGATTCCAACAGACAATATATAGCCAGCGTACACAATGTACAAAATGTGTGAAGGGGAGCAACAGCAGGCGCAATGACATGTTAAATTACCCTGGTGATGTATAGCTTAATGAACCCCTTGTGTTGATCACGCTCCACATTAATCAACAGCCATGAACAGATTCCCTTATTTTCTCAATGCTGCCTTGATAAACTGCAATTTCATTTAACCTTGGACAGCAACTTTAATAGCTTCCACAGGACAACTGTCAATACTTCCCTGGGTATACAGTGATTAAATTGCAAGGCGAGAAGAGTGTCCCAGCTTCCTCCTCATGCTCATCCTCTCCTCATCTCCCCCAGCCACCACCACCACCACCACACCCCACCATCTCCTTTACTTCAAATCACAATTTGTACTTTCACACTTGAACAGCTCAAACTTGAAAACCAAAGTCATAACAGATATTGGACTCTAAACTCCCCCCCAAAAAAGGTCACTTCTGTGATGTGGTTTGCTTTCGACTCAATTTGCCTTTGCAGAAACTAACTTCATGTGCTAAATAAATGGCTGTCTATAAGTTGTGTAAACTGTAGATCATGAGCTCACACCTTCACTTTAAAATATTAATACTCAGCAGTCTCCTGAGGTAATATTTCCCATCACATTTGTTTTCCATTTAGGAATTTTATTCTTGTCCACAACCGCAGTGAAGAGGATAAAACAAGATGGTGACAGGCAGTGACCTGAGGCCCGTCTTAATGATTTTCTGTGATATCCTCCACCCTTGTCAATTTAGCATAAATCATCATCCATGAAAGACCTGCTGGTTGATTAAAACCAATTGTCTGGGTAGGGAAGGACAAGGCAACCTCTTTATTATATAATAAACTTAGTTAATGGAAGAAGACAATCTCCCCTCTGGGAAATCGGACTGACTCTTAATTAAAGCATTGTGTTTTCTCTTATGGATTTTAGGGCCTTTCTATTATTCCAGCATGCATTTGAATGAAACTTTGTGGATAATTTGATAGATAAACTGAGTCAGCGTGTCAGGAGAGAAAAAAAAAACATAGTTATTCTTTATGTGCAAATATTTG